>JAVXUO010000467.1:0-525382 GCA_033065855.1 Escallonia rubra | reverse complement strand
AGTATCAATGCAAAGAAAAAGAGGCACGTGACACCGCTAAAGGTGCTGCCTAGCTCATAGAATAGTTTACAACCTATGCGAATTTCAGATTTCTTGTGCCTTCATTAATTAAAAATTGTGCAAATTTTCTTTTGCATATGTCATCATAAAAGAAACACAAACAAACAGTGGACATTATGGTTTCTGCAGACTATTTAATTGACGTAGACATTACCGACATCAGTGATTAAAGTAACAACTAGCCAGGAAAAATAGGTTATTCTTACATGTTGGGGTCAATAAAATTTGATTTTAAGTACATTTCTCTGGATCATCAATGCATAGGATCTCACATATAATACTACATAGCATCTTCATCTTTATCTACATGGACCATTGGGCATCCTAAGGTAACCTACAACCAAGGTTCTAGCTGTGGCTCTAACCCCCTCTTTACTT
Organism: Escallonia rubra; assembly: GCA_033065855.1. Taxonomy (NCBI): domain Eukaryota; kingdom Viridiplantae; phylum Streptophyta; class Magnoliopsida; order Escalloniales; family Escalloniaceae; genus Escallonia; species Escallonia rubra. Next base: position 524,944 of record JAVXUO010000467.1, on the reverse strand, counting down.
ACAATTATTAGTCGCAAAATGGTTAGTGACCACACTAAGCCGAACTAACTAAATGCTAGCTACCACACTAAAAGCACAATTACTGGATGTATCCTCCATCAAATGCAGGGTGTTAAAGTTGGATGTCTAACTTTAAAGCATGCTCATAGAAAAGATTAGTCTACGGGTATATGAATTGATGATATCAATCAACGTGTACAATCGATGTGGAACTTTAACACTCGCATAGCGTGAAATTTTAGGCGATCTCTTGACTCGATCTGGGTAAAACGGACTCTAGATCATGGGGTACAGGCAACGCCTAATTCTGATATCCTGTTAAAGCTTATTGTCCAACCCAAAAACATGTTTAAGAGGCAAATGAGAAGTCAACTAGCTAGATATAAGAGTTGAACCCGATCCAGATGTATAACGGATGTGAGATTTTAACATCGCGATTGTGGTAAGCGTTATTTCAAAACCCTCTTTTTTTTTTTTTGGAGAGAATCCCCAAAGGACCGTGCTTCATAGCCTGAACAAAAAGAAAATATCGTTAATACAGAACTTTATCGATCGCTAATTACATCAGTAATCTAGACAATTCCAGCGACCATTCTCAAACCTAGCTAGTCATGAGGGGGGAGTGCTGGGTGGGTTGGTGACATGCATGAAAGTGAAAAGAGTGGAATGTGGTGGTCACGTGATGTGCAATGAAAGTGGGCACATTGGACGGAACTCATTACTATTCTACAATCTCTTCCATGTCTCCCTTCTTTCTCGAGGTTCAAGGACTGGATGGAGGAAATGGAAGGAATTGAATTCCGTGCAAAAAGAAAAGGATATGGGTAGAAATACAGCTAACCGGGTTTCAGTAATTATATATAAGCGGCGGAAAACGATGTGCAATTCCCCTTGGTAAATGAATCCTTCCTTTATCCCCCCGCCCCCCCTAACATTCTCTGTAAATTTCCTTCATTCACCGCCCCCACACACACAACATTTCTTCTTCTTTCACTGAAATTCATGCTCTAATATTTCTATCCCCAGCCCCCACCAAATCCTATTTATGTAGGAAAACTTTTACCCAGTTTCTTCTGTGGAATAGGCCCTACTTTCTTCTGTGGAATAGGTTTAACCCTAAACAACTGTATATCCCCTTTGTAAAGTGCTCTACCAACATGGTTGACGCAGATATCTGCTGCAACTTGCATTGGAACTGTTATAGGTTACTATTTACTCTAAGTTTTTAGGCGTTGAAAATGAGTTTTAACGATGTAAATCAACTTTAACACGAGCAACCTTGTTTGATTTGCTACGACATTGACAGGGCAAGATCGGCATAGGCCAATTTTTTTATCCGCTTCTGCTTGTCATGTTCAAATCTAATCTATCAAGATTGCGTGCATCTAACGTTTTGCTGTAACGAGATCTTTCTAAGATAACGCGGGCTTCCAGCATGTACTACCTTTGATAGGTGCTTAATTATGCATCATGGCATGTCATGAATAGAGACTATGTCAATTTCAGCAAGGCCCATTAAATGTTTTAAGGTCAGAAGAACTCCTTCCTGCGTCGTCATGTCTTCTCATCATTTCACATGGATTATATTGGATAATCTGCAAAATAACATGTCTGCCTAAACATTGTAGTGCCTTGAAAAAGAAACCTCGACACTCCCACGCCTCTTCCCTGATCTTACTAGTTGGGTTTTCATTCAATAGGGCAGGCAAGTGCATGCACATGCAGTCTTATGGATCCTCGTGATTGATTAAAGTACGATGTGCCTGATTAGTACGGTGTTTAATAAACTAATCCGCTCTTGTCGATCATAGAGATTATCTTTATTGCAACGGTGGCGTATTAGTCTGGTCATTGTCACATGAAATTGAAGCATGCACTTCCGAAGTTAATGCTCATGCAAATTAAATTAAAAAAAAAAACTAAATTTGACTGAATATTAGAAATTTGATTCAGGAATTTGCCAAATTTTGGCAAACTGAAACTCAAAGAACAGTTAATTAAAGAGCCTGCACCTTCTGATGTGTAGCACTTTCTTTCTTTTTGCCCAGAACCAAAATTTTTGAAGAACAAAAACTACAAAATTCAATTAGTTTTGGAAGATTAAGCCTAGGGGAAATTAATTAGGAAACTATGAAACTCCCTAATGAAAGAGATTTTGACTTGAACGATGACCCTAACCCAGACTGGCTGCACAGGCGCCTACTAGATCAGCTGCCGATAATCGGGCCCAATATGTTGGTGGATCAAGTAATCGTCGCCGTTGGATACATCAAACATCATGTTCTGATGATGAAGAAACTGCTGCTGGTGCTGCTGGGCCCTGTGAACGTCCTTCTGCCTCCTGAGCTCGAGCACCTTCCTGTGGGAATTGGAGTGCTTGGTAAGCACGAAAGTCGGGCTCGCCGCGGGCCGGTACTCCGGCACCAGCCGGCCCGACTTATACCGCACCCCGCACGCGTTGCACAGCGTCTTGGGGCCCATGGGCCCTGTACGCCACTGGGGTGTCTTATCGGTGGCGCAGTGGAGGCATCTCCTCCCGTCACCGCCGCTCATGGCGAGCTCATTCTCCCTAGCTTCCCTCTTCTTCGGCGTGCTCTTTCCCGCCTTCTTGCCAGAGCCGGACGCAACAATGTCCGACTCTGACTCCGACGACATCGCGGGTGTGGTCGTCGGAGACAGAACGAGAAGGCGGGAGGTCCAGTTGCACGGGGCTGCACGTGAGCGCTTGCTGCGTGCCTTCCCGGGGACCGTCATCTCCGGATTGAAAATCGGGTTGTTCCGGTTGTTATCGGCTTGGAACTGATGGTTCTCGGATGCTTCATGGGTACGTGCTTTCACACCCGATATCAGTTGCAGTTTCTGCAAATCCTCACTCGAGAACGATTCTTCCACAAAATTGGACAGCCACTCCAGCTCAGCCAAATCATCATACTGTAGAAGACATAAGAATATACGTTAGTACAATTGTGTGCAATATTCCACTGTTGGTTTCTTAAAAAAGGTACACACTATCTTTGATCCTTTTCTTTCTCTTTTGCTCTTTCCTCATTGGGCACATGCAAATTGTTCAAATTCCAAAATTTTCATTTCGAAAATTTTGAAAATTGGAGCTTACAGTGTTTGAACATTAAATTCAGCATGACCCACCACAGGCTTCAATTCAAAGCTTAACTTCTCATCTTCTTTTTCGGTTTTTTTCTCAGCTAACAAACAGAAAAGGTGCACGCTCCTTCTTTTTTCTATAGAAGTGACCAAAAGCCATCACCAAACATGATTCCTTAAGCCTACGCATTAATTAGATCAAAAGTTTTGAATCGTAATGTTCACAACTATGGTCTGAAAGTGTTATATTTTTTACAATTTCCATAAGTATGAAGATTTAGAAATTGAAAGTATAATAAACTCCGCGAATAGCGGTTGAGTTCCACTTTTATCGTTTGCCCGAACCGGCCATCTTTAACGATGATCATGAAGCCAAAAGATATACGCAGAGCAGAAACATAAATCCGTACGCGATTGAGTATTACCGGAACGCAGAGGTCATTAGAGAACTGAGCATCCATGCTGCCCGGGAGGTGATGTTCGCCGCCGGGGAACGAGGGGTTGCCGCTGCTATCAACGACGGTGACGGTCGAGGAGTCCGTGGACGTCCCCGTGGCGTTGTCGAAGGCGTGACCGCCCTCGGTGACCATCGCGTCGTCGTTGGGGAAGTCAAGGAGGTCGTCAATGAGGAAATGGTCGCCCGGTTTCGGTTCGGAATGGCGCCTTTCTGGCGTGAATTGGGCTGCGCTGCAGTACCCTGATGATCCCTGGTAAAACTCTGGAGTCTCCATTGGAATGCTGGTGGGTAACAATGCAAAGGGTTGATCAGGAGAGCAGTATAGAAGAAGAAGAAGAAGAAAGAGTGAGAAAATGGGGAGAGAGATGCGCAGAGAGAGAGAGAGAGAGAGAGAGGGAGGAGGAGGAGAAGGGAGAAGGGAGAAGAGAGGAGAGTGTTTATTTGCGCTTGAATGGGACGGGCGGACAGCTAAAAAAATGGAGGAATTTTTTGACTGTGGAAAACTTGAACAAATTAACATGGAATTTGAAAACTTCTCATCAACATGGAAATGGGAAGCAAATTTTGGCCAAGTAATAATTACTAACGCGCGTGGAGAGGATATTGTTGTTGTGCCCAAGTTTAATTACACTTGGGTCCTTAAGGTGTTGGGGATGTTATCATGTGCATGATGGCTTCCCATTTATGTTGGACAATGAGCTAGGAATTTGCTTGTTAGATCATGTGTCCTTGTAATTAAGATCAAATGCTCATTGGCGGACCACCTCCACATGTGTTAGAATGAAAAGCTTTCATCTTTACTTAAGAATTAGGTCATCTCACCATCCCCTTTTTTTTTTTTTTGGGTATAAGAGGATCTATTCAGTGTGTAGAGGACCATGGGAAGCAAAACTTTCAGATCAGTGGGATGTGCTCCTTTAATTTCTTTAGTTCTATCATATGGCGACGCGTAGCTAATCCCTTATATTAACAATTGTTTTTAAGATATTTTTCTCTCAACATTAAGGTTACGATTAAGATTGAACCGACTCACATACTTTATTTTGTTTACTAGGGTAAATAATCTCTCTCGTGAACATATGTTTTTGTTTTCATCCACTGATCAGTTTTAAAATTCACTTGCGTTTCTTTTTGCCGTATGTGTTCTTCTTAAAACTGAACCAGACTTATTATAAGCATGCAAAATCTCTATCTTAACGGTAACCACAATTCTAACGAAAATAAGACTTGAAATTATTGGAGCAAGTTTGGACAGGAATTTTGGTCTTATAGACATGAGAGTGAGAGAGGGAGAGAGTAGAGGTATTTTAGAAGACCGAGTCCAAAAACACTAAGAAAAGTGTTCAATATCCATTTCCCTTTTGAACCCATCAAATCAAATCGGTTGCAAAATGTGATTGATTATCTCATGTCATATATCTCCAAGCACAAAACAGTGCAAGTCTCACGTCAACAAACGGGGCCCTACCTCGTGATCCGCACGTGCAGAGCAAAAGGGCTGTGCCGATCATGATGCCGATGATCAACCAGTTGTACAGTAATCATCACTGCACGTACCACACACAATCATGTAAAAAGGTTGCTTAAAATAGCTGCCACCATCGTGGGCATTCTCGTCAATGGACCAAAGTCCACGTCAGAACCTTAAAAGGGCAAAAGGGAAAGTCCCCTGTAATAAAACTTTTTTGAAAGGGGTAACTGGGAGAGCAGGTAATTAGGCTGGTTGTTAGAGTGAAAATTAGTGTGGAAATTCAACCCCTAAGGAACCGATCTAGCAGGTTTGTCGCTGCCATTAGCGTCCAAGTTTACAGCCTGATTCCTCTGAGCTTTAATTTTCCTCGGGACTCGCCCTAAAAAAAATTAATAAAAAGTTTTAAAATACTCTCTTACTTCTGAATTTTCGCCTTTATTTTTGTCATTGTTTAATCTGTAAGGCCCATTAAATTAATTATTTCTGTTCAGAACCCCAGCTCCCCCACTGGTAAGCACGAAGGTTACAGCAGCTTGGCCTTGATCAAACTTGGGACGGTCAGGATTTCTCTAACGTGTTCCCCTCTCCTGTAGCTCCTACATTTTCGGGGTTTCTTACCCCTTTTCTTTGCCACGTCGGATTACTGGCTATGTGTTACTGTGCAATGTCGGCTGTATGATTGTAGGTACGGAGCAGGTAGAGAGGGTAGGAAACGGATCCCTAGGCTAGGAGAAGCTGCCTGATAATATTGGCAAGAATTTCGTCACCTTAACTTCTAAAGCATTGTAAAGAAACGCCTATGTTCTTACTTTTGTATTGCATATATTTGCCGCCAAAATTTAATTTTTTGTTTCTAATGTCGATTTAGTAGCACGTAGAAAATTAGATTTCATCTCACCGAAAACTACAGAATTAATAAGTGAACTCCCAAAGTTAGAATTGTTAAGAAGACGTGTATACTGATGCAAATAGTACAACTTTGCTGAGCTTTAATTTCTTTCGTGGGTAAGTTTTGATAAATGTTTACGATTCTTCATATAACGACAGCAAATGATTTCTACATACGTTTAGTGACGGTTTTATTAACACTTTAAACGATAATTTTTACCGATATTTTCTAGAATTGGTACACGGATGTCACTAAAACTATTTGATGACCATCACCTGTCACGGTAAGTGGTTATAGACATTTTCTTACAGCTTAGTTATAGCAGTCAAAAAATTTCTTCGTTAAAAAATGCAATTTCTTTTTCAATCAAAAGTATCGTTTACAAATGTTTAATTGTTGATTCAGTTGCTTCGATAAATTCATCTTCTTATGATATGAAGATATAACTTTAGGCATTAGCTTGCTCAGAATCATGAAACCAAGGATGACGGTGTTGAACATTAGATTATCATCAGACGCCTAAATTTGTTCGTCACTAAAATTAGTGGTCCCTGAAAAAATTACAAAATTGTAATAAACAAATGCTGCAGACCCGACTTTCACAAGTAGCCCATATAATAGTAAGTAAAACATTTTGAAAAATGTCTTTAAAAACTTATGATGAATATTTGTTGTGGTCTTAGAAAGTTGTGAAGCAAAATTCTTTCCATTCTCCGTATAAATTACAAGCTTTTCACATAATTTATCTACAAATCTGTGATATGCAAAGTTATCCAACGTGATGTGGGTCCAAAGGCACGTGACAGAGGTTAAGGTTAGTGTCAGCGAACCATGTGAGTGGCTGGGCTCGTGTCGAAAGCCAAAAGCGACGGTGGTCAATGCCACGTGGTCAGCATCTGTAGGGCCTGCGAATTCTTTTGCCCTTTTTGTGATGCTTTGCTTCCCATATCTTGAGCTTATAGTAATATATAGTTCCCCTTGCAACGTGAGAGCACGTGCCTTTGGGTCACGTGAGTTGAAGGCAATGCACGTGCCTTCCGGCTGTGGCAAGTCACGGGGGACCGACGTTCCGTTTTGGCTTTCGACCCGGTTGCGTGTCACGGGCTATTAAAGTCTTTTACGGGCAGAAATTCCCCACCAGTTAAGGTCTGTTTGTGTAAAGGCATTTGGATACTCTGAAGTTGTTAATTAAATGATTAATTAATTAATAATCGTAACGACTAACACATGACTGTTACCCTTGGCAATCAAAAGTCTTATAATACAAATTACTAAATGTCACCCAATATTTGCAATAATATTGTCATGAAAACGTAAAAACTAGTAGTGCAACTATCGATTCCATTAAGTAAATATACGAGTTCTTTCACATTTCGTTGGATCAGGTTCATTTTCACTATTCTAACCATAAAAATGGTAAGAGGGTCTCACATTACCAAACAATGTGAAAGTTAGCGTCTACTCCTACTTCTTGACATTTTTATCATATATACGGTTGAATTTATTTTTAGCATTTTCAAATGGAGAACAAATGGATTGGCGTTATGGAAAGTTACTTTAATAATTCTAAGAGATCCAAAACTATGTATGTGCCTCTTTAGACAAAAAAAAAAAAATTTCCTTCCATTGACTTGAAGAAATACTTGTACATACTATTGATTGGGCACCTTGAAAAATTTGCAAATCGTTGGCATGGATGAAGCAAATATTTACGTCTTCAAGAAGTTGATTTAAACTTTATCAAATCGTGAGAAGAAGTATTTGGGTGAAAATGAAAAGGAACATTCTTTTACATGAATTTGATGCACCACCTAATGCATAGTTTTTTCATATCTGTGTAGCTTAGTGTGATAAATGTCTAACAAATGTGAACCATTTCTTGCTTTCCCTTGCCTTGATCTCAACCTAACCAGTAATCACCCCGTTCATTTTCAACACCACCACTACCATCAGGGCGGACCACCCCCATGACCGGGGGTGGCCATGGCACCCCCCAACTTTTGTGGAGGTTCTTTTTTAATTTTTTAGATAATAGATAAACATTTCTAAAATACTTATGAAAATGTCACCATAATGTAAATTAACTAAGTAGGGTTTTATTTTGTTGTGTTTTTTACTCTTTGTGCCACCGACTGTCATATTTTTGTCCTCCTCATTTTCTTGCTCCATTTTAATTCTTCCAAATTTCAAATTTTAAAATTTCATATTATCAAAAAAAAAACACGATTAGATCAAAATTAAATTTTTTAGTTTAAATTTTTATAATATGTTAACTTATACGTTACTACTGTACTCATACAATAGTCGCATTGGTAATACATCTATATATTAAGAGTTAACCTTTTGTCATGCAAGATCAGTAATTTGTTGCTGGCTAACCTTATCAATTTAATAAATCTATATGAATAGTAAAATTATATGATTAATAGTCAAATTGATCAATCTATTTTACATTTAACATATTTAATAGTGACGCTAGTTGTAATATGTTTTTTACTTTTCATGTGTTTATGTGAATTTGAAATTTTTTAATTTTTTTATGTTAGTCATCAATTTTTTTAAAATGACTTTTTGCCCCCCTCCTATTAGACTCCCTGAATCCGCCCCTGACTATCATAACCAACATATTAGACATGCAAGTTCTCTGACGAGGATGTAAGTTATCGACGACATTAAAACTGCACTTAACGATCAACCTTTGGTGACAAGAAAGGAGGTGTATTAGCATATTAAGGACGTAAGTGGCTTATTGCCTACAACTAACATGGATGTTTAAGGCGATAAGGTAAGGGGCTAGGGATGTTGTTGCTGGCGGTGAGACAACTCTTAGAGATGTCAAATGGCCGGAAGGCCCGCGGGTAGGGCTGTATACGAACCGAGTTCGAGCCGAACAGAGGTATATTCAAACTCGTTTATTTAGTTTCAGGTCATATTCGTGTTCGTTTAATCTTCAGAATTTTGTTTGAACTCGTTCGCGGTTCGTTTCACAAAACTCGTGTTCAGCTCAAGTTCATTCGTTTATTTATACGAACCGAACTCGAACTTGAAAAGTCGTGTTCTTGTTCAAAACTATTATTTTCAAACCAGAACCACACCTTATTTGATTTAATTGTCTAACCGATTTTAGGACTTCCAAGTTTAAACTAATTTATACTATAATTAAGTCATATGACTTTTGTGGTTGGAACATATTGTGATTAAGTTATTATCCAGACGAGTTGTTCACGAACACATTCATGAACACTTTGGAATGTTCATGCTCGGCTCGTTTAATAAACAAGCTCTAATATTTTGTTCATATTCGATTCGTATATTATACAAACGAACATGAACGAGTTCTTTAGGGAACGAACCACGAGCAGTTCGTGAACATCTCGGTTCATTTATAGCCCTACCCTCGGGATGGCCTGACCCAGCCCAAAAATAGCCCGAGCCGGCTCATGAATAGTGTTGGCCCTGGTCGAAAGGACTAAGGGCCCCCACCAGGGCTATGCCACCATATTCTCCAGAAAAGCCCGGCCCGGCCTTAAAAAAGCCCAAGCACGACATAATCCAGGCCCGGCCCTAAAAAGTCCAGGCCCAGCACGTTTTTCTGGCCCGATTCAGCCCAGGTCTAAAATTTCAAACTTTCAAAATTTTCAGATTCTCCCCCCAACTGCTCTATTTTCTGAAAATTCAAGTTTTATCCTCCCAACAGCTATATAAAGGCTAGTTTCGGGGGTATTTTCGTCCAACCATATTCTAACAACTCTTTTTATGTATTTTGGTCTTTTGTGAACTTTGAAAAATTTATAAATTCACCCTTTCTTTTTCACATTTTTCACACCACTCTTCTCATTCTCTCTTATATAAATTTTACAAGTTTTCCTAACATTTTTATTTGTTACTAAGTACTAACCCTCTCTGATTCTCACTTACAAGTATTATTTAATTATTTAGTACTTTTATTTTTTTCCATTTTATCATTCTTACCGGTTTTATTTTTCATTCTTGTCAAAAAAATTTAGCATAAAATATGCCTCCCTCAATATTATCAAAATCACGTAGCGAAAAACGTCCAACACCACCACAAGCACCACAATTTCAAGATCAACCAAGAGTGAGTATAGATACCCTAAATTTTATACAGTTTAACCAAAATATTTTTTAGATTTTGAATTTACACCTTCACAAGATTACCAGCATTTTAGTCAAGGACGCAGCGCGGTTGACGACACTACTATTTCAGGGCAGAATTTTACCCTGATGAGTGGTCCTTGTGATGAAAAATCGAGCAATCCTACCTTTAGTCTGCCAAAAGTCTAGCAGGAAGAAAAAATAAAAAAAGAAAGCTAAGGTTGATGACGTTTGAAAATCTCAATGCAAGTATTGTGAAAAATTATTTTCGTCTGGTAGTGGTAATAGACATCTTAATAGGCATTATGGACTTGTGTACCTAATCAAGGCAATGTCGATTCTAGAAAATAAGGTTATCTTTTGACGATAAGTTATTAATTTAAAATCAGTGAGAATAAAGAGATGATCTTGCTGAATTTATTGTTCACGATAAACAAGCTTTTAATTTTGCTGATAGTGATAAGTACTCTAAATATATAAATAATTACGTACAACCTTTATATGAAAAGGTTCATAAAAACACAATTAGGTCTTATGGACGTAGGGTATAATATTCCTAAAGGACGCTTGATTGATTATTTTGATAAATTTGATACTCTGGTTAATTATGCTTGTGTGACGGCATATTAGATTGATTCTGATTGCGTTATGAACAAGAGAATCATCACTTTTGAACTCAGTCCCTATCCGCATGATGCATTTCACGTTGTTGATATTATATGCCAAGTATGTAATACGTTTAAATTAACGGACAAGCTTATGAGTATCCGTTTTGATAAATGCTTCTAATAATATAATTGTTGCTTAAGTCTTAAAGACAAACCTTAGGCCTATATTAGATCAAATATTTTTTCATGTTAAATGTGTTTGCCATATAATTAATTTAATTGTTCAAGATGGTTTAGCTGCTACAGGAGATTCTTCACAAAATAAGGGGTATGGCGGCGTTTATTAATTATTTGGGTCCGAGAATACATGAATTTAAAACTTAGCGTGGTTAATATGGTTTGCCTCATACGAGACCACTTATAGATGTCGACCATAGATGGAACTCCACATATAAAATGCTTTTACATGTTATGCTATACAAACAAGTGTATACTCACTGCCTACTAACCATGTTCTCATAAGGCTTGCCAACTCTCGACGAATGGCAGATAGCTGCACACCTAGTTGAATTTTTTGAGGTATTTTTTTTTTGCACGTCTACCGTTCCATTGTCTAGTACGTATTATCCCACGTCCTTTATCGCTGTATTAGAAATTCTAAAAATTGTGAACATTTTAGAGAAATGGAGATATATATAACCCATTCAGGATATAGTATAACATATGGACATTAAGTTTCATAAATATTGGGAGGAATCGCCTCTTGTTTTTGCTGTCTCCACTTGTTTGGATCATAGGTTCAAGTTGCATATCGCGCATACCTCAATAGTATAAATATTTGAAAAAATGTGTTACCCGGCAGTCGAGACAATCGAGCTTACAAAGAGTGTGAGTAAGTCATTTGAAAATCCTTATAACTTATATCGAAATTTTGCTGACATGCACGTGCGAGCTACATTGTCGAGCGGTCAAATATATTATGGGTCATTTCCTATGGGTATTGAACATGTAATGGCAAAACAAACAAGAGCAAAAGCTACTTCTAGTTCTACAGGCTTGTGTTATTTTTCCTCTTTCAATGAAATTAGTTTATATGCAAATACTATGAAATTTTTTATCCAAATTGCTCGAGATGTACTATCGGTGCAAGCCTTCATGGTTGCTTCAGAGCCATGTTTTCTGGCGAGCGGGAGGGTGTTGGATGACAAATCGTGTTCACCCCGACTCACTCGAGTTAAGTATATGTTAGAAGGATTGACTTGATGCAAAATACCAAGAGCAAGATAAACCACCTGACGATAGGCAGAGCGACAATTCGAGCGTTGAAGATCTTCCAGATGATTATGTAGTTTCATTTTCTTTTCCTTTTCTCAACTTTTTAGAATAACTTATTTCTCAAAATATAGTTTACATTTTCACCAAGGATTATTTTTAAACAAATTAAATGTATTTAAAATAAACAGTGCAAATGATAATGTGACTATTTACAAGCAAAATAAACATTTTTTCTCACTTTTTTTGGAGAATTAATCCTTTATATATATGAAACCAGGGGGGGGGGGGGGATAACTAGGATTTTTGAAATTTAATGGAGAATTTCAATCAAGCACAATCATGAACCGCAATCAAAACAAGCAATATTAAATGAAGATGCTAACTACACAATCTCAAGCAATTATAAAATAATTAGTAAAGAGATTGAGTTAGAGATACTTTATATTCTTAACGAAGTAATTAAAAAAACTTTTTAGCAGCGAATAAATTTTAGCGTCGATATATTTTTTTAATTAGCAATTTTAGCGACGAAAGTTTTAGTTAGCACCGATATTTTAAGTAACGAATTTTAGCGACAAATAGGGAAGCGGAGTTATGTAGTTAACCCATAAAAGTATTTCTAGCACAAAAAATTCATATCATAAATATTTACGTGGCCCTTTTTGTAATAAGAGAAGGTTTCATGTAAAGAAATTAGAACGATTAACTGAAGTTAGGGGAATTTTTGGTAATATCCCGACCTAGGGTTGATTATATATATAATATAATAATGAAGGCAGCCGTCTAAAACCTTCTTGTTCTCTTGCTTCTGAATTTCAGCCGTGAGAGAGAGATACCAAGAGAAAAAGGGAAGGAGACGGAGAGATTTCTTCGACAAAATTGTCCGGTAAGCCTCTAGTTTCTCTATTCTATTTTATACAGTGTTTATGGTAGCTTAAGGGGGGACTACCGCAAGGCAGCATATGGGTGAGTGGTTTGTGATCGAGTGGCTGTGGTTTTGAGAGGAAACAGTTGTTGATGCTTGTATGGTGTATATATATATTGTGGGTTAAGGCTGAGTTTAGATGGGTGTGCGGTACTGTGCGAAAAGGGGTTGTGAAGGGTTGGACTGTGGTGACAGCTTTGGGCTGCCGTGGTTGAGCGACCAAGAGGAGGGGGTAGCAGCCATGGCTGCCGTGAGAGAAGGAAGTGGCTGGGCAGCCATGGACTGTTGTGGGTTTTGAATTGGGCTAATTACACCTATGTCCCTGAGGTTTGGGAGTAATTACACTCAAGGACACAAAGTTTCAAAATGTAATATTCTGTGACCAAAAGTGTTTCAAATGTATCACACGTGTCCAACCGTCAGGTTTCCGTCCAAAAAGTGTAATTTTCATCATTTTGTATTTTAAAAATGACAATACTACCCTTGTACAATATATCTTGAATAATTTTTATAATTTTTAAATTAGGATAACAAAACTTAATTACTTAAAATTAGCATTTGAAACTAATTTGTAAATTAAGCTTTTAAAATTTGCAAATTAAGCTTTCAAATGTCCAAATGATTTAATTAGGGTTTCAAAATCAACCCTAATTTAAAAGTTAGGGTTTTGAAACCTTAAAATTAGGGTTTCAGAACCCTAATTTTGAAATTAGGGTTTATCCACATCTGGAATCTTACCGCCGGCAGCCCCAGCTCCCTCCCTCGACCCATGTCGCCGGTAACCCAAGCCTCCTCCCTTCCCCCAAACCCATGTCGTCGCTGCCTTTCCTTCAGCCCCACATCGTCGCCGCCGTAACAGATCTCCACCTTCGCCGCAGATCTCCCATACAAGCGAAGTGGTTTCGGCCGGCGCGGTGAAGTTTCAGCCGGCGGAAAGGGGGTGTCGTGGCGATAAAAGGGCGCAGTTGCTGATTCGGGGTTGGCGGTGACGGGGAAGGGAGAGGTAGGTGGTGACGGGGTGACGAGGAAGGGGGAGGCAGATGGGGTGCGGCGCCGAGGAAGGGGAGGAAGAAGGGGCTGATGGGTGGAGAAGGGGGAGGCAGGTGGGGTGCGACGGCGGGGAAAGGGAGGAAGAATGGGTGGGTGGGTGACGGGGAAGGGGGAGGCAGGTGTGGGTGGGTGACGGGGAAGGGGGATGCAGATGAGGGGGGTGGGGGTTGGGGGGGGGGTTAAGAGTAAAGTAAAGATGAAATAAAGTCTTTTTTTTTAATGAAGTAATGGCATTAAAAAAAATAAGGTTCTAACTCAGGGGCAATACAGTCTTTTCATTAAAACCGTTAAGATTTTTAGGGTTCCGTTTGTCGATGGACATAAGTGTTACATTTTGAAACTTTATGTCCTTGAGTGTAATTACTCCCAAACCTCAGGGACATAGGTGTAATTAGCCCTTTTGAATTTTAGTGTGCCGTGAGTGATGTAGTGTAGTAGTGTGTGTTTGTGCGGAGTGCATTTATGGAACGAAGGGGTGGTTCTAGTAAGTCACAGCCATGGTGGCTGTGACTGTGCAACTGTGTATGTTCGGTTGAGGGACTGCGGGTTAGAGAGAGACCATGGCTGTCATGGCCGTGTGAAAAAGAAAAAAATAAGAAGATGATATATATATATATATATTAGCACGAGAAAATTTAAAGTATAGTACCTTAGACTATATTAAAATTTTGGGTAAATTTTTATAATTTTCTGAAATCATATGTATTTTTAATATTTTATGTAATCTTAGAATTGTAAAATTCTTTTGGAGACTTTAAACTCATCAAAATGTTCTGGAAAAATAAGAGTAATGTTTTTATGGTATAAATAAGTCCCAGTTTAAGTTTGGTAATTTTTAGAGTTAATTTACTTTCATTTTCATCGCATTGATTTTAGAAAAACAAAAAATCTAAAAATAGTTTTGATGTCTTTTAAATTTTGATTTCAATTTTTTATAATTTTTATAAGTACTCTAAAGCTGTTACAAAAATTATGGGACTTTATTTTCTGCTAGAGAAAATTATGGCTATTTATGGGTTTTTAGTGCATTTAAAGAAATTATTTTAATTTAAAAATATTCAAAATTTCAGAAAATTCATATTTTGACTTTTTATAATGTTTTAAGTTATAAAAGTGTTTTGTTATAATTTAATATGTGTTTAGAGTATCGTTACACATTAAAGAGTGCATAGGAATTTCGGTTAGGTTGGCCGTGTACGGGACCTGCTTTGAGTTGCGCGATTTCAGAGTTAGAAGTGAGCACATGGTGGGTAGTTGAGATTAGGTTTATAGTGTTGTAGCATAGATTGTGTTCTAACAAATGGATTGCCAATCTAGGTTTATTCAGAGAATTTTGATAGAGGTTCCATAACTTGGATCGATGTAAGGACTTCTATTCGAACACTACTTCATTACTCTAATTTCAAATGCTTGTAATAACTTATAAACTACATTGAATGTTGATCTTAGTGATTGATATAAAAATATTTTCAATTACCCGTGAAACCCTAAATTGCTTTAAAGCGATTGTTTGGAATTCATTATTCATTTCTTCTATTTATTGATTCACTCATCGTAAAGCATTTTCAATTTTATTTACTCCTTCTAAATGTTGACATGAGTTAGTCATAAGGGAGTTATAAGGATGGTGCATATTTTTGGCGTTACAAGGATGGTCTGTTAGTTGGGTTAATGGACTAGTCAGTGTACATATGCATAAGTAAAGCGTATCGAGTACTACTGGGGTGGCATTGCTATAGTGTACTACTCATGTTCAATGTTATCTATTTATATTTTATTACACCTGAATTTTTTTGAATGACTATTAATTGAGGAATTGAGTTGATAATCGTCCTTATGTTTATATCGAAATTCATTGGTTTTATTTGAAAAATCATTTTAAAAATTATCATTTGACTGTAAATGTAAAATTTTCCGAATCGTTTTTGTTGTTTTTAAATCTTTGATCAACCTTACTGGACTCTTAAAAGCTCATTTCTTTTGATTTCCTTTTCGCAGGCGATAAACAACAATAGGATATTTGGAGTGATTAGAGCCTGAATAAGAAGTCAACTAGAAATTCTATTATTTCTTTTAGTTAAGCTCCTACGAGGGAAAATAATGTTTAACTTAGTTTTACGAGTATTTAATTTTAGTGTTTTATTTAAGAACAATATAATTGAGAGTTAGAGTTACTGTAGAAGCTCTGATACACATTGGGGCTTCCTTATCAAATTGAGGTAATTAAATGATTAAGTGATTGATCGATCAATTGTTTAACACTCCGGAAAAATTTGGGGTGTTACATACTTGATAAAGAGATTTAAATGGTTCGGCTTGAATTACCCCAAGCCTACATCCACCTCTTAAAGAAAGTCACTTACAAGATCACTAGAATCCACTAGCAACAATCTTGTTCCAGGTCAAGATCAAAACTCTTACAACACTTGGTGATATCCCCAAACCAAGCACAAGCCTTGAATCCACAAAGCTCATCTAAGAATTGACAAACCCAAGCCTTGATCACAATCCTTTTATAAAGATTCAAATGTGTACAAAGAAACCCTCTTGAAAGAAAATGAGTACAAATGAAGCTCTAGTACAATAGAGAGGTGAGAGAATTGAACTTGAAGAATGCTCACTTTCAATCAAAGAATTGCTCAAAAGATGCTCTTTTTAATGCTGTAAAATCATGAAGATGAAGAGACAAATGTTGAATCTATGAGTCTTGATGTTTCTCTAATGAATGGAGGCTTAGAATATGGCTTCGAAAGTGTATGATGAAGCCCCAAATCAATTAAATAGGGAGAAAATGAAATATAGCTGTTGTAAGCAATAAATGAGCAAAACTGCTATTGCACTGAGTGCGACGAAAATATTAGGACTGCAATCGTGTTGTTCATCCTACTTATAAAGTAGCATGTCAGGACATAGGTTTGTTAGTTAGCGATCACTAGTGGCATCAGGGCATACATGAAGTGACAATTTGGCAAATGAGCCACTAACTATTTGAATTTGTTTATATTCATATTACTCCATTGTGGGGTCACTGATCTATTAGAGCTATGGGAGCGAAATTCGGAACTACTTTTAGATGACATTCTTCTTTACCAGCGACGTGTCTTGGGCATGTCAGAATTAAATCTATCAACTGAATAAGTTGAAAATTACGTGTTGTATGAAATTTAGAAGACATTGAACAGTAATACTCGATCAAGGAAAGATTCTGGTACACTTTCTGAAACCAATAAAATAACCCTAGAGGGGGGGTGAATAGGGTTTTAAGACTACTTTAAAGATTAACAAATAATAAAACCTCAATCTCAATAACTCAAATAAGCAAACAATCAATCTCAACACAAATGTAAAACGATAATGTAAAGAGAGAAGGGTTTAGAGATACTTGACAAGGAGAATTAAATGGTTCGGCTTGATATACCCACAAGCCTACGTCCACCCCTTCAAGGAAGTCCTTTGAAAGGCCTTAGAATCCACTAGTATGATCTACCTTACAGGTCAAGATTGAACCTCTTACAATCCCTTGATGCTATGCCCACATCAAGAACAAGCTTTGACAAACCCAAAGCTCCAAAGCTTGACAACCCCAAGCTTTGATACAAGAACCTTTCAATGAAGAAATGTGTACAAGATTTCACTCTCAATAAGTAGATGAGTACAAGTTGAAGTACTCAAATAAGAGAGATGAGTGTATGAAAGTGTATATCTCTCAAATGTAAGCTCACAATAAATGCTCTCTTGAAAAGGATGAGAAATCAATGAAAACAAGAGAGATTTGAACAATTGCTTTGATCTTTGAGAATATGAAAGATAAGAGAGCTTTGAATGCAATTGATGATACAAAACAATGCCCAAAATGAGTATTTATAGAGATGGGAATAAATATGACCGTTTGGGGTCAGGTGGAGCATTAAATGCGCCAAACAGTAAATGCAGTCGACTGCAATGTACCATTACAGTCGACTGTAACCCAAAAGTAGCCGTTGGAAATTCAAATTTCCAACTTGCAGTCGACTATAATCTAATACAGTCGACTGTAATAGGTTACTGGAAGTCATTGCAGTCGAGTGTAATACCTCACTGCCCAACTTGCAGTTGACTGCATTCCAATGCAGTCGACTGCATTCCTAAAAATGCAGTTTCCTTATTTTTAAAGCATGAAAAACTTTTATGCATGGAAGGAAAACATATGGGCAAGTTCTAGGTATACAGTCATCGTAACGATCATCTCTCTATGTCTAGTTTACAAAGACGGAAATAAAAGCATGAAAACTTCAATCGACGAATTCCTTCTTTGATGCGTTTCGTTGAGAGTCTTTGACCGTGTTGCTCGTCTAATAATCCATTTGCATGAGTATGAGATTGTTCATATTGCTTCATCAACTCAATGCATGTTAGACAGCATAATCATCAATGTTAGTTATCATCAAAATCAAATATAATCCTAGGTTAAATAACCGTAGGGTTAACACTTTCATTTCTCGACTTGCCATTAGTTAATGAGCACAAAATATATGTATTGCAAAGAGTTGGACTATATCTCGAATGATGTATTCTGGAGACATATGATGATGAAATTGCAATGGTCCGAAATGAAGAAAAAATAGAATATATTACATGGATTCAAATGTCCATCGACTTGCTCAAGAACATGCGCAATCATACACATGTCTTAATATTGAGCAGAAAAATGTCTGTGATTCTATTTTACAATCTGTTGATTAGGGAAAAGGGTGGTCTTTTTTTTTATAAATGGAGGAATTGGTAAAACTTAAGTATTGAGAACATGATTTCCCATGCTCGTTCCCAATCAAAAATTATCTTGGATGTTGCATTTCTCAGCATTGCTACCCTTTAATTGCATGTGATATAACTTCACATTCCATGTTCAAAATCCCAATGTCACTATATGACGATTCATGTTGTCCAATCAATCAAACTCAGAGTTGGCAGAGTTGATATGTATGGCAGAGTTAATAATTTAGGACGAGGCACTCATGGAACATGAAAATGCATTTAAGGCAGTGGATTGCACATTGAGAGATATAACGTGTTTTCATTGCTGACAATCTTAACACAATGTTCTTTGATGGGAAATTGTGGTACTTGGAGATGACTTTAGGCAGATTCTTCCGGTTGTAGTCAACAGGAGCAAAAAGGATTCTGTTGTAGCTTCATTCAACAAATCTGCCTCAATTTGGGATCATTACGAGGTGTTTGTTATGACAATTAACATGAGCTTAAGTGATGCTTCTTTAGATCAATCTTTAATCTAGTCCATGCGAGAGCTTAGCAAGTGGGTATTGGATCTTGGAGATGGAAAACAATTTACATTTTCATTGCAAGATGAGGGTGAACCTTACTGGATTTCAATTTCTAATAAGATATTACTTCGTGCAAAAGTAGGGCACCTTGATGCTATCATATCTAGCTCATGATTTACTAATTCGGTACAGTGATTATAAATATTTGAGACGAAGAGCTATTTTAGCACCAAAAATATATTATTGATAAGGTCAATCATTATATTCTCTGGTCCCTTCCGAGAAAAACAAAACAATATCTGAGCTCTAACCAAATATCGCCAAGTTTCAACGGTATGGATGATCTATCAGTGATGTATCCCACTGAATCTTAAATTATTAAACTTTTCAAGAATACCGAGTCACAAGATTGAGTTGAAAGAAGGGATTACTATCATTCTTCTGCGAAATCTTAGTTGTGGTAAGGAACTTTGCAATGGTATGAGGTTTGATTGTAACATATTTGGAAGACATGGTACTTGAAGCTGAGATAATGACGGATAGCCATAAGTGATATATCGTTTAAGCATAGAGTAGAAATGACAAGACATTTTTTTGGTGAAAGTGTGCATTCCAATGACAATTAATAAAAGCCAAGGACATACCTCTGAAGTTTTTGGTGTTTACTTATCGAAATGTGTTTAGTCACAGACAATTGTAAGTCGCCATGTCCCAAGTAACTTCATATCATGGATTAAAGTTTCTCGTTGACGGTGATAGCAAGTGTGAAAAGCGTTACACAAAAAAATAGTGTACAAGAAATTTTTTGATAATTTACCGTAAGATGTTCTTTTTGCTTTTCTAAAAAAGTGTAAAAAGTCTCTTATCATTTGGTAAGCACATTTGGTTTACAGTTTGTTATTTTAGCAAAAATGTTATTTACTTCTTTTAAGTGTAGGTATTGATAATAGGTTCTTTCACTTACCGAATTACTTTATTATTTGAAATTTTGTGTTGAAAATGAGGAAAGTGCTATATTAATGTCCTTCTTTAGTCTTCAATATTTTTTCATCTGATAAATTAACCGTTTTATGGCAAGCAATTATTTATCTCTTAATATCGAGACTTAAGATTTCTTTTTTTTGTGGATGTAATTTCTTGCTTGAACAAAATAATAATACAGTCAATCAAAACCAGCTCTTGCATCAATCAACCAAGAACCAATATCGCTGCAAGATCAACATTCGAGTTGTGGGATGCAATCATTTTCAAACATTAGAAATGATATAATTAGTCTGGGTATACTATTTGTAGTATGCTATTTGTTGATAAGCAAGTAACCAATGCTATTTGTGGCAAGCAATTACTTATCTCTTAATATCGTGACTTAAGATTTTCCTTTTTGTGGATGTAATTTTTTGCTTGAACAAAATAATAATACAGTCAATCAAAACCAGCTCTTGCATCAATTAACCAAGAACCACTACAGCTGCAAGATCAACATCCGAGTTGGGAGTGCAGTCATTTTCAAACATTAAAAATGATGTAATGAGTGTGGGTATGCGATTTGTAGATAAGCAAGTAACCAATTCTAAAGTTGTTTAACTCATTATTTTAAGCTTTTATTAATTTACAAATGTCATCTTTTTTTTTTATTATTATCAACAGGATGATCGCATACATGTAGTAATCAATAAGGAGCTTATTGTCATCCTTAGAGCACTTCTATAGGAAAGATGCATATACCTCATTGAAAACTTTAAGATTTTAGAAGTCAAAAGAAGCCTTAGACCTATTTTAGACTCCCTTCTTAGCAACTTTACCATTGCAAAAACTGCCAAGCCAGCCGTTAGTGAAGATAAATGCTTCACCCTTGCAAGTTTGAGTTTGTTGAGCTTAACTATGTTGTTTTCCGTTATAATCTCAGTACATTCTTGACAAGTAGTTTTTGTTATGTAATCAATAAATACGTGCATGCATATGGTATTTCAACTTTTTCTTTCATCTAGAGATGTGCTTAGTGTGCTATGTAAGAAAAACATTATTCATGACATATGCATTCAGAAGAAAATGGTGACCAAAAGATATATTCAATTGTGATATAAGAGATTCTTGTGTCTCATAAACGGATTGGGTTAGGGATCCGTGGGGCAGCCCAGAACCAGCTACTAACCTGCGCGCCGGACAGGCGCGTGAGGACGCGTGACCAGGTGGTGGTGCGTGGCTTGCGCGTGGTTTGGAGGCAGAAAATTGGTGCGGCGCGTGGCGATGAATCTGGTGGCGTCGTTGGCGGCGTTTTGATCGGTGAAGAAAAAGGAGTCTTATGGTGGTGTTCAATTAGGGTTTGGGCTAAAGGAATTCGATAGAGGTAACAAGAATGGGGGGGAATTGAGCGGAAGAGGGTTGATGAACAGTAACAGTGGGCGATAGCTTGGGCGGCAAATAACTGGTCGGATCATCGTGGCGAAGAGAAGATAATATTATTCCTGTGTCTCATAATATGTACAAAAGAGCCTTTATATAGGCATTGATGTAGTATCCTATAAGGAATTGGAAACCCTAAAGAATATTCTAGATTAGGAAAAATAACAATATAACCCCTTGAGTACAAATAATTTTACAAATAATATTAACAAGTTGATTGACAGTAGGTATTATTTATTAGTGTCTGGTGATATCTTATAGTGATATATTTTTATCAAAGCATTGTACAATCCATTACAATGTGACCGTGTCGTAACCTATTAGTTTTTTGTGACTCTTACAGTGGACAAAATTTGACAATGACGTCGTCATCTGGAGCAACGTATCGGATTGATGATGATATTTGTATTAAAAGCAATGAATCGTACATTTAGTTGCTACATCGACGACAGTGAAGGAATTTCAAGCTAAAAATAAGAAATTGAGTTGTTTAGACGTGAGTACTAACGAAAAGCAATTTTGCATGCTTAACTAAAATATTTTAACGAATGACTAAACTCTAATGGAGTTCTAATGAGTATCTCATGGAGGTATAATTTGTGTGTCAACTGGTGCTGCTAAAGTTTATACCAACTTGGCGATGCCTAAAGTTTCGAAGTATGTGATTAGGTATATTTCGTACTCTTGATCCACTGTTCATTCATTTTACATACTTGAAAACTATATGTTTGTCATTTTTTTCTGCAGTCCAAATATATTTTCCAATCAGACCGGCCAAATAGTTACACCTTCGAGTGTCTTATTGAAGTTTGAAGAAATTATATATGTGAATAGGACAACTTTGTCAAAGATTTTTGAGATCATGTGTTCCACCGATCTAATGGATATGCATGAGAAGGTTAATTGTATATTATGTTTAGTTTTTTGGCCACTATAATTCTTTTGTTGTTTAGCAAATTTTTTTTATCACATTTAACTATTAATTTACGTAATCCAGGCACGAGAAAGAAATCCAAACTTGGTTCACGATATGTTGAAAATATTTATCTTCCAGTTAAGTTGAATGACTACAATTTGTAACATAGAATCAGAAGGCTAACTATTAGCAAGACCTTTGACGTCAACTATAAGCTTGAGGTAAGGAAGATATAGAAGGCAGTATATGTTTATTTTATACTTTCTCCTTGTAACATTAAGTGGCACTTTTAGTTACATCAATAATGTTTTATAGATTGAGATGATGTCTACAGTGGAGATTAGGCAAATTGTGAGGCAAATTATAATGCGAGAACTTTTTGTTGAATCCTCGACTAAACCGTGTGCATAAAAGGAATAAGTAGGTCTACTTTTATGAGGATTACCAAAAAAAAAGAAAAAGGTCTATTTTTATGAGCAATATTGAGTAAATATCATAAGTTATATTAAACAATGTGATATGTTGTATAACTGATTTGTTTTTATTATAAACTGATAAAAATTCTGAAGAAAAGCTATTTGAAGCCACTAGCATTGACGACTATGGAAACAAGTGTAATCCAAGTATGGAAGTGAGGGCACCACCGACCACTTATGAAAACATATAGTAGTCATCAATACTAGTTCATTGACGGATTATAGGTGTTGTTAATTCATCAATTTATCGCTTTTGCTAGGCTTTTTCATGTTCAAGCAGTATGAATTTTCTATCAGTAGTCGGATATTTTCTTTTTGAACCTAGGATTGTGAAAATTCCAAAATTTTTGTTTGAATAATTCTTTTTTCATTTTAGGTCTATGGCTTTAGTTAATGCAAAATATTTTCGTGTGGTTTTATCAAATGTAGTGTCTTGTGTCTTACCATCATATTTTCCTTTTTACTCAATTGTCACTTGCCAATATACACATATTAGTTTTATGCTTACGTTGTACTCTAAAAATAACTAGTTTTTATAACTTCATATCTTTTGTCTTTTAGATCTTATTCAAGTATGTGGTTTCATAACGAGTGTCTCTTTATTAAGCTGCTTTTAAAAAAAAATTTTGAAAATACAACTATCAAACAAAGTACTCCAATAACCAAGGAGTAGAAAATTTGAGTTTTCGATTCAATTACAAAATCGTTGGCACAAAATCTCAAAAAATTAGTTGTTTTAGAAGATTGTTCAAACTTGGGGCCAAAAAAATTTGCATTTGATAATCGTAACTTGCATGATGCAATAAAGTTAGTAAACTATTTGAAAAGTAGAGAAAGAAAGCTTCATCCCTTATAGATCCAATTAGAAAAACTGAATATGCATCTAAACACAGCTGAGAGATCTCATATGCTAGCAATATGTATATACCTCAAGCCAAAAGGATTTAGTCGAAACATCGTAACTTTGGTGCATTCAATTATGGCCACACTTCGTCTACATAGCCTATTAAAAGCATTAATCGAAAGGTAAAAGAAAAGTTCCTTGACATGAGAAATTTGACAGTTATGTTAGACAAAATCAAGAGGAATTTTGTTCAAGGTGTTGACAGAGTGACGTAGGATAGTTTGAGACATTCTAATGGGCACAAATGAATAATTTTTGGGTCATATATGTTATACAAATGTGTTTGATGCATTATTATCTAAATAAACACTTTAACGTAATTATATGACGCTTCGTGCAGCATTGGAGGCATCAAAGTGAATGTCACTCATGAGAAACTTGGTCAACTTTTTTGCATTTTCCTTTAAATTTGTTCACTCGTAGATTATTAAATTGGTTGAAGTACAAGTACTGGGACTTTAATTCTACGATTTGATTATATTGGAATGGTTAACACACTTTTTTTTTTGGTTACATTTTTTTTTTTTTGGTTAACACACACTTGCCATCACTTTTACTATTGTTGACAATGGTGATTTGACCTTCGACCACTTCAATAATAGCTATACAATGTTTTCGTGTGCAATTCACAGGTTCATAAAAACGAGTATGAATGAAAATCTGGGTGATATTAATCGATTTTGTTTTCCTTTTTTTGTTGCTTAAGTTAATTTGTATGGATTAATTTGGTTTGCACAATCAAGTACATATAATGCCTAGTAAGCATATTCGTCTCCACATCTTTGTTGTCACACAAAAATACATAAACACACTTGATACTAAAAAGTCAACAAGTTTTGTATGGTGCAAATTGTTTTTTTTTTTTTTTGGGGGGGGGGGGGTGGGGTTGTTTTTTTGGGTGGGGGGAGCAGCATACTGTCGTGATATGGAGATAAGTTGGAAGTGAAATAAATTTATATAAAGACAATGAAGCAATTATACATGAGCAACATTGGGATTCTATCATCATTTGCCAGATGCAAAGGCAAATGTCATGCCAAAACTCGAATTCTTTTTCGAATTATGTTATACATGTACTATAACTTTCTCTCTTCTATTTTGTATACCTATTACTAAGACTTTTAACATTCAAAATTTCACATTTCTTTCTCTTTCATGTCAACATGCCACACTTACAAACCAACTCTCTCTCTCTCTCTCTCTCTCTCACGCACACACACACACACACACAAAATTTCAAATTTATACCTCTTAATCAAATCTCAAAACTTTCTTATATTTTAGACAAGATCAATATTTTTCTCGCAATTTAACAAACATAATCCCCTCCTTTTATTTCATCGTAAGCCATATACATATATATGCGTATATACATACATACATATAGACAATTTTCTCTTAATATATGCGCGCGCCCGCACACGCACACGCACACGCACACACACACACACACACACACACACACACACACACACACACACACACACATATATATATAGGGGACCGATCCACATCTATTGATGGAGAAATAAGTATTTCTCTAAGTGTCATCTAGTTGTCCACTTGAAAGTGGGTGGCCCAAATTTTTTTTACTCTAACTAACTGGACCTCTACTCTTAGTAGCGATTAAGAATTATGCCCAAAATGTCCCTCGCGTGCCCCCGTAGACAAGCATATACTGTCTAATCGCTGCTAAGTGTAGTGGTTAACCGCTATACTTAGAGGATGTTTGGGATTGATTCTAAATTGGTCAAACCTGATTAAATTTAGATTAAATCAGTTTTGAAGTGTTTACAAAAAAAAGTAAATTGATTAAATCTGCTCCAATGAGCTCAAAACCGATTAAATCCATAATCCTCATTTTCTTGGATTAAGATTTAATCAGTTTTGGATAATCATATTTGACCAAAAAAATTTCCAAATTATCCTTACATATAAATATCATTAAATGCTCAATTTCAGTTTGAATACACTATATAGTAATTTTGCTACACTAAACCTATTTTAATCTCTTTTTATCCAAACACCTTCAACAATTTTTAATCTGTTATGTCTAAAATGGATTAAAGCTGATTTTAGAAACTAATTCTAATCTACTTTTAAAAATCAATCCCAAACGGCATCTTAGTATCTTTTTTTTTTTTGATAAAAAATATCCTTTGTATTTCTTTAAAGCTCATATATCACATTCCTTACATATTGACAAGTATAGATGTTTGCTATATACACAGCAGACCCATTACTCTAGCAAAAAAGTGGGATCAAGCTCCCAAGCACAGCACAAGTCTTCATTCCTCTGTGATCTCTTTGCCTTCTTCCAACTTTGAGTTCTATATTTCATCCATTGCTTAATAACATATAAGCATCCTTGGACAGTTGCCCTTTTGCCTTCAAAAAGTCTTGAATTCCTCTCTTGCCAGATTCCATAAGCTGTGGTTGCCACCATTAGTTTCCCTAATCTGGCATGTAGGCTCTCTCCTCTGAACCTTCCTGCAGCTGTAGATATAAAACCTTCCCATGAATGTAATTCAGGTTGTATCATCAAGTTTCCAAACCCAATCTTCCAGAGCTCTTCTGCAAATTCACATTTGGTAAAGAGGTGATCTTCAGTCTCACTTTGCTTCATACACAGTACACATGTATCTTCATGAATGACTTTCCATTGTTTCAGCTTATACCTTGTCCTTAGGCCCCCTTTACAGGTTATCCATAACATGATGGAGCATTTAGGAATGTTCCCTGTAAACCAAATGAAACTCCATAAAGGATCATAGGTTCCATGAGTTCTCAGTTGTTCCCAAGCTGATTTGATTGTAAACACACCATTTGTATTTAACTTCCAAGTTACTTGATCTGGTTCTGATGTATTGGGACTTGGATGTGCTCTAATTAAGGCATTGATACACCTTAACTCATTTGACCTGGTGATCAGGGGCTGCCATTCATTATTCTGAATGATATCTACCACTTTTGCATTACTCTGTAGGCCAGAATCATACACTGCCCTTGGTCCATACTGTTCTATCAAGGGGGTCTCACTTAGCCAGCTATCCCTCCATAACCAGGTGGTTTTCCCATCCCCTATTTTATATAGAATCATCTTGCTGCATGCTTCTCTTAGTTTCAGCAATTTACACCATGTCCAAGAAGTCACAGCAGGTGGCTTAAAGGTCCAAAGGTGCTGATCTTTGATTATGTACATGTGACACCACTTAACCCATAAGGAGTCCTTTTTGTGTGCTAGGTCCCAGAGATGCTTGCATACTGCTGCTGTGTTCCATTCAATTAGGCTTTTAATTCCTAATCCCCCTTCTTTCTTTGGCATACACACATCTCTCCAAGCTACCTTAGCCCCACTGCATTTTGCATCCTTTCCTGTCCAAACAAAGGCTCTGATCTTTTTCTCTATCTCTCTGATGACTCTTTTTGGCAATAGGAAAATAGAGCTCCAGTATACTTGCATGCTACATAAAACTGATACGGCCAATTGCACTCTACCTGCATATGACAAGGTCCTTGTAGTCCAGCTAGAAATCCTTGCAGTGACCTTCTCTACTAGAGATGAGCAGTCTTTGTAGCTTAGTTTGGTAGAGATCAAAGGGACTCGATAAGGAGAACATACCATTTCACTCTTTGTCTCTCGGTTTTATCCCTTGTATTTCATTCCTTTTGTTTTCTTTACATCCCTGTCTCGTTATGTTCTCCGTTCTCTATCTCTCTCTGTGTCCAGCCAACCACCATCGTGACAGCCAACCAACCAACATCCATAAAATCCAACCCCCACCCCAACACCAAACCGTCAACTACAACCACCAACCCACCACCACAACCATCCAACCGCCAACCACAACCACCATAGATCTGAGTAAAACAAACACCATAGGCACAACCCAGCACACCAACACTACACCACGACCATCATCTAACACAAACACCTCCGCACCTTTACCAAACACAATGTCCACCACCCACCCATCACACCACCAATGCACCTTGGCCAAACACCTCGTTCACTACCCACCCAGCACAGCACCACCGAGTGAAGGCCACCACCCAACAATTGGAAACTTTAATCAATTGGTAAAGAAAACTTTAATTAATTGTAAGGGATCTCAAAATAAAAATAAAAGTGCAAGGAAAATAGTCGCATGGCAGTGACGAAGGCTGGTGGCGACGGTGATTATACTTCGATCGTGATACTGTGGTTGTGACGGTTCCACGACCGCGGCGGTAATGTAATGGGCCGGATGGCCGGTGGTGCTTGAACTGTGATGGGATCCACGACTGTTGAGGTTGACCTGTGACGGTAGGTGGTGGGTCAGCTGTGACAGCGGTTGTGATTGATGATTGTCGACGGCGTAGATTGTGTACGGTGGTGGAATAATGAGTAGGATTTCTGCGGCTGTGATGGAGGGAGACGGTGGAGGCAGTTGACCCATTTGCAGATCTGTAGATGGAGAGATAGATGGAGAAATTTTGCAGATTTGTGTGTAGTTGGTAGACATAAGGGCCATTCTCTGTTCAATATCATATATGCACAACCACGACCGCCATCTACCACCATCACGCACCCACCACCACACCATGATAACTATTGTCATGGAATTCAGCACCACACCTCTTACCGTCATAAGCATTATCGTGGAATCGCTACTGTCATCACACCATCGCTGCCGTCAATACTACCATCAGACGACCACAAACATCCTAAATGCACCGTCACTATCACCACGATTCATGCACCACCACCATCATCATATCCATTGTCGTGAATGGCCGAGCATCACCCCTCACATTAGATCGACGACCGTCAGATACCATAACCCATTTCATCGTCGAATCGCTGGGCACCATCTTACCGTGTAATGGCTAGCACCAACCGTGAAATCATTGATTACCACCGCCCTAGCTGTTGGATTTGCCGATCACCATCGCCTCCTACCACCACCAGATGTATCGCCAGCCACAACACCATCATCATCCCATTGATGCCGTCAGATCACACGATCTCAGCGGTGGCAGTGGAATGGTGGTAGCCTGGGTAGGGGCGGAGCCACACTTGTACGAGGGGGTGCTATAGCCCCCCTCTCAGATTTTGAATATATATAATTTTTTCCCATAATTTTCACACTTTCTTCGGCTCTCTCTCTCTTCGGCTCTCTCTCTGATCTGACCCTCTCTTCTCATCGAGACTGAGACACCGACCGACTAAGCTTCTCACGGCGCGGCCGGCGCCTCACTCCGGCAGCCACGAACCCACGACGGCACCGCGGCACCGCGACGGCACAGCGACAAACCCACGAGTCCACGACTGACGACACGATCTGGGCTATCTTGTTTTCTAGATCTACGCCGACGGTTAGTCGGCGACAACCCACTGACGCAGGATCTACGCCGACGGCGACTTCGGTCTTCACTCCAACTCTCCAACAGTCCACCAGCGGCCAAGAACTCTGGCGAGCGGCGGGCGGCGAGTCGGTGACAAGTATGTTCCAACTTCCAAACTTTAATTTCACCTTTCATTGACTTGATCTAGTTGCCATCTCTATAAAATTTGTTTGTTATCTTTTTAGTATCATAGCTGAAATTAGGAATGGATTATGGATAATCTTGAGCATTGAATTGAATCAATTGATTATGGATAATGTTGAGCATTGATTATGGTTAATGTTGAGCATTGATTATGGTTAATGTTTAGCATTGATTATGGATAATCTTGCGCATTGATTATGGTTAATGTTTAGCATTGATTATGGTTAATGTTTAGCATTGATTATGGATAATCTTGCGCATTGATTATGGATAATCTTGAGAATTGAATCAATTGATTATGGATAATGTTGAGCATTGATTATGGTTAATGTTTAGCATTGATTATGGATAATGCTGGTCATTGATTATCGTTAATTTTGGGCATTGATTATGGATAATCTTGAGAATTGAATCAATTGATTATGGATAATGTTGAGCATTGATTATGGTTAATGTTTAGCATTGATTATGGATAATCTTGAGATATTGAGATATTGATTATGGTTAATGTTTAGCATTGAGATATTGAGATTGATGGAGGATGGGACCCAATTGGATTGAGATATCAAATGTGTGATTTAGTTGAATGGTGGGTTGAAATTAGGTTAACGCAATAATGAAACATGACTGAAAAAGTAAAAGAATTGTTGTACTGTAAAGAGTATTTTAGTAGCTCTCATGAAATTAAATAAGTCTTTTTGGATGCTTTTTCGTATTTTTTTTGTGTATTGTCGAAAAATGCACTTTTTTTGTTGCTATTTTACTAATAAAAAAAATTATTAATTTCGATATATGCACCCCCTGGGATGAAATCCTGGCTCCGCCCCTGAGCCTGGGTGATGGCCTCGGTGGCGACATCGATGGTAATTGTGATACCCCGAAAAATACTGAAAATTAATCTAACCGTAAGTTTGATTAATTAAAGAGTGCTATTTTTATTAAGTAGCAATATGTTGGTGATGATTAAGTGTTAGGGAGCTAAATAATGGGGTTAGTGTGGCCGTGGGGGTTGAAATGTAATTTTGGAAAGTTAAGGGGCAAAAATATAATTTTGGAAAATATGATGAACGGGGATGCATATCTTTATTAAGTAGCATCCTTTTGATGATAATGAGGTGTTAGGGGGCTAAAGGAGGGGTTAGGGTGATTTTGGGGGTCAAATTGTAATTTTCAAAAGTTGAGGGGTCAAAATGCAATTTTAAAAACTTGAGGGGCCAAAGTGCAAATTTTGAAACTTTG
Source organism: Escallonia rubra (assembly GCA_033065855.1). Lineage (NCBI taxonomy): Eukaryota > Viridiplantae > Streptophyta > Magnoliopsida > Escalloniales > Escalloniaceae > Escallonia > Escallonia rubra. Next base: position 494,320 of record JAVXUO010000467.1, on the reverse strand, counting down.
CAAAATGTGGCATAACCTGGGGAAAACAGTCCATGCACGATGTCCACCTCCTGGTTGCAATAAGCTGAGTCAAAGTGGGAAATATTAAAATACTTTGAGAGAATCTGGTTGGAAGAAATGATAAAAAGAATTTGGGGTAAAAAATGGAAATAATGGAAACTAAAGAACAATTCGTTAACAGTAACAGCAAGAAACAGCTAGAAGAAAAAAGGAAGAAAAAGAAACGGGGAAGAAGGAAAAAGAAAGAGGGGAAGGAAGAAAAAAATGGGGAGAAACCCTAAACCCATCATGGTATGATCTTGAACCCTAATTGCGAAAAAAATTGTGGGAATTGGATTGAATATTGGTTCAACTCAGCTGAATATATATATATATATATATATATGTGTGTGTGTGTGTGTGTGTGTGTGTGTGTGTGTGGATATGATTGTGTTTAATTGAATGAATTAGATGTATAAAAGTGTGTTCGGGGCATGATTGGATGGATTGCAATGATTTTAAATGATTTAAGATGAGTTATGGAGGAGATTCATGTGCGATTGAAAGAGAAACCCGGAGTGTGAAGGCTGAAGGATGAAGAAGATGAGTGTGTGTGCGTGAAGGTGAAGTAGTGTGTGTGTTGATGTGAATAGTGACTGTTTTTTTTTCACTAAAAGTGAAAATTAAGTAAATAGTTTAAAATTCGAATTTTTTAAAATAGTTAGGGTCAGATTTAGCCAAAGTGCAAAAAATAAAACCCTAACTATTTTTAGGATACCTGTATCATGGAAAAATTTCAAATTTTCCGAGGTCGGGAAGGGGGTGAACGGACGCGAAAAGTTTGGAACTTTACGGTGAAATTTAAAATACCAAACGAGCGCTTGCGCAAAAATTTTATGAGGACTCTATGATGCTGAGAAGTTCCATTTCCCAAGATTTCGGGTCATTCAGAAGTCGGTAGCCATTTTTGGCCGAACGGGCTTTTAAGCGCTCGGTTTGGACACCCGTTCGGAATTTTTGGCCGAAAATTCTGTAAAATACTTTTTAGCTCAAGAATGAATTCAGGAGGCTTAAAATAGCGTTTTGAAGCACTTTTGAGATTTTTATGATGCTGGGAACCCTCAGGGGGCATTTTGGTAAATTGCCACCCAGAGAGGGGTATTTTGGTAATTTTCCCGATAAAGTTTTTCAAATGACTTTTTAGTCCGAAAAGAGTTGTAAAACACCTGAGAGGTTGTTTTGAAGCAGATTTGGGGTGTTTGAGTGGTAGTGAACCGTCAGGGGGTATTTTGATAATTTGCCATGTTGACGCCAAATGTTAGGGAACGCGTGTAATTCAGCGTTCGAAATGATGGGAAGTGAGGAATGATGTTAATACGTTGAAATAATGAGATAGTGGCTATTGCTAATGCGTTGGTAAGCTAGGTTAAGGATCCAATTATTGGACCAGATTAACAAGTCGTCGTAAGACGCTATAAACGATTAAATGGGAAGGGGTAGAATAAGGAGTGCGTATATGTGGAATGGTTTCTAACGAGCAGAGTATTATTTGACTAGGTGATGCAGCTCGTTGCGATCAGAGATTGCGAGTTGCTTCGGCTATAAGCCAATCAGGTAAGGACAATGCGGTTCTATATGCTAATTCATTGTTTCGATTAGCATACCATGTTGATGACGTTTATGTTGGACTCTTGTTGTTATGTGTTGACACCGGTAGTCATTGTGATCGGGATACGTATATTTGAATTGTGTTGTTGAGGACTTAGGGTAGAATAATTCCCTTAGTCCGTCCTGTTGATAGAATTTAGTGATGATGATGGGTGTCCCAGTATGCTATGATTCGATTCGATTAGCATACCTGAAGTCGATGATGATATTGTGTAGGAGTTGTTGTGTGGTGGTTGTGAGATGCCGGCAATTATTGATAGCCGATATCTCTTCTCTTTGAGAACACTATTGAGGACTTGTGGCAACTTCTCCCGAGTCCGCCCTATCGTTGATAATGATGTTGTTGTGAAATGTTGGCACTTATTGGTAGTCGACATTTCTCTTATGTAAGAACGTTGTTGAGGGCTTGCGGTAGTCTTCTCCCAAGTCCGCCCTGTTGATGATGTCACGTTAAACTCTTGTTGTTATGTCTGAACACCGGTTGATTTGTTGATCCGATATTCCTTGTTGAGCTGTGTTGTTGAGGACATAAGGTGGAATAAATTTTCCCTTAGTCCGCCCCGTTAATGATGTCTTGTTGCATGGCTGTAACGTGGTTAGGGAAAGCACTCTAAATGAGCTCCCTGCCTGTTGACAGTGTCTCTTTTATTTATTTAAGACTGAGATGAACATCCCGTAAAATGGGACATCAATATGAGGAGGATGGCCTGTGAAACATGATCACTGGCAAAGAGGATGTAGGGCGCGCGAGTCGAGTCTGTCATGTCTGGTCAAGTCTAGTCTGTCGTGTCTGAGTTGCATTGCATTTGATTTTCTTTTGATGTTAATGATTTTAATGACTTGTATTTCGTTGATGTTATCTTTTCAATTTCCTATTTTATTGGTCACTTGCATAGTCAGTTAGTCAGTCAGTCTTGTCCATGAGGAGGTGGCAATAATGTTGTTCTGTTGGGCCTTAAAGCCGCTCAGTCTAACGAAAGAAAAATTATCGTTTGACAAGTTATGTTGATGCTGAAATTTATTGACTACTCTTGATTCATTGCTATCGTTGAGATGATTATTATTCCTCCGAGTCTTTTGAATCATTTGTATACGATACTCCTCGTGTTGTCTTTACTGGGCGATTTGCGCTCATTCCTTATGTTGTATTGTGCAGGCTATGAGGTTGATCAAGGAGAACCTTCTAGAAAGGAAAAAGACACAAGCTAGAAAAGTTGAGTAAGGGGATCAGTTGTGTGAGGTAAGAACAGCTAGGAATGGTGGAATGAAGAATGTGTTGTGAGATAGGTTGATAAGAGTCCTACGACTGCAGTCGTATATTAGGTTGTATACTTTCATGTTGTTTAAAGACTTAAAAGTCTTCCGCTGCAGTATGATGTATGTTTGTAAGAAAATTTTTGTAAGGACACAATTTGGAGCGTCTATTAATGATGTATGAGTATGAGGATGTAGTTGCTTTGTATTCAGCACAGGGTTTTGAAAGTGATTATGGTTGATAACTCAGCCCGGTGATGTCACTTGGGTTGAGGGTGTCACAGTAATGGAGGGGGAAGAGAGAGAGAAAGTGAGAGAAACAGACAAAATAGAGACAATTCTGTCAAGACAGAAGATAGAGAAGAAAATTTGTGGGTATTTTTGGAAAAAAAATGCTAACTGCTCCTCTTAGGGCCGGTTAAGTGAAAATTATTAAAAAAGTCCACGATGAGAGTTGGAGAAATAAGGTTTTTTTCATTGGTACATATGGATCGGTCCTCTCTCTCTCTCTCTCTCACACACACACACACACACACACACATATATATATATATATATATATATATTCTCTCAAATTTAATATTCTGTTGTACTTCTTATTTGTATGACATGCTTCTTGGTGAGTTTTTAGTAATACAAACTTCAGCATATGGGTTAATATTATTCTTACTACTAATTATCATGGGCAAAAAATAAAATAAGTAAATATGAATTTCCAGAGTCCTCTTTATGGGTTTGAAACAATAGTGGGAGCGAGTCGTTCAGGGTTATTGCCGAGTGATGGCGTTGAAAACCCGCAGACTAACGCATGCCCTGAGTTTTTATAACCTTGAAAAGAAAACTTTGGAAGTTCGACTAGCATCCTTAGATTTACTCTAATCTAGACCTACCATGCATCCTGAAGTTTTGAAAGATAAATCTTCGAAAAATGACTCTCTCTCTCTAAGTTTTTGCCCTATCTTTTTTGAATCTTTTCAGTATTCCGCTGTGTTTTTATCTATATTATGCTTCGTCCTTCATGGATCACGGTCCAACCGGGGACTCTTTCTCTTTTGAATGATTAATCTACGGATACCAGACGTCGTTATGCCTTTGGCAGGTCCGCAAGGATTGACGATTGGTTTAACGAAGTAGACCAAATCAGAAAATCTAGAGATTTGTTTTTCCGGCCAAACCTCCCCCCATTTTGGTATCAGAGCCATATTTTCCTTGGCTTTGAAGAAAAGTTCACTTAATAAAGGAGAATGTTAAGTAGCCAAAAAGCAAGTAACCCCTTCTTATCAAGTATCATGAATGAATTACCTGTTAATAGGCCTGCAAATCCTACCTTTTATTCTGCTATTACTGAAGGCAATGAAGAATATGCTGTAGATATTTCGCAATTTAATACTTTCTTTTCAGCAATAGATCATATAAACACAGTAAACAATAGTCTTAGATATTTCTTAGACACTGGCAGACACCCTATAATTTTAGATCCTCTTACTTCTTTTCTAAATCATACTTCTCAGACAGACCAGTTTACAAATAGAATGAATGACTATTTAGTTAGAATGATGAATCATTATATAGCACTTAAAGACATTTCCAACAATAGCATATATTTTACTAGACATCAAGAACTGATTTTAAGAAGACGTTCTAACAATCAGACATCCGATAGTAGAAATAATAATGAGCAATAATAACTCACCTAATAGACCTAGCACTTCTAGACATATGGCACCCACTTATATTAGTAGTTCTGAAGACCGCTTTGAAGCTAATTATGTTGAATTTCGTAGATTTTTAGTAACTTTAGAAGTTATTGATGATACAAATGATCAGATTAGATTTAATATTTCAGAAAATACTTTACCTTTAAGATACAATCCTTTAAGAAGCTATATTAGTACTTTCATAGATATTTCTGCCATAACTATAAGCATAAACCAGTACTTAAAACAAATAGTTGATTTTTATATATATTATAAAGACATAAAAAATAACGATTATTATAGTAGAGAATATGAGATATTTAGAATTACTAGGCCAAATTTTGATAGATTCAGAGCTATAATAGAAAGACATGAATCAACTGCTTTAGAAAATATAACAGACCATATAAATTTTCTACAAATTACCAGTAATATAGAAAGTACAGATTCAGATAGTTCTAGTGATAATGAAGAACCCAATAGCTTGCATCTTCCAGATTAATGACAGATAGAGATTTAAACACTGAGCCTTATCAGGAACCCTTTAGCTTTGAAGACATGATAGCTAACTTTAACGTAGATCAACAAACAACTTCTGATATATTAGACACCTTTCATCAATTCTATACAGCCTTAGAAACAATAGATCATACAAATGAAAGACTAAAACATTACATAGACACAGATTCCATTACTTTATTATACAACCCCTTATCTTTTTATATAAAATATTTTCTAAACTTAGACTTATTATTAGAAGATTTTGACATTTTCTTTCAGCATCTTATAGGTTTTTATATACAATTAAAAGACCATCAAAACAACTCATTATATTACACTGAGTTTCATAGAAGAATTAGAGAATTAGATGAACATACAGCCTTAGAAAACTTAGGTGTACCCACAAATGTTGCACAAATTACAAATAATATGCATAACCTACAATTAGAATCAGATTTAGATTATGAAGATTATTTAAATTATAATGAAGACGATAATGATTATCCGTGGGATGATGAAGCCCTGGCTAATCTAGACAACACTCTAGGTGGAATATAGATGACTACGAACAAAATAGAATATTTAAATCTGCAAACAGACAATAAAAGTTTAAAAACAATTAGAGAAAACTTAGATTATATGAAAGAAGTCTATATGCAATCTTCAGACAAATCTAAACAAAGTGAAGCTAAAATAGTAACAATATTAGATAAACTTATTAAAATAGCTGCTGAATTAGAAAGAATCATAGTTACTATAGATAGACTTGAAAAACAAACCAGTAAAATAAATGAAAATTTAAGGAATTATTTAAATATACAAGAACTAGAATATAAATGAATTATAACAACGATTACGAAAATTATCTTGAATATAAAAAGGTTTTTATAGACCAGACAACGAATTATTTAAGTCCAGCAGAAGGCCTAACTAAAAATACAGTAGGAACGCCAAGCGAAATCACAAATAGAAAACAAAATAATATAATCATAATGTTATTAATTAGATGTTTAGAAAAAATTGACATTTTGATACATAAAATAAATTTACTTCTAGAACATCCAAAGGCAGAAACTCAAATAGACATAGAAAGCCTGTGCAAAAAATTAGACAATATAACAGTTGATAAGCCTAAAAAGAAATTTAAAATTTCAGACAATTTAAAATTTTTAGTATATGACAAGTCACAATAGTCATATTCTAGGGAGAGGTAATATAGAAGATAGAAGTAGAACATAAGTTTTAGCCACTGAAACAAGAAGACGTAATGAAAACAATCTACGAAATAGAGTTCTTAGACTTTTCAGAACACCTCAAGCCCCAATAGCCTCTTTAGAACATATAATAGATATTGATAGACAAATTGAACAGTTTAGACAAAACAGACTAGATTTAATATCTCCTCAAATATTATATCAACATCATTCTTAATTAAGTCAAACGAGACTATTTATGCATTATAGAGAAACACAAAATAGATGTGTAGGAGAAGATGTAGCTAGTGTAAACTTAATACACCCAGACTCTGAAAATGAATTAATTAGAGGAAATTTTAATTTAACACATATAGGTTTAATAGTTATAGGAGTAAAAGGTTTAACTAGAAGAGACACAGGAGCTAAAGTATTCTTAGCCATAATAGATGATAGATTCTCTAGTGAACATGCAATAATAGGAGCCATAGAAGTAGATATGAACAACAATGGTGGCATATTTTACTGCGCACCAGACTTCTGTATAAACTAGAGATTTTGCAAAAAATATTAAAGTAAAAATAATGACAAAAGGTTATGAAGATTATCAACATGGCACAAATCTTTTAATATGTACTACGTTTATATGAAAATGGACACAGAATAGTCAAGTAGGATATAAATTAACTATAGACGACACTGCAAAATTTATTATAAATAGAGGAATTAGACTTCTACCACCTTACAGAGTAGATCCTTTAAAAAATTTAGGACAAGAATGGCAAGTAGATAAACTATTAGAAACTAGTTCAAACAATAGTATAGTACCCACAGATAACATATGGTACAGAAATGCATCAGGAAGAATGTCAGTTAGGTTTACTAATTATATAGAATCAAATACCCACCTAGAAGATCAAGACATTCCAGAAGGAGTAGAAAATGTATAGTTATAAAGACTTTGATATTCTAAAAGACTTAGACATAAAAATTCTTAATCAATCTGTAGGAATAACTTTTGTAGGAAGAGGAATTAATTTAGAACAATTACAAGACTTTATGCGCATTACAGAAGAAGAAGACAGTTTAGATATATTCAATCAACCAGAATATACCATACAACTAAATCTAAAAGAAACTATTCCTAATAGTATAAAAGACTTAGATATCTTCTTCGGTCCTTCTCCTATAACTCCAAGTATAGAAGATTGTGAGCCTATAACAGACCATAAAATAGAATTAGACCAGAAAATTAATAGAGCTATAGAAGAGATAGACAAAATAAGAAAAGAACAAAAAATACTAGATGAAGAAAATAATTCATTAATAGACGAAATGGACAATATATTAGATTTATCAGACACAGAAAATCTTGAAATAGAACTAAATATAGATTTAGAAAAAGTAGAAACAAATGCCATAATAGATACAGGTTGCACTATTACTGTTATAGACCCAAGCCTAGCTGACCTATCTCACATCAAGACATTCGACGAACCCTTAATTGGAATAGGATTTACAGGCAACCCTATTAAATATTCTAAATATATTACAAATGCAACTATTACTTTTCTTACCCCATGCAATACACAAAGTAAACCGTATTATCTTAAACAAGCCTTTTGTGCGCCTGTCGCACACTCGGAAGGAAAAATTATTTTAGGAATAAATTTTTTAATAAATGACAATAATACTTTAACTATTACTAAAGACTTTATTCAAATAGCACAAAATGTGACCCATACACCTATTAACATCGACACTCCATCAGAGTACGCTCAGAAGCGTGGTGGGGAATATGTTAATATAAAAGGCAAAAACAAAATATGTGAAGACTGTAGTGAAGGAAAAACAAATTGTTGCTTAACCAATATAGACATAGGAGATGAATGTTTAAAAATAGAAGAAATAATAGAAGATGAAAACAACATAGATGATAATATAGATCTAGACATTTACAGCTTAGACAAAATTAGTTATAATTTAATAAACTACTTTACAAATAAAAATGATATTCTTAGAGCAATAGACAGACTCCCTTTTATAGGAGAAGATCCTATTAAAAGGTGGGATTTAAATCAGATATACTGTAAGCTTGACATTATAAATCCAGACTATATTGTTAAAACTGCCAATATAGAAGCAAGTAGTTTAGATACAGATGATTTCAAAATGCACATAAAAGACTTAACAGAATTAAAAGTAATTAGACCAAGCAATAGCCCTCATAGATCTGCAGCTTTTATAGTTAGAAACCACGCAGAAATACTTAGAGGCAAAAGTAGAATGGTAATAAACTACAAAAGACTTAATGATAATATAAAAGACGATAGCTATAATATACCTAACAAAACCTTCCTTTTAAGTAAAATACAAGGCAAGAAAATATTTAGCAAATTTGATTGTAAATCAGGCTTTTATCAAATTAAGATGTGGCCTGAAGACATTAAGTGGACAGCTTTTACCACTCCAGAAGGCTTATATGAATGGTTAGTCATGCCTTTCGGCCTTAAGACTGCACCAAGTATCTTCCAACGCAAAATGGATGATATTTTTAGACCTTATAATGACTTTATATTAGTATACATTGATGACATCTTAGTTTGTAGTAAGAATGAACATGAGCATTTGTCTCATTTAGATTTAGTCTTTAAACTCTTTAACAAACATGGGTTAATCCTTAGCAAAAAGAAAGTAGAATTATTTAAAACAAGTATAAAGTTCTTAGGAATGGAAATAGGAAATGGCAAGATAAAGCTACAAGAACACATAGCTAAAAAGATTTTAGATTTTCCTGACAAGTTAGAAGGGTTAAAACAAATTCAGGCTTTTTTAGGATTAGTTAATCAAGCCAGGATGTATTTTAAAGACCTTAGCAAATTAATAGGCCCTCTATACAACAAGACTAGAAAAAATGGACAAAGACATTTTAATATAAAAGATATCAGGCTCATTAAAACTATAAACGAAAGAGTTAAACAATTACCAGACCTATATCTACCTTTAGATACAGACTACCTAATAGTTCAGACAGATGGATGCAAAGACGGTTGGGGAGCAGTTTTATACTGCAAACCAAATAAGTATAGTAATAAGAAAGAAGAAAGAATATGTAGATATTCTAGTGGCAAATACAAAGAAAGTAATCAGTATTTAACAAGTTTAGACTATGAATTACTTGCTATAGTTTATGCACTAGAACATTTCAAGGCACTTCTAATTTCTAAATATGAGTTTTGCATTAGGACAGACTGTGAGGCCATAGTAAGATACAACAAGAATAAAGACTCTAGATACACAAATAGATGGTTAAAATTTATGACTTCTTTAAGCAATTATAGGATATATAAAATAGAATGGCAACACATTAAAGGAGTTGATAACTCCATTGTCGACTTATTATCTAGAAAATTTTTATCTTGAGATAACCTCATAGTAATACACAGGCTTTTATCTCATACAAAATTTTTTAGAATCAGACAATCTTCTTGTCTTATTTTCAGATGGCATCATCAGCATCTTCCTCTGCTCAGACAAGGCAAAACCAGACAAACCAGGCTAACCCTGTTTTTCCAACTCAGTTTGTCAGTTATATTGACAACTTTGGTAGAAATAGGATAAATTTTAATGGCAATAACTTAGAAGTCTTACATGCTGGTTCCAGGTTTCAGGTCAAAGACCATAAAATTGGTCCTTTCCCTGTTGACTAGAGAACACTCTTAGACAATTTATGGCAATCTTACGTTAAAAAAGACAACGGATGGTTTGTCAATACAGTTAACGCTGTGGCAAATTATTTTCATAAATTAAGAGACACTAAAAAATATAATTTTTACTGTGTTTTTAAAGGCACTATTCCAGGAATATATAAAAGCTACCCTGAGGCTATGGTAGGCGGTGTAGGAAATGTAAAAGATCCTTGGTACAAAGGAACCATAACATTTCAAGAAGCCACCACTTTAATGCAGACCCATTACGGTCCCAACTATTATATTAGTCCCGACTGTCAAGATAGATCTCTTACAGACACCATAGCAGACTGTGAAAATTGCAATACTTTAATCAGACAACATAATATTTTAAAAACAAGACAAGACCATTTACTTTTAGAAAAATCGCATTTTGACATACAAATAGCTCAACTTAAATCCCAAGTACAAGTAGCAGAATTAGAGGCAAATGACTGGAAGCAGAGATATACTTCTCTTCTTTCTACCAGACAATCATCAAAACCCAATACTTCGGGTAAAGGAGTATCTAGTCTGGATTCACAGACATCCAGTAAAGACAAATCAAGTCCTGTTACAGTTGGTAATTTACTCAAAATTACTGAAAATCACATGGGTTCAGGAGAAAGAATCCCTAGTCCAGTATCTCAGGCTTCTGGTAAAGACAAATCAAGTCCTGATACAGTTGGTGTTTTTCTCAAAAACACTGAAAACCCTTTGAATATGGGAGAATATATATTCCTAGTCCAGTTCCACAGGTAACTGGTAAAGACTTATCAAATCCTGAGACCCCTGTCCATTTGGGAAAAATGGAATTACGAAAATTAAAAAGCAAAAAGGCCAAAAGACAAGCCCTGGCCATTCAAAGTCAGGTAGCTAAAGTTTTAGCAGAACTAGTCAGCAAGACATTAACAAGCAAGACAGAGGCATCTACGAGCAATTTTGAAGACTCTATATTTCAAGATGCTCAGAGACAGAGTCCTAGCATTATTGCTTCCTCCAGTGACTCATCGGACAAGACTGAAGACCAGACGCAGGATGATTCTAGTGAAAGACCCCATAAAAAGTAAAAGATAACAGACAGCTGTAAAAGGAGATTCCCTTAGAAGAAAGCAAAGGCACGGACTGCATTATTTACCGACAGCAGGCATATGCAAGCATCTACTTTTTCGAAGAAAAATCAAGGCGCATTATTAAGACACCATGACCCCACTTAGTTGAATTATCTGCCTGATACACTTTATCTCTTCCAGACGGATAATGTCGGCAGAACAAGACAAACTAAAGAAGACAGCTTAGCATCTCTTAGACTCTTAGGCTTTCCGACTTAATATAAAGTCTTTTGTTATGTAGCCTAGAAAGTATTTCGTCCTTTTGTACAGATGTAAAGCATTAGTCCTGTAGAATAGCTTTATTCTGCCTATATAAACTCAGGCAGAGTTCATTTGTAAATATGCGAAGTAATCTTTTGAAGAGTAATACAATATTCTCTTTGAAACTTCTCTGCTTCATGCAATCCCACTTCTTTCTGTAAATCATCCAAGTCTTCAACTCAAGTACTCTGCAATCTTTAAACTCAAGTAAGTTCTTACCTTAAACTTGTTTAGAATTCTGGGGTGAAAACACTCAAATGGCGAAACACATTCTATGAATTTAAATAGAGCATTTCTAAGTCTAATATGACTAAAAACATCTTAATAATGTTTTGATTAAAAATCATATGGTATCTACTTGGGAAAGAGAGACTCCTTTCAAAAAATTTGTTTTAAAATGATTATGCTTACCCCAGGTTAAAACCTGATTTAAATCGATTATGCTTCAACACGAATTTCTAGAGTATTCTTTATTGGTTTAAAAACAATAGTGGGAGCGAGTCGTTCAGGGTTATTGCCGAGTGATGGCGTTGAAAACCCGCAGACTAACGCATGCCCTGAGTTTTTATAACCTTGAAAAGAAAACTTTGGAAGTTCGACTAGCATCCTGAGATTTGATCTAATCTAGACCTACCATGCATCCTGAAGTTTTGAAAGCTAAATCTTCGAAAAATGACTCTCTCTCTCTAAGTTTTTGCCCTATCTTTTTTGAATCTTTTCAGTATTCCGCTGTGTTTTTATCTATATTACGCTTCGTCCTTCATGGATCACGGTCCAATCGGGGACTCTTTCTCTTTTGAATGATTAATCTACAGATACCAGACGTCGCTATGCCTTTGGCAGGTCCGCAAGGATTGACGATTGGTTTAACGAAGTAGACCAAATCAGAAAATCTAGAGATTTTTTTTCCGGCATATATATATATATATATATATATATATATATATATATATATATATTCTCTCAAATTTAATCTTATGTTGTACTTCTTATTTTTATGACACGCTTCTTGGTGAGTTTTTAGTAATACAAACTTCAGCATATGTGTTAATATTATTCTTATTACTAGTTATCATGGGCAAAAAATAAAATAAGTAATATGATATATTTATAACATCAAGCTTGGCCTTGAGAATATATTTTGACTATATTGTTTTTATTAAATCTTAAATTGTGAAGACCAAACATGTTCTTATAAATAGTTATTTAATACTCAAAAAAAATTTTGGCCCTTTCTAATTTTTGTTTTAGGATGTTAAGTTTCACCATTGTACATAAATAGTTATCTAACACCAATAAATATGTGTTGCACCAAAAGCTATATTTCCTTATATACTAGATACTGTGACACACGCTATGCCTATGTCAAAATAAAGTTAATTAAATTATTTGTGCTAAAAATAATCAGACATCACGTATAAGTATTTATTGTAACATTCAATAAAACAAGTTTTAGATTGTGAAAACTAAACTTGTCATGTATATATTTACAATCTAAGTTTTTGGTTTGTGTCATTTTTCAAAAAAATTCTTAATATGCAAAGTTAAGGGTTTATTGTAGCATTCAATAAAATAAATTTTGAATTGTGAAAACCAAACATGTCCATATAGGTAGTTATTAAAATTTTAAAATTTTATTTTGTGTCACTTTAAAAAAAAAAATCAAGTGATGCACGTCATTAATTTAGATAGGTAATTATGTAACATTAAAAGATGTGTTATACCAAAATGACCATTCTCTTTAGAGGAAACAACCCCGGTGGTCCCTGTACTATACGCGTTTTGTCACATTAGTCCCTAAACAAAAAATTTATCTTTTTTAGTCATTAAACATTATGTCGTTTGCCATATTGGTCCTTTTCTCAACTTCCGTCCAAAAATGTCCGTTTGTGGACCCCACACGAGGGGCACAAAGGACCTTCCCCTTCCTCTACCCGTCACCGGCCAGAAACCCTCATTTCAGGTGGGCAGAAACCAATTCCTCCCTCCAAAAACACAAGGCTTCGATCGGGGCCTGTGGGAGCGATATCGCTGTTGGTTGCTTTGATGATCAGTGGGTCGGTAAGAGGCAAGAAGGACTCATTGACGACGCTTTACAAGCTTTGTTCGGCGAGAGTGAACAAGGAGAGGGCGGTGACCGCCGGTGCGGTGAGGCCGCTGGTGGCGATGGTGGAGGAGTGAGGGGATGGGCTGACATAGAAGGCGATGGCGGTGCTGAGCAGCTTGGCCGGGATCAGGGAAGGGAAGGAGGCAATCGTGGAAGAGGGCTGTACGGCTGCATTCGTGGAGGCGATCGAGGACTGGACGGGCCAAGGGACCTGCCGAAGCATGCCGCTGTGCTTTCACTTGTTGTCCAGGGCGAGGGCCCAGTCCCAGTGCTTGGACAGGTCGGAGGCGATGCGGCGGAGGGGGAGCTCGTAGAGAGACTGGGTGGATGAGGCGAGGTGGACAGTGAAGCGGAGGAGGTGGGCGAGCTGGGTGGTCTGCTTGGTGAGCTTAGAGCAGTCGGGCTTTGAGGATTCGGTCTCCTAGGCTGATTTGATGACCCAGTTGGCGAGCAAGCAGGATCAGGAGGGAGAGCTCGTCTTGGATGGATTTTTCTTCTTCGGCGGCCATGGCTGAGGGAGCGGCTGTTGCGGCTGCTGTTGAGTGAATTAATAGCAGAATGACCAAGAGAGGGGAAGTGTCCTTTGTGCCCCTCGTGTGGGGTCCACAAACAGACTTTTTTGAACGAAAATGGAGAAAATGACTGATCTGGCAAACGGCATAATATTTAAGGACTAAAATGGATAAAAATTTTGTTTAGGGCTAATGTGGCAAAACACGTATCGTAAGGAACCACCAGGGTTGTTGCCTTTTCTTCTTTATATATAGTACTATACAAGTTATCGTGGCACACACTGAAAATGGAGTTATTAATATGATATTTTTATAAAATCAAGATTAGCCTTTATGATATTTTTGACTAAATTTTAAATGATCTCATTTGCAACAATAAAATTGTTAAATTGAAATTTGTTAAAAAATAAAGCATGATATATAAATGAATGTTTTAAAATCTAAAAACCAAACATGTCCTTAATATAGTTATTTACTATTTGTTATTTTTGTTTCGTGTCATTTTGTAAGAATTTTTTTCACAATGCTAAGTGTCACAAATTTGAATAGACCGTATATAATACCAAAAGGCATTACACCAAAATGGACATTCTCTTAATATATTACTAGCTACCATGACACGATGCGCGTGTATAACTAAAGTTATTGATTTGAATTTTGTAAAAAAAAATTAATGTTTATTGTCACATTCGATAAAATGGGTGCAAAAAATAAAATAAAATATGATATTTCAACCATAATTTTTGGATCTGTTTTGACTATATTTTTAAGAATGATTTCAAAATTTTAGAAACGAAACATGGCCTCATATGTAGTTATTTAGCATTTAAGTATTATCTTTTGTGTTAGTTAAAAAAATTCTTTTGATGCCAAGTGTTAACATTTTTAGTGGGTAGTTATGTAACACCAAAAGAGGTGTTACATAAAATAAATATTATCTTTATATATAGTATAGACTAGTCATTTTGACAAACGTGATACACGTGCAAAAATAAAGTTAACGATATGAATTTTGTTGAAAAAATTAAGCATTACGTGTAAGTGTTTATCATCGCATTTGGTAAAATGAGTGAAAAAAAGAAGTTAAAATATGATATTTGTATATCATGCTTGATATTATGAAAAATATGATTCTCATAATATCAAACATGACTTTTTAGAGGTATTTTGCTTATTGGGCAAATTACACAAAACTCTCTTGAGGTTTGCCATAACTACACTCAGGCCCCCTAACTATGATAATTACACTCTGCTCCCCTGGGGTTTGTATCCGCATTACACATAACTACACACTTTTAACGGCAACCCCAACTCCATTTCAAGATTCCTTGACACACTATTGTATACAATTTTTATACCCAAAATACCCCTCCTTCGTAACATTTTATAACAGAAAACACATATATTATTCTCCAAAAAAGAAAAATTACAAGCAGGGGTGATGATGAAGGCGAGATTCTCGGAGGCGGTGACGCCGATGGCTTCCCCAGCGATGGCGACTGCATTTTCACCGAGAAGGAATGTGGAAGAGAAGCGGGGGAATCGTGTGGCCGTGTTCCGGGAAGTATGCAGGCAGCTGGGGAAAAGCCGGTCGGCTTCGTCTGCCGGGAGGGTCGTGTCGATGCCGTCCACGGTGAGGAGAAGAGATGATAGCATACTGGAGCAACATGATGGGATTCACAGTTCTATTATTCATTGCAAAAGGTCTTACAGTTCATCTTCATCATCATAAGGTAGATTTAATTGAGGACTAATTTCGAAACATGTTTCTAGCATCGATTGTACATTCGTTTATCCTGATTAGTTTCTTAGTCAATTTCTTAAATGGGTTACAGATTGTTCTCTGCTGTCAAGATCTGCACCTACTGCGTTCTTCGTCGATGACTAACGGGAATGAGAGGAACCCATTTGGTCAAAGACCCAGATCGAGATTGGCAAGATTTATGTTGTTCAAGAAGATTGACTACCTGCAATGGATTTGCACAATGGCTGTGTTATTGTTCTTTGTGGTTCTCTTTCAAATGTTCTTGCCCGGTTCGATGATATAAAAATGGGGGAATATGGTGAGAGATAGTGTTTCTCTGGGTATTTGACATTTGTGAGGGGCATTCATGTCTTTTTGCATTACACCGTTAACACTGTAACAGAAAAAGTTACTTTTTGAACGGAGTGTAATTATCATAGTTAGGGGGGTTGAGTGTAGTTATGGCAAACCTCAGGGGAGTTTTTTGTAAATTGCCCTTGCTTATATTGGGAATGATTTTCAAATTTTAGGAATCAAACATGACATCTCATGTAGTTAAGCATTTAATCATCATTTTTTTGTTGATTAAAAAAATTACTCTTCTAATGTCAAGTGTCAATATTTTAAGTGGGTTGTTACGTACCACCAAAAGGGCGTTACACTAAAAGACATGTTCTCATTATATATAGGATAAATATAGATGTTGATATATAGTATATATATAGATAGATATAGATTATATGTAGTTATTACTATTTCTAAACTTTATTTTGTCTCACATTAAATTTTTTTTAGCATGGCACATGTTATTATTTTAAATTATAGGTATTTAATCATTAACACCTCCTTTGATGTTACATCAAAATGACCATTCCTTTCATGTATACTAGTTTTGATCTCGTGCGTTGCACACGGGAACAACAACTATCAAGATACTTTTTGAGAGATCTCGTATTTGTATGCCTAATAACAATTACAAAATTGGTAGTGATAATAAGACAATGAAAAAATTATTTTTTACCTTTTTAAAGGAGTTCTATTACCATTTTTTATTGTTAGAAATGAACTTGAGCAATAATTGTTAGTTTTTAATGACAAATGAAGATGAAAATAGTGTACAAAATTATAAAAATAGTCTCTCATAACTAATAACAATTGCAGTGATAATAGTAACAAAAATAATCCGTGTGTTGAGATTGTATTATTCAAGATCACAAAGAAAAGAGTAACAATATGTTATAAATGATTGAAAAATAATGGGAGTATAAACTATATATAAAACTTGTAATGAAATAAAAAGAATGAGATTATGGTAGTTTAATAGAAAAACTGATGGAGAATATTGTGTTTCTCTAAATAATAAAAAAGATTAAGACTGAAAAGGAATATATAGAAAATTACTTTTGTCAAAATCTAGGAATTAAGGGAATTGTAAAGATATAAATAAATTTTTTGAGTGGGACATGTTGACATAGAAGAGAGAGAAATGTAAAATCTATATAATTGATTGAATTTCAAATGGAAAAAGAATTCAAATCAAATTGTGTGTGTGTGTGTGTGAGAGAGAGAGAGAGAGAGTCCAAATCATTATTACAAAGGTAAGTAAATTTAAAATATTTAAAAAATTCGAAATAGGAAAATTCATATGACGAATTAAGAGAGTGTTCAAGTAAGCGATGACTGGATAACATTCTCTCAATTTCGGCTTTCATATATACGAGTCACCGTGACACACGCGATGCGTGTGCGAAAATAAAATTAATATTAAAAATTTTGTTATAAAAAAGAAATCACGTATACGTGTTTATTGTTATCTTCAGTAAAATGAATTTCAAATTACAGAAAAATAAGTTAGCCATATTTGTCCAAACAAAGTTAGTAAAGTATTATTACGGTATCAAACTTGACCTTTAAATTTGACTTTAACTCCACTTTTTGATGAATTTTAATTTGTGAAAGGTAGTTACTCACCAATTAAGATTTTTATTTTATGTCACTTTTTGATGAATTTTCTTGGAATGCTACTTGTCATCATTATAGGTTGGTAATTATGTAAGACCAAAGAGGTGTTACACCAAACCATGTTTTTCCTTTATATATATATTGCTAGCCTTAGACAAGTTGCCAAAGGCTAGATGATAAAACTACGTAGTTTTGAGTTAATGAAACTAATATGTCTCTTTCTATATTGTCCATAACTCCCCGTCAATTTAATTTAATCTCTCTCTCTCGCCGGCCATCAGCCTCGAGGCACCATCACCGGCCACCGCGAAAATCACCATTTCTCCTCCCACCACAACACTGGGACCAACCACTGCCTCCTTCGCCAGCCAGCCACCCTCGCTTGAGACACAACCCATTGCTGCCGTAGACCCACCCCCATGCCCATTATCACAAACCACCGCCACCATACACAAAAGAAGCAAGCACACATGATTCTCATAAAAAAGGCACACAGAAACCAGTCACTCTTCTCACCTCCACCAGCGGCAAGACCTTATTGACAAATAGTGCCAACGCAGCAATGATGCTACACCATTTTCCCCTTTACGCTTTGCTACTAGCCCTAAGATTTGAAAATTTCCTCTAATCATGATGATTTTAAGTTAGTTCTGTTGTTGATCCCAAATGAAACTGAAAATGGTCGGTTAAATATCCCCATTTGCCTATTTCTTTGTTTAATTGGTAGCCCTAATCAAGGGAAGCTAAAGCTAAAGCTAAATCAGTGTTCATGCCCAGAATTCTGAATAGTATGGTGTAGATTAGGAGAAGATTAGGTAAGCTATTGCATTGATGGAACAGAGTGTTCACGCCCATAATTCTGAATAGTATGGTGTAGAATTCTGCCTGATGACCGTGCTGGCAAGGAGCTGTTGAATGGTGTGGGTGAGATTTGATGATTGAAAGTCGACTCCATGGAAAGAAGTGAGGCATATCAATAAGAAGTATAAAAATGACTAAAGCTGCGTAGTTAGACAACTTGCTTAAGGCTAGTAACATATTTGTTTTTCTCATATATATATATATATATATATATATATATATATATATATATAGGGAGCCGATCCACACCCACCGGTGAAGAAAACCTAATTTATCCACCCAAGTGTTGCGGTTGGCATCAATTTTTTTTTGGAAATGAAGGCTAACCGCAACACTTAGTTGCGGTCGCCTTGTTGCGAAGAAGGGGTAAAAAATTGCGGCTACAATTGTCCTTCCCCCCCCCCCCCGGGCCCCCACCCCTCATTTCCCCCCGTCCTTGTTGCGGCTGCCCTTGTCCTTCCCCCCCCTCGTGGCCCCCACCCTCCTTTCCCCCCCTGTGGCCCCCACCCCTCATTTCCCCCCCCCCCGTGGCCCCCACCCCATTGTCCTTTCCCCCCTCATTTCCCCCCGTGATGCCCCCCTTCCCCCCACGTGGTGTCTTTCCTTCCCCTCACCCCCACGTGTCATTTCCCCCCTCCCCCTACCCTACTGCTCACTCACGGACTGAGATTTTGTCTGTCTTCTTTCTTCTCTCTCCCTCACTTTTCTCTCTTTAAAATCCCTTCTCCCCGAACCCTTTCTTCAACTCTCTTCATTCTCCATATCTCACCTACATAATCTCCACAACAATACAAACAAAAGAAATTTACGCTAGAAGATCGGTGGATAACTGCTAGAAGATAGGTGGATTTTTCTTTAAATATATCAAGTTAAAACAAGTAAGTATTATAATTCAATGTTAATTTCAAATTGTTCTCACCAATTGATTGTTTAAATTGTGTTACGCTTAAATTGTTCTTACCATAGTCTAAAATTCGTGTTTAGGGCGTCAAAATTACGTTTTTACAAATCGGGGTATTACATTCGAAAGATTCCAAAAAAGTGATTTTTTAGGGCGTCAAAATTAGGATTTTTTACGAATTTATAAAACATAGCTAGAGATAGATTTTTCCAAAGTGCAAACAAAAGACCCTAGTTATTTTTAAAAGATATGTATCCGGGAAAAAGTTCAGATTTTTCCAAAGACTGGAAAGGGGTTAACTGATACATGCAACCTTGTAACTTTGCAGTGTAATTTAAAATATCAAGCTAGTGTGATTTCACGCGAAACTTTTATGAGAACCCTAGGATGTTGGGAAGTTCCATTTCCCAGGAATTCGGGCCATTCCGAAGCCGTTAGCTATTTTTTTGGCCGAACGGGCTTTTAAGAGCTCGATCCGGACATCGGTTCGGGATTTTTGGACGAAAAATCCGTAAAATACTTTTTAGATCAAGAATGAATTCAGGAAGCCTAAAATAGCATTTCAAAGCACTTTTGAGATTTTCTGATGCCAGGGGGCATTTTGGTAATTTGCCACCCCGAGAGGGGTATTTTGGTAATTTTACGGTGTTAAGTTTTTCAAAGGGCTTTTTAGTCCAGAAATGTAAGCAAAACACCTGAAAAGTTATTTTGAAGCTGATTTGGGGGCGTTAGGGTGATAATGAACCCCCGGGGGCATTTCGGTAATTTGCCGCCCATCGGGGGTATTTTCGTAATTGAACATTGTAACACAACTGGAGGAAATAATTTTTAACACCATGTGTGTTCCTAGGGTGTAACACTATGTGTGTTTAATGTGTGTACGAAACGTAATTGTCGCTAAAGGTGAAAACTTAATTAGACAGTTTTTCACGAATTTATAAAACATAGCTAGAGATAGATTTTTCCAAAGTGCAAACAAAAGACCCTAGTTATTTTTAAAAGATCTATATCAGGGAAAAATTTCAGATTTTTCCAAAGACTGAAAAGGGGTTAACGGACAAGCGCAACCTTGTAACTTTGCAGTGTAATTTAAAATATCAAGCTAGCGTGATTTCGCGCGAAACTTTTATGAGAACCCTAGGATGTTGGGAAGTTCCATTTCCCGAGAATTTGTTAGTTATTTTTTTGGCCGAACGGGCTTCTAAGCGCTTGATTCGGACACCGGTTCGAGATTTTTGGGCGAAAAGTTCGTAGAATACTTTTTAGATCAAGAATGAATTCGTGAAGCCTAAAATAGCATTTCAAAGCACTTTTGAGATTTTCTGATGCCAGGGGGCATTTTGGTAATTTGCCACCCCGAGAGGGGTATTTTGGTAATTTTACGGTGTTACATTTTTTAAAGTGCTTTTTAGTGCAGAAATGTAAGGAAAACACCTGAAAAGTTGTTTTGAAGCTGATTTGTGGGCGTTAGGGTGATAATGAACCCCGGGGGGCATTTCAGTAATTTGCCGCCCATCGGGGGTATTTTCGTAATTGAACATTGTCAAAATTTTTCGAAACTGGAGGAAATAATTTTATTTAATTCTATGACTTGTTGAGAATGATATAATTTTTACTTTTTAGATTTCAGTATAAATATGGATGCAACTGGAGGAAATAATTTTTGTGAAGATTCTGATCCACCTTACTTGGGTCAAGTTTTTCAAACACTGGACGAAGTTGAAACATATTATAGAGCATATTCAAAAACGATAGGTTTCAGTATTAGAATTAAGACGACTAGAAAATGGGCGAATACATATCAAATTTGTGGAAAACTATTTGAGTGTCATAGAGGAGCACCGCATGTACCCCCCGTTGTTCGGATCAGTGACGAAGGGCCATCAAGACAAAGAAAACAGGCACATTTCCGGGTACCGACTGTAAGGCCCATGTGTATGCAGTACACCGGAAAAATGAAAACCATTGGGTTGTGACGGGAGTGGAGTTGAGCCATAACCATCAGTTGATGACCCCTAGTAAGATTGGTCAAATTCATCAGCACCGAGAAATAAACGCGGCACACAGACAACTGATATTTACAATTGTCGAGGCTAAAATTCTACCTTCTAGAATGATGGGGGTTTTCTCAAGCCAGGCTGGGGGGGGGTTGACAAGTTAAGCTTCAACGAAGTAGACCTCCGAAATGAACTTCGTGCTTGGAGGAGAGAGTCTTCATGTAGGAGTGATTCTCAAGCTAGACTTTATATCTTCAGGCGCCTTCAGAGTGAGAATTCTGGCTTTTTCTATAGTCTCCAACTGGATGACGAGAACCGCATTACTAATATATTTTGGTCAGATGCCCGTTCTAGAGCTGCTTACCAAAATTTTGGCGATGTTGTGACGTTTGACACCACATACCGCACAAATAAGTACTCTATGCCTTTTGCGCCGTTCACCGGGGTGAACCACCACTACCAATCAATCTTGTTTTCCTTTGCCCTGCTTAGGGATGAGACGGAGGAGTCATTTACGTGGTTATTTGAAACGTGGCTTGAAGCAATGTATCATATTCCTCCAAAGACCATCATCACCGACCAAGATTTGGCAATGAAAAATGCAATCGCTAAGGTCCTTCCAGATACTCACCATGGCCTGTGCACATGGCACATAAGCAACAAATATCCCGAACGGCTTCACAATGTATATGCAAACCATCTGACATTCTAGAGTGTCTTTAAAAAATGTGTGAAGGAATCATTGACGGTAGACGTGTTCGAGGAGAGGTGAGCCAAGTAAATGGATGACTATTATTTGCACAGTCATGAATGGTTGCAAGCGTTGTATGAGATCAGGACACAGTGGATCGGTGCCTACACCAAAAAGTTTTTTGCAGCCGGAATGACTACGACCTCGAGAAGCGAAGGTATGAATGCATTCTTTGATGGGTACGTACGCTCTTCTTCAAGTATAACAGAGTTCATACTAGAGATGCAGAAAGCCCTTGACATGCAATTTTTTCTTGAGAGAGAAGCCGACGCGGCTACAGTTTACAAAGAAAGACAAATACTTGTTTTTTCACCTTTGGAGGCTCATGCGGCTCAAGTCTATACCAAGGAAATGTTTAGACAGTTTCAGGATGAACTACTAAAGTCGAATCAATATAGCAAGTTGCACGAGCTATGCAACAGATATCTCATTTTTTAGGCTATGATAAATATGACGAAGTTTGCCAAACCGTTCTCTTCGTCGGCTCCGAAGAACAGAAGACATTTTATCCTAGCAGTGTGTATGGAGACCGGGTTTGTTAATTGCAACTGTCAATTGTTTGAGCATAAAGGTATACTCTGTCGACACGCTTTGAGGTATTTTAGCGCCAAGAATGCTCGTGAAATCCCTCCAGAGTATATCTTGGATCGGTGGACGAAGGAAGCCAATAGAGTACACGGTCACATTCCTTACGTGCCCAACGTTTCAGTTGATTTCGAGCAATCTGAGACGCTACGATATAATCACCTTTGTAACATCATGCACGGTTTATCATTGGATGCAATGTCAACATTTGATGGGTACAGGTATCAAGTTGAAGCAGCAGCACGGGATAAGGCTAACCTTGCACAGTTTAGGATGGCATTACTAGAAGGACAGGACACTCTGACTACTCGGGCGACTCCAGCCAGTAGATTCAATCGAGCTTCACAGCCAGTCATTGACAGCACTAGCCTGCAAGGTGAGGATGACGATATTTTTGATCCAATTCTTTTTCAAACAAAAGGGTGAAAACGTGCAATACGTATGAAGAGTCCAATTGAAGAAGCAACGGGTCCAAAAAAATTGTGACAGTGTGCGTTGTGTAATAAGATGACTGATCATGATAAGAGAAATCATTATAAAATGCTAGGTATCGAACCTGGCAGTATGGTCGAGGAGGACGATGATGAGGAAGAGTGTTAGGGTTAATGTTTCAGTTGTATAAATTGAACTTTTATAATGTTTATATTTGTCATTTGGTTTGTGAAATCTTTAATTTGTGATTTTGTTTGTGGATTATTGATATTTTTTGAAGGGCCTATTCGAGCACACTTTAGCGCCCAATGCTTAACTTGCGAAAAATGTTGTAATTTGTTTTGTCACTTTTTTTTTGCTCATTGCACCTGAGGCACGCTAGTTAGCCCATTTTTATGAATTTCGGCGAAAATCGAGACCAATTATTTTTTGGGTTTTCCTACGACGCGACTATTCGTGCACACTTTAGCGCCCAATTGTTAGCTTGCGAAAAAAGTTATACTTTTTTTTTTGCTCATTACACCTTAGGCACGCTAGTTAGCTCATTTCTACAAATTTCGGCGAATATCGAGACAAATTATTTTTTGAGCTTTCCTACGACGCGCCTATTCGCGCACACTTTAGCGCCCAATTCTTAGCTTGCGAAAAATGTTGTAATTTTTTTTTTGTCATTTCTTTTTTGCTCATTGCCCCTTAGGCACGCTAATTAGCCAATTTCTATGAATTTTGGCGAAAATCGAGACAAATATTTTTTTTGGTTTTCCTATGAAAGGCCTATTCGCGCACACTTTATCGCCCAATTCATAGTTTTCGAAAAATGTTATAATTTTTTTTGTCATTTATTTTTTCCTGATTGCCCCTTAGGTACGCTAATAAGCCCATTTCTATGAATTTCGGCGAAAATCGAGACAAATATTTTTTTTTATTTTCCTATAAAAGGCCTATTCGCGCACACTTTATCGCCCAATTCATAGCTTCCGAAAAATGTTGTAATTTTTTTTGTCATTTATTTTTTGCTCATTGCCCCTTAGGCACGCTAATTAGCCCATTTCTATGAATTTCGGATAAAAATCGAGACAGAGATTTTTTGGTTTTCCTATGAAAGGCCTATTCGCGCACACTTTATCGCCCAATTCATAGCTTCCGAAAAATGTTGTAATTTTTTTTGTCACTTTTTTTTTGCTCAATATACCTTAGGCACGCTAATTAGCCAATTTCTATGATTTTCGGCGAAAATCGAGACTTAAATTATTTTTTGGGTTTTCTTACGACGCGCCTATTCGTGCACACTTTAGCGCCCAGTTCATAACTTCCGAAAAATGTTGTAATGTTTTTTGTCACTTCTTTTTGGCTCATTGCACCTTAGGCACGCTAGTTAGCCCATTTGTATGAATTTTGGCAAAAATCGAGCCACATAAAATTATGTACATTTTTTTTAGGTTTTCCTATGAAAGGTCTATTCGCGCACATTTTATTGCCAAATTCATAGCTTGCGAAAAATTATGTACATTTTTTTAAGGGGTTCTTTGCTCATTGCACCTTAGCCACGCTAGTTAGGATAATGGTTAGGATAATGGTAATGAAGGCATCTAGCTTCATTCTTTTTCAGCTCCCAGGCTATCCTATACCTAAACGTCAAGGCATCCTTCCTAGTCCACGACGTATATTTGAGCACCTTCGAGCGAGCAATGTAGTCCATGTACTTGAGGACGTAAATCCCGCAATCGTGACTGTTATATTGCTTTGGTCACGACCGTCCAAGGCTCTACCGTCGAATTCTTGGTGATGGATTCCACCGAATAATATTGGCATGCTAGCGAGAGGATAGTAGTCTGCATCCAACAATAAAAAAGGTCATCAAGCCTATGTAACAAGAAGAATATGCTATGAGCCAAGGTCAACAGATAAAAACTAACCACTGCAGTGATGTACTCGTTGTATATCTGTGCCAGCGACTGCCCAGGTCCGTCCTCCCTTAGGCTATCGTATATGTTGACCGCTCTGTTCGCTGGATGGAGAACTAATAGGAACCAGTGGTTTTCATGATGACAAGGTATCATGATAAGGTTCGCATGAGCAGCGTGACATTGATAGTCTGAGTTCAACATGCCTAACATGTTTCTAGCTGGTTTCCACTTACCCCTGCCTGCCCCTCGCCTCCTCCATTCTGTAAACTCCCTCATGCTGGTCACTATTAATGTGACAAAATAAGTGGGATACATGTTAAGCTTCAAATCTTCGCACTGGTTATAACGTAGCTCTCTAATCCGGAGCAGATCTATATAAGCGTTCATGAAAAAATTTGAAATATCTGTCTCTGGTGCCAACATTCTCATATCCGCATGACCTATGAATGTTTGTAGTGGAAAGTCTGAGGTATCGACGGGCTCAGGCCCAAAGTAGTGCCGGTCAATCCAATCTCGCTTGTCCGGCCTCAATGGCTTCGTCGCTCGTCCTTTATCCGACCGGATGCTTAGGCGCGAGGCCTGGATTCCTACTTGGGTCACCTGACTCTGGCGCTGAGAGTCGTACGTGTCAGGAGGCAAGCGACTAGACGGCTCCCAGAATTCCCTCTGGGGCAAAGACGCGTCAGGAGGCAAGCGACTAGACGGCTCCCAGAATTCCCTCTGGGGCAAAGACGCGTCAGGAGGCAAGCGACTAGACAGCTCCCACACCACACTCTGGGGCAAAGAGTCATTCACGTCAGGAGGTAAGCGACTAGACGGCTCCCACAGCTGACTCTGGGGCTGAGAGCCGTATGCGTCAAGAGGCAAGCAACTAGACGGCTCCCCTTGGTAACCCCGGTACGTAACACTAAAGTTGTGAACTTCAGTCTTGTACCTCTCAATGGACCTCTTGAGATTGTCAGGAGCCTGCGCGACAAACCAGTCAAACCCCTCTAGCTGCTTGAACACCTCAGTGCCCTGGTCAACCTAAAAAACATGCATAGAAAAATCACCGTCATCATTTCAGGCATGGTCGATAAGGTGCGCAAATAAATATTGGAGCAACAGTAGGATGACTTACAATGTTCAATGCCCAGAACTGGTCATAGATCTCACGTGGCGCATACGATGCCTTCCTCACCTGGGAAGGGCGATTCACCTTCTTGCGCGTCACCTTAAGAAACCATTGCAGGTACTCCTCAATACTAGTGCCGTCGTCCTTGAGCGATACAAGGCTACCATACGTTTCTTGCCAAGTATTCCACTGTTACACCTCATCGCTCAGCAAATTCAAGGCATCAGGCACCTCAAAGTTCAGACCTCGACCGCTCATGTATGGCCGCATCACTACAGCGGGTTTTGGTATCCCTTGTAGGCAGCCAGCTTATTTCATAACTCGATCGGGCATCTGAAACTCACATACTTCGAAGTGAATAAGTGGTACCCGAACCAAACCTGTCAGCACGTACGACACCGAAAGTTGCCAACACCACGCATCCAACCGATGCATCACCTTTCCATATGGCTGCCACGTCACCTGGGATGCATCCATCATATCTAGTTCCCCCCGATAGAACTTTAGATGGTGGTGAGGGTCTACCCGTCTCCTCCGTTTGGTCGTAGGCCCCCAGGCCCACACCCTAGGCCACGTCTCATCGGAATCATCTACGGGCTATGGATGACCCGTGGGTAGTCTCTCGTAAGACCAAACCTGTGAATGCAAACATTATATGGAAATAGTAATTAATCACGAATATATTGACACGTCAACCAAGAATATAAATGCTCAAACCTGTAACAGAGTTATGCAGGCGGCTATTGACTTGGCACCTTTTTTTTTTTTTTTATGCAGTGCTCGATATAGGTGCACAAGGATATCTGAACCCCGCGAATACGAGTATACCTCCTCAAGATCCTCGAAGAACACCATATATAGCGACAATCAATTGTCTCTAAATATTTATAGTGACGCTAAAAAAATGTTGTTAATAATTGTCACTAAAAGTGTTAGAAGAAAAGTCACTAAAAATATTTAACGACGATTAATTATCATTATACACAGGGTTGAAGGAAGATTTCTGCTACTCGAGTAGGAGTCAAAGTTTGTTCTTTTTTTTTCTACATTTAATCTTCCACCAATCTATTTTCTCTATCTGTCCAACTTTCTTACTTTTTTAATTCTATTTTTCTCTCTATATCTAACCCTTCGCCAACCCATTTTCTCTCTCTTCCCGCTTTCTTACTTTTTAATTCTATTTTTCTCTCTATATCTAACCCTTCGCCAACCCATTTTCTCTCTCTTCCCGCTTTCTTTCTTCCTTTTGGGAATAGAATAAAAACACATGATATATGACTTAAATTTTTAATATGTGTGTCAAGTTAAATTGAACGATTTTTGAGGACCAAGTAGTATAAATAAATAGGATAGAGTTAGGAGAAATTATTCTACCATTTTTACATTTCACTTTCATTATTTAAAGTAGGGTTAAATATATAGCTAATGAACCCCTGTACTATACACGTTGTGAGATTTGTCTCCCTCCACTTCAAATTTAAGTACTAAACCCCCTCACAGCTACGAAAATTGGGTACCAGAGACGAATCTGTTATGAACTGCGTGAACTGACCAAAATACCCTTATCTCCTTACCCTATTTTAGCTAAATGCCATTGTTCCAACTGAATTCTGGCACTTACGCAAATCTCCGGCACCTCCTAACAGTCCGTCAATGTCGGACTCCCTCATAACATCCTTTTTCACCTAGATCTACCATAAAAATACTATATCTTACCAATGGAAAGATATAAGGAAAGAGAGCCAGGGACAAGAATTCTCATTCCTATCCTATCCAAATCTTCCTTTTTCTTTCTATGGTGACTGCGGAGTTTGTTTGGCCTTCATATCAATACGAAATAAAGCTCTTAGTTGAAGGTGCCAACAGAGGGGGAGGAATAGCGAGAGAGAAAGACAACGACAAGAGGGCGAGAGAGATTTTTTGATCTTCAGTGAGTGAGACGCCGAAGCTCCGGTCACCATCTCCACTACCGCACACCTGAGTCCCCATATGTCCGCCGCATACTCCTGCTCGCCACCAATCGACCAACCATGCTATGGCCACCAATCGATTGGCCCACCCATAGCTGACGTCGGAGCAGTCCTTCCACGAGGCATCTACGCACGCCGCCGCACAACCACCACTCCTGTCGCACGTCGTGGGCCACCAATCGGCCATCCAAAACCATATTGAATCCTAAACCACAATCGATCATCAAACCCAATCACCACCGCCGATCCATCTGCTCCGCCTCTAACTCCATTAGTATGGCCGCACAACTACCACTCATGTTGCACGCCGTGGGCCACCAATCGACCACCCAAAACCATACACCCCAATCGATCATCAAATCCAATCACCACCACGACTCCCAATCCCCGTCACCAGATGCCCAACCGCCACCAATCGCAATCGCAACCACAACTACGGGGAAGGGGAAATGCTGAGAAGAGGAAAGGGAAGGGGAAGGGAGTGAAGAACAGGTAAAAGAAGGGCAAAAATGTCATTTTCTTAAGAAAACCGTTAGTCAATGCGTTTGTTGACCACGCAGAGTTAAAATTGATGTTTTCTGTCAACTGCGCCCAATCTCCGTAATTGTGACGGATTTAGTGCTTAAATTTAAAGTGGAAGGACAAATCACATGGTGCGTATGGAGTTAATTACACCTTTAAAAGTACAACAGACAGACCACCAAGCGCGTAGGTCAGCTGGTATGGGGCTGTCCTGGCTTAACTAGAGATCTCGGTTTCGAGCCCTGAGAATGCAATTGTGTTAAAACTTGGTAGGGAGAGTTTTGCCGGCCATGTGATCCTACCCGGCTCGAAAGGTACTATCACCCTTTTTCCAACAAAAAAAAAACAAAATAGGTACAACAGATAAACCTCAGGGACTAAAACGCTAATTCTACACTGATGAGCCGTTAGCTCACCTGGGCATCAGATCGATTATCTTCCAAATTCGGCTTTCAAACCAGCCGGCGGAGAAAACACTGAGAGGAAGACGAAAATGGCGCTTACAGTCTGCACATTCCAATCCGAACTCTGAAACCACAAGCTCGTAGCAGTAGCGGCACAAAGATGGAGAAAACAAAAGCAGAGAAGAACCGGAACGATGACGAACACAACTGGTGCCGGTATAATCCGATCCCGTTGCTGAGCCTGGTCGTGTCGGAGCCCTATTACCTGTTCCACTTCATCGCCTTCTTTGCCTATGTTCCGATTCGCTGCTCCGCTTCGCAAGTGCTCTCCCCCCAATTCACCTCTCATCTCCTTCACCGAGTAAGATTTATCTCTCTCTCTCTCTCTCTCTCGCACACACACACACAATCTGTTTACTTCCGCCTTTACCATGAACTCACGATCTGTGAGTTTCTGTTTGTGTTCTTGTCTATGTATGTATCGGATCTTAGGTCAAATTTTTGTTCACTTGATAAGAAATCTAATCTATTACATTATTTGATTAACTTTGAACTTATGTTCATTTTCATAGGTTTATTAGATTCGTTTCTTGATCTGTTGATGCTTTCTCGACAGGAAATTCAAGCTGTTCTGGCGTTTTGTATGTTAACGGCTGTGAAGGTGGGTGAATGGTATGGAGTCCGCGTTTATTTGGATTCCTGATATTTCAATGAAATATTGGTCTGAAACAGTATTTGTTTAGATTTTCGGTGGATGCTTTTATGGTTCCTTGTTCTGTAACCGGTAACCACATTTGTTAATTTTGGTTTATAAAGACTAAAGGTGTAATGTAGCTAAGAAATTATGATAATTGTTGGCATTTCCAATTTTTCATTCCAAATGACCAGAAAGAAAAAGTTCAATCCCGAACTTTGACTCCCAAATGATGTTGAGCAAACTATTTTATTAAACTAGGATTCCTGATTTAAAGGGATGAACCAAAATGTGCCACCTCTTTTCAGAATCAAAATTTTGGGTCGAAATTTGTAGGAAGTAGTAGCACAATTCATATGAGAATGCATAAGAACATGTAGGAAAGAGCTTTTTATATAGGTGTATGATTTGCATATTTGTGCAGAACTGATGATTGAGAAGCAATTCTAGAGCATGAGAAAGTTCCAAATAACTCTGATGGATTACAGATGATAAATGTCTCCATGGATGTTATTTGATATCTTTTTGTGGTGAACTTGCTTCAGTGATAATTCATATATTGTTGGCTGTTAAGCTGCTTCTTCAAGTGCTTTTTGTTTTGGCTTTTGTTTGTTACAGATGGTGAAAGAAGAATCATGGGAGGGCTTCATCGCAGATACTCTGTTCTTCGCAAAGGTGGTCTCTTCTTTGCGTCTTCTTACTTGTGCATAATTATGTAGTGATGATGGATCGGATATCTTTGGGTGAGGCCTACACCGCGTTTACTAGCTTTTTATTTGAAAAATATGTGTAAAAATTCCATGTCTTACCTGGTGAAGCTTTTATGTGCAGTTCCACCATTGTAGGCTGTAGCGACATCATGTTTATCTTTCTAACAAACCTGTGTATTAAATACGCGTTACACCTTTAGTTTAGATTTGTCTACACTTCATTGTTTTTACTTCGGAATCTTGTGTTACTCCAATTCTCCTTAAACTTCACTCTTATATTGACTCCAATGTGCAAATTTATTACCTTTTCTCCTATTCAGAAAATTTCAACAGATGTTCAGTCTCTTAGGTTGCATGAGATGAAAGTAGGGCGGGAGTGCAGAGATAGCCTGGTTGCTTAAGCTGTCTGATGTGTTGCAAACAATAATGTGTTTGGTTTATAAGTGTATAGAAGGTATCAAAACAACACTAGATGAAACTAAGGTAGCGTTTGAAAAGGTTTTGGTTTTCTGTTTTTTCTCCAGTTTTGTAAACTGGAGAAAAAAAACGTGTTTGGCATACAGTTTTTGTTTTTTTTTTTCCTTCAGTTTTGAAAACCAGTTTTTTAAACATGACTGTTTTTGAAAACTCCAATTTAGGAGTTTTGGGTTTTATTTTGAGACCACCACCATCACCCCCCTCCTCTCACCGCCACAGCCACCGCCTGCTGCCAGCCCACCGGCAGCCGCCGACTAGCCATCACCCAGCCCCACCACCCCCCCCCCCAACCACCACCAAAGAAAAAACTCAAAATAAAAATTGGTAATCAAACACCCATTTGTTTTTGTAAAAAATAAAAATTAAACTGGTTTTGGTTTTTTTTTGGAAACAGAAAAACAAAACTGGAAGTGATTTCAAACAGACCCGGCTCTTCGTAGCGTTTGGAGATTGATTGAGCAAAGATAATGGTCTGGTCTATGATACTAGTTATAGCTTTCGTTATAAGAATTTTGATAAGAAGACAACGGTGGCATCATTCTAGCAGCTGATGACATTGACCGAGGAAGCTGTTTTCTTAGCCAACTGAGAACTTTCTGAGAGAGGAGGATCAAATTTATCAAGTCAGCATATGCTAAAGCCCACTTGCTGACCGTTTGCTGTCTAGAAACGATATATTATGCGATAAGGACTCTGATTTTGATACTACAATTGAGGTGAAAACATGTAAGGGAGCATACGTATCTCATGAGGTTGGTGGGTCTGGTGAACATGGAATTGGTAAAAGAGGAGAATAATGCTAATAATATGGATAATTTGTGTAGAATTTAGCTGAGAGAGATGTAGATAGTCAAACTTGTCATAAGCTCTCTCTCAGTTTAGCACTCATTGGTCCCTGGGGCCGTTATATTAACTTTTATGCTTCCTGCTTCCCCCCCCCCCCCCCCCTCCCTTCTAAACACGCACAGAAATAAAAAATCTATAAGGACACTTCAGCTAACACCTAAATAGGAGACTAGGGATAAGAGCGCAAGCCTTTCAAAAGTTCCAAATTTCTTGCACAGGCAAGTCACCTGTGCAATTTTCCAGGTACATGGTTCCCTACTCAGGATAGTAGGCAAGCTATATAGTGTATAGGTAGCATCATGC
Source organism: Escallonia rubra (assembly GCA_033065855.1). Taxonomy (NCBI): domain Eukaryota; kingdom Viridiplantae; phylum Streptophyta; class Magnoliopsida; order Escalloniales; family Escalloniaceae; genus Escallonia; species Escallonia rubra. Next base: position 462,128 of record JAVXUO010000467.1, on the reverse strand, counting down.
TTGGGTTCTAGTAGTTGCATTACTCCAATAGGCTAAAATTAAGAAATTATGTTGGAGAGCTTATGAAGTTATTGAGTTACTACAGTGATGGCATCTTTGAGAGCTGTAGCGATGAAGTTATTTTATTTCTTACCGTTGTTGCCTCAATTTGAAGCTACTATGATGCCATATGCTCTCTCTCTTTCTCTCTCTCTCTCCCTCTCTCCCCCTCTCTCTCCCTCTTTGGGGGAGAGAGGGGGGGGGGGGGGGAGGTATTGATGATCAATTCTCTTCGAGTCTTTTATCTTCCTTGTTTGTTCGTCCCCTACATTTCTCAGGCTTCTTAGCTTTCCTGTTTTGTGGTACAACATTAATAAAACTTTTGCTGTCCCAAATTTTATTTTCCTGTCTTCACCATTGTGTTTAGTCAAAGTCTTCCATTTTAATTTTAGTTTTTCACTTGTACCCAATGAAGTCGAAGGCCTGTTCCGAAGCTCTTTTTTCAACTTAGAAAATTTGACAGCCGTCGACTTTTCCGTTGTAAATAACAAGTTAATTTCATCCTGAGATGAAGTTTTGTGTGAGTTAATCTTTTCAAATGATCCCTGTTACGAGTTATCACTCGCATGGTAAAGCGCTAATGGTTAGGAAAAATCAGACAAGTCTGCTCTTCCTACACTCAAATGTATAAGGACTAAGCCAATCATGGGAGAAGCGAACTTTTATGCTTATGGAATGTTCTTGTGAAAGGGAAAATCATCCAAATAATTTCGTAAATGGGTATTTAGGACGATAACTTGTATAATGTATAGTGATGTTTGAGTCATTCTTAATGGTCTGTGTTCATTAGCCGGCACAAGAAACAAGACATTTTGAATTTAGCTGGAAGCCTATAATCAGGCACTAAGGTGACTGACCTTTGTGGATATACATTAGAAAAAGATCAAATAACTTCCAAATGATGGAGTCTTTCATCTCTGATCAGTGAATGCAAACTGCGCCATCTTGGTTCTGGCATGTTTTGTTCCAGCGGTGGGTGTAAGTTTAGCGGATTGAGTACGGTGAACAACTCTAACTAGTGATAGGAAGATACCTAGGAGTAACGTTTTGCGACAATACAGGTGTTGGCAATAAAACTGAATGCAGCTGTGGTTAAGAAATAGGTATTTAGTACTTATAAACGTGGAAAGAGTTGAGGTGACACCTTAGTTAATTCATCTAAGGTGCCCTTAATTTTCAACTGTTGGATTACATGATTTGCTCACTAACATCATGTACACCAAGTTTCAAGTCAATTGGAGATCAAGAGGTGCTTTCTCAGAATATTCTTCCAAATATGGTCAGTTAACACTATGCACCTTCATTATACTCATCGGAATTTTGACCTTCAATTGACTTGAGAATGTGGTGTGCATGACTGAGGTCTCTAATGGTTGAATCCTGAAATCTATTCACATTAGAAGTAACTGAAGGTACCTTAGACGAGTTACCTAAGGTGTCACCTTAAGAAAAAGTATTACGTAATTGCCATATTCTTATCAAGTTGGACAGAAATTTGTGCTTAGTAAAGAAAGATAATGACTAAATGATTCGCTAATAATGCAAAATTAATTGAGAAACACAGGTGATTCCATTGAAAAGGGTCTTTCTTTATAGGGCATACCAGATGGGAATATAAAGGTGGTTCTGGGGTTCCCAGTTTTCAAGGATGAAGAGGGAGCCCCAGACACTTGTTGTATAAGTGATGAGAAATAATAAGATCCTGTTATTCAACTGTTTATAATGCTATAGTAAGAGGTATCATGAAATTAAACATTGATGGCAATTTAGCAAAATTCTGAATAGGAGTTATCACCATGTTGAGACTGTGGAAAGCGCTTTTCAGATGAACAAATATTACTAGCAAAATCTTTTGTAAAGTTATATTTGACAATAAGGTGACAGGAAATCCACTCTCAGGTCTGGAATTTATTCCTCTTCTGACTTTAGATTCTTTTTATTCAGATATTTCTCGTGGCTGTTGCTTTAGTCATGGATTATCACTTGGCTCTCTGGTTCATGGCAATATTTTTTGGTAGGTAATAACGTCTACTCTTTCTTGTTTTGTCTGTGTGTTTGTGCAAGTGCTAAAAATGGATGAAGAGGGGGGGTTACTCATGGGTAATTCATATACAAGTAGAGTGCATTAGTTGAGCATGCTGCCTTTTGTTGTTAACAGTCACCTGGTGAAGTACTTCATGAATCTTTTCTCATTTTTTTTATGTTATGGTCTTTAGGTTCTTAGAGGCAACATCTGTAACACTGTAACTTGGGGTGTTATAGCTGGTTTGAAATCTGTAACCCAGTGCCCTTTCCTTCTTGTTTCTATGCCACATCACTTCTTAGTCTTCTCTTGGTTGACTTGTGATGTAGATAACATGCATTACTTTAAACTTGCTTGATTCATCAAAAGTTATATTACATTATATATAATGGTTTTTCCTTGCAGTTATTTATATCTTGACAGGACAACCTGCCTACAAAGGACTCGGTAAGGGATATTTATTTTTATCCACATCCTCCATTCTCTCCTTTCTCATTTGCCCATCATGTTCTTTTGCAAGTTCTGCATCATCAAGTTCCTTACAGGAGTTATCATAATCACTACTGTATAGAGCGATAAACTGAAAATATTGTTTTACTTATTCTTATCTTTTAGTTGACATTTGTAGGTACTTCAGTTCAGTTAACCCCATTGCAGTTGGAAACGTTGCTAACTGAAGGGAACAACGGCTCAAGATTTTGGCTGGTTGGTTTTATGGACTTCTTGTCAATGTCTTCTGTCAGATTTCGTTATTTCCTGATAAGCCATCTATGTAAAGGAAGACTTTCTAAGCTGTTAGTTTACTACTTATAAACGTGTAGGAAAACCTTCTTGGGAAGTGCAAGAAATGTTTTTCAGGAAAACTGTCTTTTCTATTTTTGATCCTCAAGACCCTTTTCCCATTATTATTGATGAACATACTTACGCAGTCTTTTATTCTTTTTAAAAAGCTTAGTATGGTTTTCTACTCAACTTTATGTTGTCTTTTCTTTGCGCAAGGGATAATAGAAGCTACAGTTTGGTATCAACCTTGTAAATGACATCCTTCAGTAACATCTTACCAAATGCATCTTCTCTAATCAATGGATGATGTCTTTGAAATGCTTATCATGCATGGATTTTGAGCTGTCTCATACCCGTCTCATTTTTAAGTAGAGCTCTATTTGTTTTTGCTCTTTCAGTAAAAAGATACGAGTTTATGGATCGGACATACCCTTGTCCGATCAGATTGATTTTTGACTTGAATGTATTTAATCTGATAGTAGGTTTTTCAATTTACAACTGACGAGTGTGAGTATCTTATAATGAGGTGTGACATCTTATGATTGTTTTCACAAGCTCTTATACTTCTTATTTTTGTTTACTTAAAGTTAATAGAACCTATTACTACTAATCGCCTATTTTTGGGTCCGTTCTCTTTAATCAGGATTAAAGGTGTGTGGGCTATTTGGTTGACCACTGCTTGCTTCAACATGCAGACCTAGCCTATTACATGAATATCAGCCTATTGGTGCTTAAGCTTGTTAATTTGTATTTATACCTCAATGAAATCTTATAACTGTTCACGATTATGAGGCAAAGTCCTTACCTCTGGCTTGAATTTTGCTTCTATTGGGTTGTGGTGACTGGTGACATTTAAAAGCTAGGCTGTCTACTTACGGGAATTCTTTGAGTCGTATTACCAGTGAGATATATTTGGGTTCTAGTTAAGTACACGAGGCTCGTAACCAATATCACTGGCAGAACCAGAAATAGGAGGACAGCTAGATTCCAAGTTATACAGGTTGACAGCAGCTGGTACATAAAAACCCATCTACCACTATGACTTAGGGCGACTCAGGCACTCGTTATGTGCTCTTTTAGGTAGTCAAATTTGTTGGACTCGTTCTTTATCCTTTCTAAGAGGATTCCAAAATTGAAAAGTATATCAGAAACTTAATATGAGGAGCTCCAGATATGCAAAAGTTGGTGCATTAGGTTTTCTGGAAGCCTTGGACATGACCAAGAATGAAACTGTGGTTCGGACTTAGGATTAAGATGGATTTATGAATGCAACAGAGCACATGCCTGGTTAGAGGGATTCTAAAGTTTTTCCTTAGAAGCATTTTTTAAGATGTTAAAATAAATGTTTATTGTTCTACTGCCGATCAGAGAGGTTGTTTCTGCTTTCTTTAAGGTTCATAGCAGCAAATGGAGAATTACTTTTCTTTGGAAAGAAAACTTGCATCCTTGGTATCTTGGAGTGCAGATCTGGGTCCAATAATGTGCACGATAATGATAGTTTGCTGATTGTATTGTTGTTATGTTCATCTTGCCCTACCGATATTCTGAAGACGTGGCTTTTGACATAAAGGACGCTTGAGTTTTCAAACGCCCAACTCTCTGTCTGTGATGCACTGCTAGATCTGGCTTTAATAGTCATATTGGTGTCTGTGAGGCGACTCAGTAGTTGGGAAATTCTTGATACTGCCGGTTGAGTTTTGTGTAGCAGATATGATTAAGGATTCAGAATGCGTTTTTTTGCTTTTGTTTACAGGCAGGTAGCGTCATTTTGTGCAATCAATAAGTTGGCTACTCTAGACTGGCCTGATAAATTTCTTGGTCAATTCTGCATAGCCAAAGCAACTTATTTGAAACTCTTGCGGGTCTCTAGGTATATAGAAATATGGCTCCCACTGCTGATGTGACTGCTCTTGGAGCAGTGACGTCTGAACTAAAGTACTAAACTAGTTTACGGTTGCAGAAATTTTGGCTTCCTGCCTTTGTATTAGGCCACCTTTAAAGGCTTGAGTTGTTATTTGTTAGTGTAGGTGATGGCTCCTTTGTTGTACATAGATTCTTTCTTTTTTGAATAAAAGGTTTCGATTCCCTTGGTAAAAGTTGTTTGAGGTTTATCAAGTAGTAAGGTCACCTAGGCATGTGTTTCTGCCACTTTTCTTGTGATCCAATTTACATTTTGACAGCAACGGGACCTACATTTTGACAGCAACTGAACCTGGGATGTATTTGCGTGGGCAGGTTGAATTTCGTGCTTTGTCTTCCCCCACTTGCATCCGCACCAGTCGATTTTTTCCTGAACTCTCAATTACGTAAGTGCAATGGCTGACTATTGTCTTGTATGAGGGTTTGCTACAGTATTTTACATATTATTCCTTTACCGCAGGAATTTTTGTGATAACTCTCTCTCTTGCTCGAGTTTAGCCGCCAATTCTTTTTGTTAATTGTCATTATGTCTTTCCTTAACAGATTCTCCAACAAAAACTTATCTTTTGCTATAGTTGATCTTGGTCTCTTTCCGAATACCACAGAAAAATTTGGAATCCATGGTGAGAACTTTTCTTTTTTCACATGCATTGCATCTTTTAAGGTTACAGTCATTAAGTTGTTTTCTTGGTTTTTGCATGCCAAACAAGTTAAAACATTCAGTCAGTTCTGTTCTAATGTAAAATTTTCATTACTTGTTACAGGGGGCAGTAAGCAACTTCCGACATATATTTTATTTGAGAATGCGGAAGAGGTTACGCGCTTTCCTGAGTTGGATTTTGAATCAAAGGCTTACAAACCTCCCCTATCAAAGGTATGCTCTACAAAGAAAAATCAGTCTATTGGTGACTTTGGTACTAGACAGACAGACAGACACACACACACACACACAGACACACATATATGTGTGTGTGTGTGTGTATATATACCACTGGCAACTTAGCTAAGTTGCCAGCCCTAATCTGGCCGTCCACACATGATCTATGAATGGCCCAGATCTTTTTTTATTTCGCAATTTTTAAGTCTGTCGGCCCTATAATGGGCCTGCTGAGACTTTTTACCATTTCACCTATCTAATTACGGTAATTTAAAATCATATTTCCCATCGTCTGCCCTATTGTGGGATGGATGGTGGGAGATATGAAACATCACACATGATAAAGATGAAGTCCACCACATTTGCCCACTGAAAATCCTACCAGAATCTGGCTGATTGGGCAAAAGAAAACCAATTTTAATGACAAATTCCATCACATCTGCCGCACAAAAAATCCAACCCGCAATATTTATATGAGCATTGACAATCCCAAACACTTTCTCTGCACATTTTCGCATATGAAAGTCCGGAAACACCATTCTTTTTTGTTGTTCTATCAAATTCTAAAGTTTAGCCATTGCATGTGAGTGGATCCCAAATTCCTTTGAATACCCAATTCATATTAGGTGTTTTAGTTCAAAGTGGGTACTCAACCTGATTTGAAGTGGTGTACAAGCGGAGTTGTACACGCACTTCAGATCAGGTTACCCACATCAGATAAAAATACCTAAAACTTGAAGGGGGTATTCAAAAACACGAATAAAAAAGAGATTTGGATAGCCTACAAGTCACTTATGGACGGCTAGATCAGCGCTGGCAACATAGTCATGGCGGTGGATCTCCCATTGATATCCATGTATATATAGCTTAATTGCTAGCGCAATCTGGCCGTCCATACATCCCTGATGGATTGACTAGATTGAATTTCATTTAAGATTTTCCGTCGTCCTCTATTTATGTAACGCACGGGGATTTTGACCAAATGCCTCGGAGGGATTTAAGAGTTTGAGAGATTCGCAGGCAAATAGGGAGGGGCAGTATGGTAAACTTCAACTTTAGCGGACCGTGAAAGTTACTTAAGAAAAAGAAAGAAATCGGGCCCGTCCATCCGTGGCCAGATCGTACTGGCAACTTCAGCATTGCGTGTGTGCGAGTGTGCGCTTGTGCGTGGGTGGGTGGGTGGGAGCCCATCCCTACCCAACTTTGGGATGGGTGGGCCAGATAGATATTCTGGCGCACTGTTCACTTTTACCTAAATACCCTCTAGACCTTTTTTAGTATATAGTTTCTGAGGTTTAGGTAAATGCACAATGCGCCACATTATGTGGCACACTGCACAAACATCAAAATACTCTCTCTACTCTTTTCCCAATTATTCTATCACGCTTCCACACACTTGCTCTCTCTCCTCTGGCCTTTCTTTTCTTTCTTCCCCTACCATTGCCGGTGCCATAACCAATCACTCACCACTGCCATTATGCACCACTGCCGCTCCCAATTACAGAAATGCTCATGTAAGTTTTGTTCCTGGGTATCCCTCGTCTGTTGTGTAGCAATTAGTTTGTTGTTAGTCGGAGACTTTCTATGAATTCGAAGCTGTGCCATCTGCTATAATTAAGAGCAGGAAATTTGGTATGTATTCTACATGTTACTGGGTATCTCTCTTGAAAGTGACACCTGTTCCTTTAGAGACAAAGACGCCACAAAGGGCATAGATGGGGTAATTTGCCAACACCGTCACAAGATTTGATTGCACCACCATATTGTTTCATCTGCACAATTTACAGAATGCGGCCACAACACAACCCTTTTGGTTCCCTACCAATGTAACTGCCACAACTGCTGTTCACCCTCGCCACAACAACACCGCAAAATAACCTGTTTGGTCCCCACAATGCAACCTCCAGCACCAGCGTTCTCCTCGCCAACAGCACCACCGTAAGACCATGACAACACAACCAATTGGTCCACCACCATCAAACCCACATTTGCAACCACCATCACTACCACAATTTACCCCCCCCACTAGTACCAGTGTTAAACCCGACACCAAGAGCAAACCCACTGCCAATCTAATTTTCTCAGCAATCTGTATTCGCCGGTGCCCTTTGGTGGAAATGGTGCGGTGGTAGGGGAGGGTGCAGATTGAAGCAATGGTTAGGGGTGAAGGCTGCAGTTCATCTTGACGGTGGTGGTTGGGGGTCGATGGTGGCCAGTGGAGTGGTGGATCGGTGGTTACGGGAACAGTCGTGAGTTGTTGTGGCCGCGATGAGGGAGGGAGGAGGGAGAGAGAAAGGGAGAGGGGGGGAGAGGGAAGGAGGGGGAGAGAGAGCGGGAGGGAGGGAGAGGGAGAGAGAGAGAGGGAGGGAGGGAGAGAGAGGGGGAGAGAGAGGGAGGGAGGGAGGGAAGAGAGAGGGAGAGAGGGAGAGAGAGAGGGAGAGAGAGGGAGAGAGAGAGAGAGAGGGAGAGGGGAGAGAGAGAGAGAGAGAGAGAGAGAGAGAGAGAGAGAGAGAGAGAGAGAGAGAGAGAGAGAGGGAGAGTACATCTGACACAATGACCAAGCCATTAAAGGGAAGAGAGAAAAATAGGGAGAAATACACTTGAGGGTACGTTGGTCAAGTGAACAGTGCGCCTAGCGACTGTCTTTTGCTTTTAAAAAATCCACATGGCGGGATGGACGGTCCGAGATGGGTTGGGACGAAGGAGCCCAACCCAGCGTGGGGTGGGGATGGGCTCCCATCTATATTTACGGAGAATGCTGGAGGCATGGAGAAATGAGGTTGGATAGCCAAAGTAACTCTGCCCTTTTGAGTGTTCTTCTTTCTTTAAATCTATTAGGGTCAGTAGCTGACTTTAGGGTCCCAGCACTGTCTTCTTGCTTTAAAATCCACGTGGCGGGATGGACCTTGGGACGAAGGAGCCCATCCACCCTTGGGGTTGAAGTTCCTTTCATGGTTGGGAAATGAAGTTCCTTTCCATCTATGTTTGTTTTGTGTGGGGTCATCAGGCCATCTGCAGAAGGCTGAATCGTTTATAATGCTACTGTGCCACAGACGACTACCCATTAGGCTAAAAGGGTTTTCCGAACTCAAGGGTATCTCGCTTGAAACAGATGAAGGCACTCCCAAGTGAGAGGATATAAATCTTCAAAGTCGAGCGTCTGTAAGCTGGGTTAAGCAATCAAGCTTATAGACATGACTTCCGCTTTCTAGTAAGTAATACGAAGTAGCAGCACTAAACTGTTAAACTTCAAGTTCCCCGAGTGCCAATACTGCATCTTGTGAGGGAGGGTGCTAGCCTGAATAAACAATATGGAAGGGAAATGGAAAGCTTGGGCAATGTGCAATGCAAGGATTTCAAATGGTTGAATATGATGTTTTCTTCAGTTAACAAAGTCTCGCATTATTGTCCTCTGAGGACAACTCTGTACGGCGTGAATTTTGTTAATGTCAAATCACCATGCGGTGGCGTGCTGTTATGGTGTTGAGACCGAAGATCTTAATTTGGTCTTTTACACTTTGATTCAGCATTTTTCACATTACTTAGCTTGCCCGCTACAACCTAATCTTTACGCACTGGGTTTGCTGAAGTCAATGGTAATGAAAATTTGTACATTGGTGCATGTAGCTCCACCTTTCTTGACCAGCCTCTTCTCACCTACGCAATGTCACTCCTCCTTCTCGGACTTTTCTTGAGCAAATGTCAGAAACTCAAGTACTTGATGTGGCAATTCTTTGACCATCCTATGGTCTTTGTGTGTACTTCACATCGCATCTGAGATGACTTTATCCTCATCTGGACTCTCATCTGTTGAGTCTTAGTCTATTGTCCTCTCTCTGAAATCATGAGTCTTTGGAATAGGAAACATAGATAGAGAAGCACAGTTTTGCTGACTTTGTTCACTTATCTTCAGTATATACTTTGGAAATGATTTTCTTAAGGGCTAGATATTTGCTATTTTGCACCCTTTTTGTTTTCGAAAGGCAGTGTTTTGTCACTAATGCACATGAGCAGTGCGGATTTAGCAAAAGAAGGGTGTGGAAACAGCCCCTCCCGTGTTAAGATTGCATCTTATTCTGACATTCTTGCTTTCCTGCTTTATATGTTGCAGAAACGTCTTTGCTGCCACTTTGAGCTTGACAGACTACTGCTTGAATATGTCAACGGGAAATAGGTTATGATTCATATCTACATGTCTTCTTGATACAGTATGTTGTACGATGTAAAGCTCCACGGAGTATAATGCCTGCTTTTTAAAGAATGAGCCAGACCTAATTTAGGAACAACATGAGTTAAGGATATCTCTGAACTATTTTGCTATAAAAACTCAGTGGAAGATCTTGCAGTGGTTCCTGAGTTTCTCACATGTTTGTGCTTGCCATGCTAGAGATCAGGGGAAGCACTAAGTAATAATACCAGGAATATGCTATTTAGCTGTTTTGACAATTGACTTCTTGGATGAAGCATTTTTAGTTTGTTGTTTCTCTTCCTTCTGTTGAAGTCAGCACTCCAATGCTGCAACTCGGGGCAAAGAGTTGTAGTGCACAGGTGGATTACGGGAAACTGCTATGCTACAGTGCTGGTGTTTTAAATGTACCTTACATTCTGTTTAGGCTTAATTGCACTCCGGAATCTGTGCTAGAACCCCAAGGTTTAGCGTGTATTGCAGTCGTGAGATTGTGCAGGGGTGAGAGAATATGTGAGGGTAAGTCGATCATTTTAGTCTCTTTTGATAAAACATTGGTAAAAACAAAAACTATAATCAGAATGGGCGAAAATTAAAGATTTGCCCTTTTATTTTTTCTCTTTGTCAAACGACCACAACTGCCAATTTGTCACACTACCAACACCACCAGATCGCCACCCATTCACCACCGTGATTGTTGCAAAAAGGAGGAAGGAGGGGGGGAGGGAGGGAGTATGTTCACTGTCAAATCCACCGGAATCACTCATCCACTTCGACATCCATCCTTACCTACGACCACCACTATTAATCCACCACCATTCTTAATGCCATTGCATCATCAACCACGTAGCACCATATCACCACCTGCGACTCCACCCATTGTTGCAAAAGAGAGAAGTTTGTCATATCGACACCCACAACACAAAAAAATTGTTGCATTATATTCGTTCTTTCATGCCATCATTGGGATGATACTTCTCGAACTAATTTTGCGGATTCCAAAAACATGGGTTTGTTTCCCCAATATCCAGGTGGTGGTGGTAGGCGAGGAAGGTGGAGCGGGGAATCCAGAGCTGGAGGGATTAGTGGAGATGGAGTCGGAGGAGGAGGGGAGTATGGAGTCGATGGCGAATAAAAGGATAAGGGCGAAGGAGGTGGAGGAGAGGATGAAGGTCAGGGAGGTAGTGGTGGAGTGCGTGAAAATGATGGGCTTGGCGTGCCAGTCAGGGCGACACACAATTGAAGAAGATGAAGTGGTAGAAAGATGAGCTTGGTCAAAGGGATCTCAGGGCTAAAAATGGACCTGAGGTCCATTAGGCATTTTTCATAGTTGCGACGAAATGTAAGATATGACATTTTCGAGCTAATTGATACACGTTTGGTCTATAATGACAACTTTTTGGCAATCACAGGGTCCGAGTACAATTAGCATTCCTTTTACTTCTCAATGATAAATATCATATCCTAAAAATGATCAGAAAGTGTCAAAGCAGCTGCTGGTCAAGTTAAACAGCCATAGTTTGCAAAAACAATATTGATTTTCTAACCACTAATTTAGTGAATTAATGGTAAAACCTGGTTTTAATACAGTTAAGTTTTACCTTCAAACGACTAAGTTTCTTGAAAGTGGCCTTTTTTTTATCATATTGAGAAATGGTTGTTAACATTCTGGAATTTTCGGTCGAATGAATAGTGGTTTCATTCGAATCAAAATGAGAAAGGGTAATGATGTTTTGGAGTGATTGAAAGATTCGGTCGACTGTAAATATTTTTGCTTCGAATGAAAATATTTTTGCTTCGTACGAAAAGTATTTAAAATTGTGGAAAGCGAGTACTGAAGTTTTAATTCGAATGAAAACATATTTTCGGTCGAATGAAAACTTGATTTTGTCCCATGTAAATAGCTTTCTTATTTCCTTTCTAGCCTTTTTGGGGGTTCTCTATTCCTTTTTCCCTTGAGGTAGAAAGGGAGAGAAGAGAAGGCTTTGGAAGTTCGGGAGTTATAAAGTGGTGCTTGAGGATTTGTTTTCTTAAAGGCTTGATTAATGTAAGGGCTTACTTTTGAAATTTGAATCAGCGATGGGCCAATCGTTCATGTAAGTCCTTAGTTCTTTTTGAAATCTGAACTTCTTCGAATTGAGTTAAGTGATTTTTCTTCTCCCTTTGCTTTGAACGTGGTTATGAATAACTTGTTCTCAATGCTATGATTTGTGGAAATCAAATTTCGTCGAATTTATTTGACATCAGAATTTGCCATATTGATATCGTTTGTTTCAGTGATTAATGATTATCATTATTTCATAAACTTTGTATATTGTTTGACATGTCCGATATTTGATAACGGTTATCTTGAGATTTTTGTTTTGGTAACTCTATGAGTCATGTCACAGCGTATGTGACTTATTTTCGACTTACCCACGTGGATTGAAACGTGGGCTAGCTCAGCGGGAATTGAGTTAGAGATTGCGATCTTACTTTCTGAATCGGTCTCATGTGTCAGTAATGACGTATGTGACAACTTTCTGAATAGCTCTCTAGTGTCTATCTCCGTACTTAGATATATTTTGGTATTTAATATTTTGACATTTGACCACTTTCTGAATGACTCTCTAGTGTCTGTCTCCGTACTCAGATATATTTTGGCATTTGATATTTAGTCTGACCTCTGTTCAGTCGAAACTGATGTGCCTTTGAAATCTTGTCTTTCAGATATATCTTTACATTCGAAATTTGGTTTAATGTCCGTTCCGTTGAAACTTTTGTGTTTCCAAAATTTTGTTTCTCAGATATTTTTGCTTCCGTTTGATTGGTCCTTTGAGCGACCTTACTGGGCATTTGACTCGTTCCCTTATTGTTTTTCCTTTCAGGTGATCAGTAGGTGAGATTTTGTATTTGAAGGGCTAGCTGTGTGACCAAGAGTTAGCTGCCTTATTTCAGAATTAGTATTGACATTAAGTGTAATTATTAAGACAAGTTGACATTACTTAGGTTTTGTTTTGAAACTCTGTGTTGGAGAAATTTTTGGATTGTATAAAAGCTTTGGGCCATTATGTCAGATATTGATGTATTTTGGAAATTATTAGTGCATGCTCTGAATGACCGTTTAGGAGATTTATGATATTTTAAGATTTTTCTGATTTCGTTTGTGAGACTTTTGATAATTTTAAGGTTTCATCTGATTTCCGTTTATTTGATCATTTACGCTTCGGGAATAATTAATTTTCGGGGCGTAACATTTACAATTAAAGCATACAGAGCAAAATGGAAGGCCGCAAATTTGGTTGATGGCAGTTATTAGGAGCAGTTTACAAGGTGATGGTGTAACACCCCGAACCTTGATAATGTCTAACAGGTTAATCTATTTTTGGCGATGATTTTCATAAGCAACATTTAGCATCGATTTGCATGAGCAAAATTTTATTGGCAACCTTTAGCAACAAATTTTTGGAAACCATTAGTTATAACCTAACGATATTAGTTATAGGTGATATTGATTGAGGTCTTTACTGACGATTAGCGTAAATGATTTTTTTGAAAATCTTTAGCGAAAATTAATGAAGCGGGTTTAGTTCAAATGTAAATTTGAATTGGAAAGAGAGGGAACAAGGGATAAAATTAGAAAGAATTTAAATCATACCTTAAGAGTTCATTCGGTTATAACAAGAGAAGCAGATTACATCTCCAGTTACAGAGAAAAAGTGTGTGTGTGTGTGTGTGGAGGGGGGGGGGGGGGGGGGGGGAGCACTACACAAACGAAGAAAATATATACCGAAAGAGGGGGAGGGAGGGACGGTAGATTAAAATTTCGACAAGGTGCGATTTTTGGGTAAGTTTCAAACATGTTTCTATTTCTCTTACATTACAGTAATTAGGTGAGTGAGTAATATATGAGTGTTTGTGTGTGAGGCTGCAAGGGAATGGGTATGAGTGTCTAGTATTGTGCATGGAAATGAGTGTGTGTGAGGAAGATTAAAGGCAACCATGAGCAGTGGCGGAGCTAGAAATTGTGCATGAGGTGGGCACTTAATTGATCAAAATATAAAAAATTAGTCATAAGCCTAAGTATTGTGAAAAATGTATTGAACCCAATAAACAAGTAACTCGAACGAGCAGGCACAAGAGAAATTACCTAAATTTTATAGGTAGCCAATTTCGACACTCACTTCTAGCCCATAGTAAATCTAAGCGTAATCCATATATTTTTATGCCAATTTGATTCCACATTAAATATAACATGCACTTTACTAGACTAGAATAGACTCATTAAATTATGTGACGCACATGTCATGGAACACATGGTCTGTAAGTATGAAAAAACAAAGAAATCAAAGGAAAATATAGATGATACAAATTTGAGATGAAAGAGATGACTATAGAGATGAAGATTGGAGTTAGGTCACTATAACAAATTGGATGAGGATTCTACGTTGTACAACATTTATGTTGTAAGAGTTTCAGTGGAAAAAGATTGTCACTAAACGAATTTTGTCGCTATTGTTAAACTTTTATCGCAAAAGATTACTAAATGACATTTAGTTACATTTTTGTATTACAGTAGATGTGCTATATCCTACTTTCAATAAAATATTATATAAAGGGGGCATTTATTTGGGATGCTTATTTAAGTGTCACTCTTTAATTTTGAGGTGTTTTATTTTCGTGCGGCTCTAATTTAAGTGCGATTTTGTAAACGTATTGTATATTTAACGTCGCATTTTTCTTGAATAGCGTATGTCAGTGGTACTATTAAAACATATGCAACTCTGTTTTTACACTGTCAGACCCTTAACATGATCAATGGCTGAAATGTTTCGGCCTTTAAATCCATCCATAAAAGCCATCTCCTCTCTTCTCTCTATCTCCCCTTCTATTGACATCACCATCTACCACCATATCCAATATCACCTTCAATTACATCAGCACCGTAACATCCCAGTAGATCATCTTCACATCACCCATCTACTACTACTACCTTCTCTTCTTCTTTCACCCTCCCTAACATGTTTCCTCCCCAAAAGCTGTTACCGCCTAACCTAAAAATGAAGGTGAATGATGTTGATGCAATGGGCGGTGGAAGTGGTCAGTGAAGAGGACTTCATCTTCATCCATGTTGGCAGCGGAGGCACCATTGTTGGTGTACTGTACATGACAGAGAACTCGAAGGCAGCAGGTGGGGACGTGCCCCCTGTGCCCCCGGCTGCCTCTGCCTCTGCATATGTAGTATCTAATGCATATTGATGTTGAAAATGCGTGTACTCGTACATTATTAGTATCATGCTATCGAACATCGTCTCTGAGAATGGGCATTTTGTTAATCTTTGCGAATACATGAACCTGAAACAACCAAAGGATCGGACTAAACAAAGGTTGGCTAAGCATCGCCTTGGAGAAGCATTGGCCAAGTATACGCAAGCAAGTATCTCGTCCACTTATTACTTGTTAAGGATTGAAGGCTCCAATAATCCTTACCAATTATAAATAGAATGCATTTTGAAAAGACTTGTGGGTGAGTCAATATGTCATGCTGATTCTACTTCTGTTCATTTCGTCTAGGAGGCTCTACACAACCGTCAAAAGTTAATCCAAGCTCAACTTGCTTGTTTTGCCCAAAAGATTTCCCTGCACTCGTAACTGTCTGATTGGTAAAATACAGTGTTTTTTCAATCATGTATTGGCTTTAGATCATGAGGTTTATGTTGGAAGCTGTAGGCAGCACAACTTTTAGTCTGTTAAGGACAGACTACAACCTGTAATGTCGGGATTATTTCGACCCCGCCACCCTCATATCATGAATTAAACATCAACGATCAGTCTACTTCGAACTCAACATTCACGAAGAGTAATACACAAGGTAAGCGAAAGTTGATCACTAAACATGTCAATCGTGCTATAGATCATGAGTTCTCTAGCAAGTGTTCCTTGCATTATTTATGAGAAACAAATGAAGGACAACAGTACAAACCCTTTGCGTATAAAGTTCCTAATCTACCAAAAGACGATGATAAATGTTGCATACCATAAACACACTGCAGTATGAAAGATTCCTTTTCAGCAGTCAAAAAATATCTAGCCGAAGTGAGATGATTAAAAACAAAGTAGACTACTTCTTGTCGACTTCCTCGTCGCTTTGCTTTGGCACAGGTTGAATTCGAACATATGGTTTCCTCGTCAAGGTCTCCCCTCTTAAAGCAGCAACATACCTGTCATTTGTGTTCTCTTTTCTCTGCAGTTCTCCAAGGTACTCTCCCAGCCTCTCCTTATTTACCTTCCCCATCATCTGTATTGCATATCGAAGTAATGCAGCATTTGTTACGTTAAAAAGTCACAAGATTAAAAGGATGAAGTAACAGTAACAGTCATCACTTTGTAAGATTGTTTTCCTTCTTATAATGGTGCAACTTTTAAAATGAAATAAATTTTTTACAAAGTTAGGATGAGGCATTGCCTGAAGCTTAGTTGCAGGAAACTCCTAATATGGTGACGTTTCTCTCTCGGAAACTCGCTTTTGCGATCCCAAGTTAGGAGCTCCATAGGATCTCGTCCCAAGCTAACATGGGAACTCGATCCCGTTAGCTGGATAGAGATGCATGGAACAAGTGAGAGAATACCTGAAAACCAGGCCCTTTTCAACTCAATTTCTTGTTTCTCTCTTCCTTAAAGTCCTTAAAGCCTCCTTGTTTGTTGTTGCTGGCTATGTAAACTATACTTAACAAATGATAATACTCTTTACGCATTTATTTATTCAAGCCGCTCCCAACCTCAGATTCTTCTTGGTGCTTATGCTCCCCCGCCCCCGTTCCCGCTCCCGGCCCCACCCCCGCTTTGTGCAACTAAGGCCTGAAGAACAGTAAAAGCACACCCTTAATTAAAGGGGAGACAGGATGGATTCAAGAAAAGCTCATATTGCAAAGTGAGCCCTAGGTTAATACATCATACTATACTGTTTTGCCCCAAACATATTGGATCTGTGTCCAATATGGCATCGGGTAAACTGTAAGCAATAAAAAGAGGAAAAAAAAGAAAAGAAAGAGAAGGGCATGAAAGCCTGCCATTATGAACTGTCAGTGCTTCATAGTATGCGACAGAAGAATAAGGATTTCATAATACTCGCATTGACCAAGACACGGAAAATATAGAGATAACATGAAACAAATTTCTATTAAATACTTTCGGAAGTTGTGACAAACTATTTCTTTTGACTTTGTAAAGCGACTCCAACCAGTCCTCTCAAAGTTTCAGAGAGTTCCCAAGACAACAATAGTTGCAGCAAACAAAGTTTCTCTAATGCTCCTAAACCATCTAACCAGAGATTCCCCTTAAGTTTGTCTTGGATCTAAAACAAATTTCTCCCTATTTGAATGACATTCTTCATCAACAATGATCTGGAGCAGTATAATCAGATTAGTGCCCCAATCAAATCAATTCACAAGTAAACCTAAACCATACTCCTCAATTTCCCCATGCGGGGTAGGCACTTTTCACCATACAATGACTTATTTACAAAATTTGAATTTCTAACAGGGAGAAAAACTTTCTTTTAGCAAATAACCAACTCTTTATTATATAAAAGCGTCTTAGCTAACTCAGCATATGAGAAGTGCACGACGAGGGGTGAAGAAAAGGAGCTCGATAGACAGTACATGCCAAACCTTTGAATACATTAGTTTCTAACCACAGCAAAGTGGATGCTATAGGCAACTACAACAATGCCCTCATATCAAATTCACCAAAAGTCAAGAAAAGACAATAGTTCCTTGCCACTCGCTGCACCTCCTGGAGCCAAAAAACAAAGACACCTTAAAAAAGTCCACTCCTCAAACAGCCTCCTATTCCCTCCAGTGACCTTCTTAGAGAGGCAGATAGCATTTCATTCGATAATCTTTCCCGACTAAATCTTTTCTGGAAGCACGACAATGACTCAACTGACCAAGACATGACACGCTGGATACAGAAAGATTGCAATGGAAAACGAAGTCATCCCTCCCTCCCTCCTCTCTCTCTCTCTCAGACACACCCGCGCGCACATCAAAACATACAAATAGAATTTTTAACTAATCAGAGTGGCTTAAATAGAGTTGTTCAGCATGAAGGAGCAACTTCCAGTGGAGATCTCAAACCCCACGATAGCAGCCAAAAATGAGCTATATTTAGGGTTCTTGTTAGTATAAGGGCACGGTAGTCCATAGATGAAGAATCAGTTTACATCGTCCTTAACTCTGAAGCACGGACTCCGCTCCTGGGTGGAGGTTTGGTGTCCCAAACGGACGGACACCCCGACACCCTCCGGACACTGCCCGACACGTGTTGGACACCGCCGATCGGTGTCGGGAATGTTTTATTTTTTTTTTAATTCTCCGACACCTTGTCGGACACTTCACCGAGGAGTGTCGGACACGGCGTGGAGCAGTGTCGGACCATTTGCTTCTCTTACCTCACGGCCGATTCCTTCTCTCTCACCTCACAGGTGCCCTTCTGAGCCAAAACCGACTCGGAGCTGTCGCCGGAGCTCAGTCGCCAACAGATCCAGTTGCCGGAGCTCAGTCACCAACAGATCCAGTCGTCGGAGAAGCCGAGGCTGACAGATCCAGTCGCCGTCGCCAGATGCCGAAGCAGCTGTCGCCGTCGCCATCGCCGGAGCTCACTTGATCATCGCCGGAGGTCCTCCGCCGCCGTCGCTGACCCACAGATCCTTCTTCCTCATCCCTTCTCCTTTTTCTTCTATTCCCCGTCGTTTCTTTCTCTGTGAAGTGTGAACTCTTTAAGTGAAGAAAGAAAGTCTCTCTTTCTTTCTTTCTTTTTATTCCGTCAATAGTCATTTGACTCATTTCTTTCTTTCTTTCTTTTTATTTTTTCTCCCTCTGTTTCTTGCATTAGTACTACTATTAAGTGAACAAAGTCTCTCTTTCTTTTTTGTTTTTACTTATTTAGTTATTTTATCCAGAACATTTCAGAAATATTTTTTTGACTTAGTTATTATTTTAGATTGTGAAATATATTTGATATATATATAAAATAAAAATATATTAGAAGATAGCGGTGTACTGCGGTGTACAAAATCTGATTTATTAAAAATTGCGGTGTCCGGTGTCCCCGTCGGTGTCGGACACCGACACCGTGTCCATGTCCGTGCTACCTAGGTCCTTAACCATCTATTAACCAGCTTTAAGCTAAGAGCAGACACAACATATGCAGCTACACAACCAAGCTTTCTCCAAGAAACCCAGCTTTCTTCTCCAGTAGATCCAACTGCAGCCCCTTCCTCCTTCGGCTTCCATGGCTGTAAGGATGGAAGGGGAGGCCCTCACTCCATTACTCCCCCTTCTCTTGTTTCTTTTTTTTCGCATCTTTTGTTCCCTCTCTCTCGGCAACCTACCTGTGCCGCTATTCGCCACCACCCTCCTCCACCCCCACCCACAGATCGGAAGCCCTTCAGCCACAATCTTACTCCCTCCCACTCGCTACCCTCAGATCTGAAAGTTTTTTTCAGATCCGTCATCGTCGCCGGACTTCCGTTCCGGTTGGTTTGGGTTGACTTCTCTGACGCGGGTCCGATATGGCGGGTTTATGGCGAGAAGAGGACGGATCTAGACGAGATGGAGGACTTTGATTCCCTTCGAGCTTCGGATTAATCAGATCCAGCCTTGGGAACTCGCTCCACCTCCCTTGGATCTGATGACAACCGCGACAGTAATATAAACTGCCACTTCAAGCGGCCCTTGGAATTGCTGCCTCGCTGCAGATTTGATCTGGATTTTGTAAATCCAACAATGGTAATACTTATCTTTTCCAATTTCTGTCAAGGCCATGGTGGCCGATTTATGTTCCAGGGTCAAGCTTGTACTCTTTTTGTTTGTACTTTTGGGTACTCTATTTTCAGAGTCAAACATTTGTTTGTGCTCTTTAGGTTGTACTTTGTGGTTTAGTTTAATGCAGTTTCCGTTTAAACCAAAAAAAAAAAAACCAGCTTTAAGCTAAGGCTACAACCGGAAAAACCCCTAATAAGTACATCACCAAGGGAGAGGGACACCCTTTAGTGATAAGTACATCAGCTACTTGGCTGCAGACATCACAAGGGAGTACAAATGATGCATTCCTTAAATTTTGAATGATGAAGTGCCTCAAACCATATAAGCAGAAGACAAGATAGTTTCACTAAATAAGGAGAACGGGGAAAGCAAAAATAGGTACAAAGGAAAAAAGCAGCAGAAACAAGCTATTTCAGCTAAACTTGTTTCATCCTATTCGGTCGAAAATGAGTTTTTCGGATAAATATATATATATATATATATATATATATATATATATATATATATATATATATATATATAATTCTAGGCACAAGATCATTCCCCAAAAGCCCATTTTCAATAATTTTGCAAAAGTAAATAGCAGGTTTCACAAACTAAATCAACAAACGTGTAGATGTAGGAATCAAATCAAGAGCCGAGTAATGGTGGCCTTCACCTGATCAGTATAATTGGGAGCCCTGGCCCCAGCCCTAGAAGGGAATTTACTCCTTCTATGTGATTGTATGTGTATGTAAAAATGATGATGATATAGATGTTAAGGGCAAAAAATGGGGGAGGATAAAAGGCGTACAAGTGAATCGGCGCGAGCGTTCTGGCGGAGGTGGGCTTCGAGCTGAGGGTTGCGGGAGCTGGTGGCTTGCATCACGCAATACCCAATCACCCCCGGAACAACGCCGCACACCGTCGCGAACGCAAAGAAGAAGGGCTTCGAGTCCCGAGTCTGCCTCACCATCCACCTCCACGTCCCGCTCTTCTCCCATAGCAGCGACATCCCTCTCTCTCTCTGGTCTGTGTGACCTTTCTTTTCTTTTTTTCTCCTCTCAAGTCTATCAAATGTAAGGATACGGAAATACGGAGTGTTTTTTCCTAAATAACACACTTTTAATATTTAATAATAATTACTTCTTTACCCCATTTTAAACTATATTTACCTAACTACCATATTTTTTTATTTGAAATCGTGGTTCCAAACATAAATTTCAAAGGAAGAAAATGTGATTTCAAACCACATTTTCAATAATGTATTTTGAACCTTATTTACCTATATTATTGAAAACACGTTTTCTTATTTGAAATCTCTGTTTGGAATTGCGATTAACAAAAAACGTGGTTTGAAACCACGTTTTTTTCCTTAAAATCTCTATTTGGAATTTCAATTTTCAAAAGTGTGGTAGATATGTAAGTAAGGTTCAAAATGGGGGTAAAGAAGTAATTAAGTATTAAAAGTGTGTTATTTAGGAGAAAAACTCGAAATACGGACCTTCTGCTATAGCTCATTTTTGTTGTAATGAAAAACTAACGAAAAAATATCGGTACATGCATTTTAGTAATAAAAGATTATTAATATAAAAATTTAACAACAATAATAACTTATTTTTAATACAAAAATTATTACAACTTTACAGGGAAGATGATCCTTATTCTAATAGAATCTGTAACACTAATTACAGCTGTCTCATTTAAGTAGGTGTGCATTTTCCTGATAGATGCTTGTAATTGATTTTATGGTATTTAATAATTAATGTAATTATTGATTTTTGTTAGCTTGAATATTATTATAACAACTACCAAAAATATGAAGTAGGATAGCAAAAAAAAAAAAAAAAGACAAAAGAAGCAAAAAGAAAGAGATTTATAAATATTAAAAAAAAGAATTTATTAGAAATTTGGTCATTTACTCGCGGGTAATACCGATGCTTTGGTAGGATACGAATCCTTAAAAAAACTACCCGGAAAAAATCTAATAAAATTTATCAGGCCCTTTTTTTACTCGTACTTGACGGGTATACCACTTTATCAGGTCTAATCATCTAACTAAACTATTTATCGTCCTCAAAGTCTCTTTGCCGACCCAATCTTTTCACGCAAAACTAACCCAATCTTTTCTCGCAAAATTAACTTTCTATCATTCCAATTCTCGCAAAACTAACTTTATATCATTCCAATTGCATCTACCAGCAACCACGACACCTCCAATCTCGATATTAGTTACCGTAGTGTAACAAGAGTAATCATTAAGACCAAATATTACTATCGTTGAGTAACAATTCTAATTCCAATAATAATGTCGTTATGATTCTGGAACAAATTAAACTTCTAGGGGAGGGGCCAAAATAGAACCAATCCCAAACTCAAGGGGTAAAACTGAAACATACCCCTCTCACTTTAAGTAAGTTGCAACACTGCGCCGAGCATTACACAGACCCCATTGGAACCCAGCATTCACCGCCGTTGATCGGATATAGGCTAGCCTGCTACTGCCATGAGACGAAGCTTAGGAAAGCTTCCAAACCCCGCCACCCTTGCCAATGCCACCAAGCAGATCTTCCTTCTTTCCTCCTCCTCCTCCTCCGCCTACTCCACCTCCTCCGGCGGCGGAGGTCGTGGCCGAGGCACCCCTAATTTCAATTTCGTAGCCAGCACTTTAGGAAAGCCGAATCCCGATACTATTTCCGAGGAGGAGGAGGAGGAGCCTCCAATCCCGTCCGGTTTGGGTCATGGTCGTGGTAAGCCCCTCCCTTCGATCCCCCCAATTCACCCGTCATTCGCCGCCGCGCCGCGCGTTAGCAGTAGCCCTAGTGCTGGCCGTGGCCGTGGCGCCACTGTACCACCGCCCCAGCCGACACCGGGCCAAGAACCCCCGCAAAATTCGGGGCCCAGGAAGCCTATATTCTTCCTCACGGAAGACGTTCCTCAAGATTCCCCACCCCACTCGAACATTTCGGCCCCAAAACCCCCTTTATTTGCGAATCGGGTCAGGAATCCAGAAGACAGTGATCTCCCTACCAGTATCCTGTCAGCCTTATCCGGCGCCGGCCGTGGGAAGCCCGTGGAACCCTCATCTGGTGTCGCTGTGGAGAAGGTTAAGGAACAAAATCGGCATATACGTCCTCGCAGAAAGGACAGTAATGCCAGTGCCGAATCTGATGAAAGCAAGAGCGGTTACAAAAAGAAGGTGGCGATGTTGAGGCAGGGCGCTGATGGGGGTTTAGACGACAGGGGTGGAAGAGGAGGGAGGGGGAGAGGGTTTAAAGAGAGAGGCCGTGGAAGAGGATTTAGGGGAGGGAGAGGCAGGCGGAACGTGGGTGGTCGTGGCGTTGGGGGTTCGGATGATGATAACGAGGATGATCTTTTCCTTGGCGATGATGCTGATGGGGAGAGATTGGCTAACAAACTTGGACCTGAGAAGATGAATCAATTGGTGGAAGCATTCGACGAGATGAGCAGCAGAGTCTTGCCTTCTCCGATGGACGATGCATTCATCGACGCCATGCACACCAATTATATGGTATTACTAGCACCTTTTTATGAGCAACTCCAGGTAACTTCTCGTGCCAACTGACTGCTTGTGACATAATGGTGTGCAGATTGAGTGTGAGCCAGAATACTTGATGGAGGAGTTCGGTACCAACCCGGATATTCATGAGAAGCCTCCAATTCCTCTTCGAGAAGCTCTTGAGAAAATGAAGCCCTTCCTAATGGCTTATGAAGGAATTAAGGATCAGCAAGAGTGGGAGGTAAACTTTTACTGTCATTGCATTCCAACCTTCCTTTTCACTACCTCGGTTTTGACTTATTTTTCATTGGTTAAAATTTTGTTACGATATTTTCTATTTGGTGAACTGAGATAGGAAAAGATTGTTGAAGAGGTTGTGGACTATGCTGTCTTGTATCTCTCTCTAGGAATGAATTTTGGGGATTATCTTACTGCATATGTAAATCCTGTAGCAGTGACGGTTGACCATTTACTTTTTGTACGTTACATACCGAGTACATAGTACATGCGTCATTCGGACTTCGTTGTCAGAGGCGCATATGCATGCTACGTCCTAGCCTCCAGGTGTGCTCTTTGATGAGTAATTGGAAGTTGTTGATGCCCAGCCCTCCCACCGAAATGGGAGTACACACTGAATTCCAGGAAACAAGCTGTTATTCAGAACCCTCGTCATTTCCTCTCCATAAGAAGTTCCTTTGCAGTTTATCCAACCTTTTCCTTGCCGTTAGCGGTGCTGAAACGGGGTAGAGACATGAAATAAGTCGGCAAGCTTGATAAGGTACTCTTATACAATGGAACTCTTCCTCCCTTAGAGAAGCACTGCATTTTCCACCTTGCCAATTTCTTCCCTGCTCTAATCTCAATTGGATCCAAATCTGCCCTGTACTTATGCTGGGCCCCTGAAGGCATACCTAAGTAAGTAGTCGGGAAAGAGCCTGCTTGATAACCAATTTGCCGCCATAGTGCCCAAATTGGGCACGTCCCCTTCAGCAAGCATTTCACACTCCCCCA
The DNA here is from genome assembly GCA_033065855.1 of Escallonia rubra. Classification (NCBI taxonomy): domain Eukaryota; kingdom Viridiplantae; phylum Streptophyta; class Magnoliopsida; order Escalloniales; family Escalloniaceae; genus Escallonia; species Escallonia rubra. The sequence goes on along the minus strand of JAVXUO010000467.1, from coordinate 437,984 downwards.
AATTGATTCTCAACCCAGAGACGGCTTCAGAAAACAGAAATATGTCCCTCACGTACCTCAGCTGGACATCGTCTGCCCCACGAAGCAAGACAGTATCATCTGCAAACATTAGATGAGAAATAGCTAAGTTTCTGTCCCAGACTTACTACTACAAAGCCCTGCACGTACCCAAAGGTTGCCTCTCTACTAATCTTGCTTAAGGCGTCCTTGACCACAAGAAAGAGTAAGGGTGAAAGTGGGCCCTCTTGTTTAATACCCCTTGATGTACGAAAGTTACCTTCAGGTGTCCAATTGATCATTAGAAAGAACCGAACAACAATATACTAGCCAAGTCCACCCTCTCCACCGCTCACCAAATCTTCTATGTCATAACAAGTCAATCAAATATCTCCAACTTATGTGGTCTTAAGATTTCTTGCACCACTTACACCCCCGTCTTCGAGACACTCATTAGCAATCAGAATAGTATCCAAAATCTGCCTCCCCACAACAAGTGCATTCTTTTTTTTTTTGGTGCAAAGGAATATAATAAAATAAAGTTAGTTACATGCGAATATAGCAAGTTCCATCGGCATCCTGCCGTAAAAGTGGTTTAGTTCAGTGGCGCGGGGGGTGGGGGGGGGGCGGGGGCGGTATTCTAGATAGACATAAGGTATTTCTTGCTTGGCTCCTTGGTCTGCAACAGATCTTCACACTTGTTTCCTTCTCGCAGCACATGTAGTATGGTTGTGCGTGTAGTCTTCATTAAGAATCTGCAGTCCATTATGATGCTATTGAGTGGATGCCAGGGATTATCTTCTTGCGTGATCAGATCTTTAGCTGTCTTCGAGTCCGTGCATTCTGTGCGCCATCTTCTGATACAGTTAAGCACCTTCCAAAGTCTCACTGCAAGTACCTTAGACAACAATTTATGCACGCTCCCCACCATGCTTATAGGCCTAGAGTCACGGTTATTCTCTGCTCCACTCTTCTATGGAACAAGGGTAATGAATGGGGTAATATGGTACATTGGTACTCCACCTAAAACTAGTTTCCTTTACTAGCAGAGGTTACTAGAGGGTCTCCAGCTTGTAATGAAAAGGAACCACTCCAAGATGTATGTACACGAGGAAAGAGGTATCATATTGTGTTTCGACCTAACTCAAACTCTAAAGAGGTATCATATTGTGTTTCTTTCTGTTTTTTACCCTGCAAGTGCTCTATTTGTTTAGTTCCTCTGAATAGCTCCAGCATAAGAGCTACTCCCAGCTGTCACATTGTGTGACTTTTTGTGGGCAATTTAAAATGAAAAAACCGACGAGTAGAAGATAGTGGAGAGGCAGATTTCTCAATCTTGATCAACTCACTGACTGACCTAAGGGGGGCCGAATGGGACGGCCACTCCTGCAGTCCTTTGACACATAAAGAAGCCCTCATGTGTTACCATGGACTTACATGATTTTCCCTACTTTGCCCCCTCATATGCCTCTTCAGCCACGTCTAACTTGCTATTCACCTCAAAAGAAGCACTTTGAATATATTTTGCAAGAGACGCACTTTGAATAAATTTTGCACTGAATCTTCCACGCAGTTTAAAACCTTTAAAACTTTCTAGAAACTCACACATTAATCCCAGAAATACATATCCCCCGTGACCCTTCATCTAGTGCCCAAAAAAATTACTGGCCGCTTGTGTCCTTTTAAACCTCCCAACTCAGTAACAACACACTATCCACGATCATGAGCCACAATTACAAATTAGTTTAACTGAAAAGTTATTCCAAAATTACAACAGTAGTAAAATAATTCGTTTTACCCAAAAAGCCACCACTGTATAGTATTGAGTTTAGTGGGAAGTTAACTTTTCGTGATGGGAATGTTACATAGGTGTAGTAATTTGAGAGTGATTTTGCTATTAGTTTTTTAATCTTTGTCGAATCTATCTTTGCTTGAAACTTTGCCTCCATAGATCTGAAAGGGTCTGTCAAATGGATCTACCCTTTATGTTCACTTCATATGTAAATTAAGATGAATATAGAAGGGCAAAGACCACCCTTGCAAGTGACTCTAACAACACTGGGCAGTGGGCACCAAGCTGAGCTATAAATGTTAAAACCTCAATCCCTGTTGGTGATACAGATTTAAGATCAACAAATTCCTGATACAAATTAATACATTAATCAACAAGGATTTGCAGGTGGGCCAAGATATAGATTTTAGGGATAGGGGCAAAATCATGTTTCAGTAATAGATGCTTTTGACCGCTTAAAAATGTAATATGAGCCACAACATTGAAAGCGTGTATTCAACATTTAGGGCATCCTTTGGGAGAATTTTTAACATGTAAATGCAGCTTTTGTGAGAGATACTAATTCTCTGAGGAGAGGGAGCAACTCCAGCATCTAAAATAATGTTAGGTATCCCAAGTTCTTGATATGAAGTGGGGACAACTTAAACTTGTAGAAAAGAGACTTGTCAAGCTTCAACATGGTTTCTTCCAGGGTTTGGCCTTTGGGGACGATTGGGTAATTTACTGTGTTTTGTGAGTGCTTTATTGCAGTTTGCATATTTGATAACTGATAGGGAATTATGATATGCTGTATCAGAAAGGACGTTTAGTTAGTAGGATGTACCTAATTCAGATTTAGTTGGAGACTAAGACTCACGTTTTGTAAATGTGGCGGAAGTGGGGTCAGTGTTTGAGCTGGTAACTATAGTGCAGTATTTATCGGGCGAGAGTTATGTGAAATGGGGAATTTAGCATAATTTTGAAGACATGAAGTCTTTCCCATCGTTTTAGTGATCATGATATATGTACTTTCTAGGTACGTGTCAGATAATCATAAAAAAAGTGACAGCTAGTTCTACTCTTCGAAGATAGGTAAAAGTGATTACAAAAGATGTAATGAGAAATTGTTGTTGACTTCTACTAGTCTCTCTTCCATAAGGAGGATCAGTGGAGACCTTGTTTGGGTGGTGTCGAGATTTGATATCCTTAGACGAGGCTAAAGAGCTGCTTGAGAGGCCTTCCACTAAGGAAAAGATTTTAGGGTCCTTGAAGGGATGCTTGGTGATAAAGCTTTGATTCTAGAGTCCTTGGTGGCTGCAACACGACGCTTTTTACAAAAGTGTTGGCATGTACACTTCAATGGTGATTGCATATGTGATTCGGAGTTGCTGAGTGCTTTGAGGGGGGAAGGCAAATTTAATGCTGTGCTTTTGGCCAATGAATGTGTTGAGCTCAAGTGAGATCAAGTATGGCGTGCAAGTGGGATTTGGAGATGACAGGGTTAGTTGGAACTTTCTTCTGATCTTGTCAGAGGCAAGTGGAGGGCGGTGGATTAAGTTCTGAAGTTCCCAGTATTGGTGACAGGTTCTTGGCTGGTAGTTTTTCCTTGTTGAGGGGTTTGCATCAACATGATTCTTGATCTCTTTTTCCTTTTTCGATTGTTGATGGGAAATTGATGCCGTGAAGGGATGTTTCTTTAAAGGTTTATCTACCGGGGAATTATATCGCTTCGGGGTCAGCGTGTCTCTCTTGTTGTTTGAACATGACAGTATCCTATTTTAAGATGCAGATGAGTTGAACTGAGTTATTTGCAATTGGTGCTAATATTATGTCAGCTTCGTTCAGGCTTGAAGATAATGTGGCAAAAAGTGTGGGTGTTTTGGTAGGAGTTGTTCCCGGCACCTCACACTCTTGCCTCGAATATCAGGTGTCAGGTAGGGAGCTTGACTATCACCTAGGTCCCCTGCTATAGCTGAATGTTATTACTTGTCTAAAGTGGCGGCTCACCCTTATACTAAGTACCTTATCTGGTTTGCATCTATCTTATCATTTTTGGTGGTGCTTGTTTCGGTTGGAGAAGTTGGAGGGAGATTTTTTTTCGTTGATACGGGATAGTGATTTACCATGTTGATATGCTCCAAATTTGAAACCTGACACTTTGAGGAAGTAACCAATCACTACATACTCTTCGATGGATTTTACCAAATTGATTGTGCCTTAATTCTGATATAGAAACTTAGGAGGCAATATCTTCTGGATCACCATGGAAACTATAGAAACCATGGACTCATGTCCTCTATTAAGTCCATTTCTTTGTCATTAATCTGAGAGAACACAGGAGGCTAGTGAACATTGGCATGACTGACTAATGGATACCAGACTAGACAGAACCAGGATAACATGCGTACGCGTACCACAAGCAGATGATACATTACCGTCAGCAAGAGCCACCCAGGGGAAGAGGGGACAGTCATATGATCGAGGCTTCAGAGTTTGGAAACCATGGCTACGTATGTAGATTCCTTGTAAAGCTCTCCTTCGACATATTCATGCTAAGATCTAAAAAAATGATAATTGAACCTTGTTTTTCACGTAGATCTTTCTTACATGGAGAGAGAGAGAGAGTGTGTGTGTGTGTGGCCTTGTGCCCGTATATATATACTACGCGCATCTTTTCCATGAAATCGACTGGTTGCTGGTATTTCGGCCTGCCTTCTTTATTTTTTTCGGTGTTTCATTTATGCCTTCTTTCGATATATCAGGATGTCATGAAAGAAACAATGGAGAAGGTTCCTATTATAAAAGAGCTAGTGGATTATTATAGTGGACCTGACAGGGTAACTGCAAAAAGACAACAGGAGGAGCTCGAAAGAGTTGCAAAAACTCTTCCTCAAAGTGCAGATGCGTCTGTAAAGCGGTTTGCCGACCGTGCTGTTCTCTCTCTCCAGGTTAGTGTTCATATTGGTTTCATTCTAATTCTACATCAAACAGATTGATTTCTGACCATGTACATAAGAGACATTATTTGCACCAAGAAGCTTTTCTGAACTTTGCAATAATGACGCCAGACTACACAAGATTGTTTGCTAAAGTAGAACACCCCCCCCCCCCCCACCCCCCACCCCCCACACCCCCCAACAAAAAAAAATTAAAAACCCTCCACCTCCTAATGTTCACTCACTAAAAAACGTGTAGAGAGTCAAAAGGAGCTGTTTCCCTCTTACTTGCTGCTACCTCTATGACTTGAGTTGCGAAATGTCCTTTCCAAAGGTGAAAAGCTCATGATATTTTTAACTTGAGTCAATGTAGAGTATAAAATCTGCAAAAGAATAGGTGAAAGGGACAATAGAAGAGGTTAGAACGGAATTCTGTGAGCAGTTCCGCAGTATCTTACTTGGGTAATGGTTTTAGTTATTCACGTTCATTTTCTTCCTACAAATTTCATTATGCAGAGCAACCCAGGCTGGGGATTTGATAAGAAATGCCAGTTCATGGATAAGCTGGTTTGGGAGGTTTCACAGCATTACAAGTAAGCATGTCGTGGCTTGCGTTGGTTAACATGCGGCGACTGAATTTCACAATTCTCATCAGTTAAAGATTGTGCAGAGGAACTTTAGGTAAGTGAGACTATAATTATAGCAAGGATGACTAGAGTCATTACTTTCTCCATCATAGTCGATTTGAGAGATTTTGCTTCACATTCCTGATCTTATGTTGTTAAAATCCTCAACCCAATTCAGTCTTCTGATTTAATTTTCCTCTATCCTATTAAATGTTGAATTTTTTGTTTCCAATTTTAGGCTTTTGTTTGTTGGAGTACAATGGTATATATCATTGACCAATTACAAATTTGGTTTAATGTGCCTTATCAAATTTCCCCTCCTTTTTTGGGTTTGTACTCTAAATTTGTGACCAGTAGATAGAGATTATGGTCCACGAGCAATGCGAGACAACACAAGCAGGACTTTACAATAGGAACTCTATGTTGTATATGATTGACGAAGGAATAATCTGGCCGAACTCTTCAAATATCTTGCCTTTTCTTATGTTCTTTGCCTTCTAATTTGGCTTCCATATTTGAGACCAAGGGATGTTAATTATGATTTACTACCTATGGTCAGATCCACTGCAAGTTCATGGGGGCATTTCCTTTCGATGGGCTATTAGTTCCCTTTTGAAGCAAAATAAAAAGGTTATGGGATTCGGGGATCTGATGTCACCTCGGATCTCATGTATTTTGTTTTTCATTTCCTTTGAGAAGTTCCCTGGGACTCATGTACGGGGTTACCCATTGAGCAAACTGAACCACATTCAATTTCTTCTTACAAAGAAAAGAAAAAGATTAAAGGGCCGTGTTTTGGACTGTGGCTTGAGACTCCGTATTTAGGTTATCGCTCATTCTCTGTTTATTAAGCGTTCTCGTAGTTTACTTCTGTGTTGGCCATATTCACTTAGGTTACAACTGCATAACTCATTCTGTGCTGGTTTTTCTTTTCCCTTGCTTTGATTTCTACCTACATAGAAAACCGATTATCTATTGTGCTTTCTGCCGATTTACTGGTAACAGTATCTCTAGACTACTAACCTAAAAGATGACACCGTTAAGGAGGGCGTATAACGAGGTGATAAGCAGAAAAACACAAATTTGTATGCTTTATTTCGTTCTTATTTCCGCCGATTGATGAGGTCACCTTTGGTCGGGATAAAACTTACATCGAGTTGGAGATCAAAGAAATTGTTGTCTCTGGTCATCCTTCATATGCAACTTTGGTACTGTACTGTTAAACATACGTCAATACAACATAAAAATGGGGGTCGTTTGGCCTAGGTATCCGATCAGACAAATAGGGATCAAACCCTCGCGATACCGACTCTAGGGGAGGAGACCTAAATCATGGTCCGTAGTTTTGAAAATCTGATTCTAATCAACTCCTCTAGTTGAATGCTGAAAAATTGTTTCTTTTTATTTTTATTTATTTTTATTCTTTCGCGGAACATGAAGATAAAACAAGAAGATGCAAGAAACAAAAAAAAAAAAGAGTGAATTACACACTGCGTCTTCTCTTTTTCGTACTTTCGCGATCACAATATGCAGCTACCAGTCCCTAGAGGCATAGCCATTTTTACTTTTTTTGATAATATGAGAATTGCATTGATATGAAAATGTTCCAAAGTTCGAGAGCGTAATAGACCAGCCTTAGGGCCATACAACACATATAAAAACAAAGTAAATACAAAAGCGGTAGACATCATAATTATCTATACCATCCATCACCGCCAGGGCTCATCGTCATAGGGAGCTAAGAACCCAGTCTTGGTAGACCGTCGAACGGGCCTGGCAAGCAAAAAGGGCTAGATCTTTGGCTTCCTTCATTTGTTGAGGGGTCGCCCTGGCAATACTATAGTGATGGAAATTCTTAAGGATATGGCAAAAGTCATAGATAATAAGTGCCACCGTATCATAGATATGCTCAGAGCCCGACATCTAGTTCAGCAAAAAAGAAGACAATGTTAGGACATGAACATGGAAGAATTGTTGTTTCAAAGCCCATGTAGATGTATGTAAAATGCAAAGTGAGAGAGCGGTATAAAGATCCGACGACACAACAGAGAATGAAGCCGAGCCATACCGAATGTTATTGTTGTAGCAGGAAAGACCTATCCCAACTCTAAGGCGAGAGGGGTCAAAATTAGCGTGAATGGCCATGGTAATCTGGGAAGTCGGGTGGCAAGGACACAGTGATGGGTTAACATGAATGTCAACTGGTTTTATGTTAGTGTAAGTGGATATAGGTGTTGGTGAGCAGTTGGGCTGCGGGAGATTCCTAGGAGCTTTAGGTAGTTTATGCATGTAAGAGTAAATTGAATTAGTCATGGATTTAATTTGATGCACTATAGGGCTTGGGTTGAAGGGGATCTGACGGAAGACTAGATTATTTCTACTTATCCACACAACCCAGATGGTAACAAAGAAATATTGGACCGCTAGCCAATTTCCATGAGGTTTTGGCTTTCCCAAAAGCCAAGCAATTAGCCATTCCTTGAAGGATACTCCAATAACATATGTTCGAATGCTGAGCGGTATTCCAAACCAAATAGGCCACACCATAGGACATGTCATAAAGGCATGTCCCATATCTTCCGGAATAAGATTGCATAGCGGGCATATATTGGAAGAGGTAATGTTGAGTCGCTGGAGGTTGGTATAGAGCGGTAAACGATCCCATAGAATTTTCCAGAGTAAGAAGTTGATCTTCAACGGTACTGGAAGTTGCCACAATTTCCTCCAGAACTCAGATTGGGAGATAGTCGGTCGTGAAGGAGGCTTTGGAAGCAGGGTCAGGTCGTGGTTTTTCTTTGCAAATAACATGTTGTAGGCCGATGCCACCGTAAAATTGCCATCCTAGGCGTGGCCCCATACATGTTGGTCATCAAAATCATTCTTCGGAATATGTATGGCCTTGATTTTGTGACTAATTTCCGAGGTAAAGAGCTCATCAATTTTAGAAGGGTCCCAGACACCATCCTTAATAAGATCACAAACCCAATAAATTTGTCTAGCATTACTTGTGGCTGACGATTGAAGGGGCCGTTGGATTTGGGGAACCCAGCAGTCTTGCCATAATTTGATCATTTTATCGTTACCTACTTGCCATCTGAGGCCATTTTTGAGAACATTCCTTCCAGTGACAATAGCACGCCATGCTCGCAAGAAGTTACCCATAGAGGCCGATCTAAGAAAGTCATTTCTTGTACAATACTTCCCACAGAAAACTTGTGCCAGTAGGCTGTTATTGTCTACCCAAATCCTCCACGCCACCTTGGCAAGTAACGCCATGTTGAATAGTCTCGTATCTTTGAAATTAAGGCCTCCTGCATTGAGCGGGCCACATAGAGCATTCCAGTTGACCCAATGGATGCCACGAGCATTGTCGTTGCCCGTCCACCAAAAGTTTCCTAATAAAGAGTCAAGTTGACGGCATATATGGACGGGGAAGAGGCATACCTGCATATGGTAGACACGGAGTGAAGATAAAACTGATTTGATTAACGTCGCACGCCCTGCTTTATTCAGAATAAGACCTTTCCAAGTAGCACAGCGATCTCTTACTCTGTCGACTAGAGTTCGAAAGAAATCTTTCTTTTTTGTCGAGATGTCAAGAGTACCCCCGAGATATGATCCAAAAGCATGGTTCAGGGTGATCCCCATTTGGCGTTGAAAGTAAATTGCATAGAGAGGCAGGTATTTGGGCTAAGGGAGATGGCCGATTTACTGCGATTAATTTGCTGGCCAGATTCAGCACAATATCAGTGCAAAATATCCTTGATTGAAGCAATAGCTGGTCTTGAGATCTTAGTAAAGATCAGGGCATCGTCAGCAAAGAAGAGGTGGTTGACCAGAAAGCTGTGGACTCTTGCTTGAATACCAGGTATTAAGCCTATTTCCTGTGCTGAGGATAGAGCGGTGGAGAGTACTTCGGCACATAAGATGAAAAGATAGGGAGATAAGGGGTCGCCCTGCCTGAGACCACCTAACGGCTGAAACCTTTGTAAAGGCGTGCCATTGATTAGAATTTCATAGGAGACCGTAAAAACGCAGCTCATGATAAGCTTGATGAGGTGTAAAGGAAAATTCATTTTGATGAGGACAGCCTCAAGGAAATTCTAGCGGACCCAATCAAATGCCTTGCTCATGTCCATCTTGATGACACCAAGACCACCCTTTAGGCTCTTAGTGACACGGATCTTGTTCGTCAGTTCTTGTGCAATTATGAGATTGTCAACAATATGCCGGTTCTGAACAAAAGCGTTTTGGTATGGGGAAATGAGGTCATGTATAACACTTTTGAGCCGGTTGGTCAAGGTTTTGGAGATAATCTTGTAGATGGTATTACAGAGGCTAATGGGTCTGAAATCACTTGGTGTTTTCGGGTGTTTACAGTTGGGAATGAGCACGATAAAGGTCTTGTTTGCTACCCTAAGCATATGGCCGGAGCGTAAAAAAGAAAGGACTGCTGCAGTAATAGGTCTTTCCATAAACTCCCAGCATTGTTGGTAGACAATCGCGGGAATACCATTCGGCCCTGGTGCTTTTAAGGGTTTAATTTGGAAGAGAGCCAGTTTGACTTCGGAGGCAGTGAAGGGTCGGTCGAGAAAGTTCCTTTGGGTGAGAGATAGACACTGGGTAAGTCCTTCAACCAGGGCGGTAGGGCCATATGATGCCATATTAACTTCTGCAGGGCAGAAGATATGTTTGAAGTGAGAAAGCATGCATTGAACAATGTCATCATGTGTAGAAAAGGATACGTTGTTGTCATCAGTGAGAGCGGAGATGTGATTTTGATTTATGCCATATGATGCCATACCAACAGTAGCAGTTGCAAACCCGGAGTAACACTCCTGAGTTTCTTTTAAAAGACCATTTTTTTAACATGTCAACTTAAATGACCATGTGGGATGATATGGCAGTCAGTGTGTGTATATATATATATATATATATAGGGAGCTGATCCGTTGATAGCGCTAGCATAATAGGAGAAGTTGCAAACGCGATCTGGCCGTCAGGATGGACAGTCCAGATCTTTTTTTTGCATTTTTTTAAGTACGTCTGCTACATTATGTAGTGGATAATTTTTTGGCAAAAATACCCTCCAGCTTCGTCCGCTACATTATGTAGCGGACTAGTTTTCAGACCTTTATTTCTCTTTCTCTCTCCTTTCTATCATTATTTTCCTGACATGTTTGTCTCTTTCTCTCTCTCTCCTTTTTCTGTCATCAATGCTCTGTCCCTCTCTCTCTTCTTCCTCTTTCTCTCATCAGTATTCTCTCTGCAAAAGGGAATCCTGGACAATTCCTGCGGATAGAGAAGGGAATCCGGGAAATGACTGGCCTTTCTTCCCGTCACTATGAAAAAAATTAGAAGAAGGCTCGTCTCAAAGAAATTTGGATTCTAGGTCCAGATGTGCCAGCGAACTAGTATATCATCTTCTCTTTTCTGACTGGGCGGGTGGTCCTTTTCTTTGGGATTTGTTCAAAAGATAGAGCTGTGATGTTTCCCCCTCTCTTGAATTTGAGCAGGCACGTCATTCTCAGATGGTCTGGAAAGATCAGCAAGCCATTTTCAGGACATTGAAGACTTATAGACTCAATGGAAGCTTATCTGAGATTTGACCCTTGAAATAATTTTTAGATAAATCAAGGAACTCTAACCCACTAAGCCTTCAAATCATTTTTAGATAAATCAACTCTGCCAATCTACTCTACACACCTATCTGGTGAATACACATCCAGTGTTACAGGTTGTTCATTGTCTCACTACTGGCCAACGACCCATGTACATAATAAGAAAGGTGGGAGAGGAGGATGAGAGAGAAAGATAAACAAGATAAAAAAGTGATGTGAGAGAGAGAGATAGAGAGAGAGAAGTCAGAAGAAGGAGATAAAGGAGAGAGAGAAAGAGAAAGAAGTCAGAACATTAATGACAGAAAGAGAAAAAATGTTTGAAAACTAGTCCGCTACATAATGTAGTGGACAGACTCTTTTTAAGCTGGAGGGTATTTTTGTCAAAAATTGTCTGCTACATTATGTAGCAGACGTACTTAAAAAAAATGCAAAAAAAAAAAAAAAAGAGCTGGACCGTCCATCCTTTTAGGATGGACGGCCAGATCGCGTTTGCAACTTCTCCTATTTTGCTAGCGCTATCAACGCATCAGCTCCCATATATATATATATATATATATGGGAGCTGATCCTTTGATCGCGTGGGCAAAATAGGAAAGTTGCCAACCCGATCTGGCCATCCATCCTTTAGATCTTTTTTTAAAAAAAGATTGTTAGACGTCCGCTATACAGTGTAGCGGACATGATTTTTTTACCAAATTGCCCCTCCCATGTCGTCCGCTACACTGTGTAGCGAACGACTTTTTGACCCTGACAAAAGTCATCCGCTACACAGTGTAGCGGACGAATTTTTACCTGACATTTCTCACATCCTGTCCACATGTCACATCTTGTCTCCACGACTATCGTCCGCTACACAGTGTGGTGGATCACTTGGCAGATATACCCCAAAAGTGCCTTAATTCTCACATCTTTTTCCATTTTCATCTACTTGAGATCCACTTGCTTCCATTTTTATCTCCCTTCAAGCTTCAAGTAACATTTGCTTCAAGTTTCACTCAAGCAAGCTAAGTTTGTGAATAGTGAAGTTTTCTTTATGGGTTGAATGATGAAGTTTCTTTTTTTTGGATGGATATATAGATTTTTTTGGATTTATGTTTGTTGTATTTATCAGTCTATTCATCAAAGTAATTTTAATTTGTGATGTTCAAGAAATTAATTTGTTAACTTCAAAAAATTTATTATAGTTAAATTCGAATTTTTTGAGATTATGTTTGTTGTATTTTGGCATGCTAAATTTGTTTATTCATCTTAGTAATTTTAATTTGTTATGTTCAAGAAAATTAATAATTTTTCAATTGGAGATACTTTTGAGATCATGTTTGGTATATTTGTCATGCTAAATTGGTCTATTCATCAATGTAATTTTGATTTGATATGTTCAAGAAACGCCATTTGATAATTAAGCGTAATCTATTTCTACATGGATTTTGTTTCACAATGTCTGATTTCGTTTCAAGCTCCAACACCCTAGTAGATGGTAGTGATCCGTATCTAGGACAAACGTTTCAAAAATTGGAGGAAGCCGAAGGATGTTTTCGAGCGTATTCGTTGAGGGTTGGATTTGGTATTAGAATAAAGACTACAAAAAGAAGCAACATAACCAAAAAAATATGCTCTCGTTTATACGAGTGTCATAGGAACAGACACCCACTGCAAAATGAGACACGTCGGTAATGATGACAGTGATGACGAAATAGGATATGCGTGGAGAAGACGGGACTACTTTGCGCGCACGAATTGTCAGGTCAAGATGTTCTTAAGCCATAAACCCAAGCAAGATCATTGGCTTATTACTAACTTGGAATTGACACACAAGGTGAGTCAGATGCATCAACACAAGAAGATGGGTAAGGTCGCAAGGAGTCTGATTCACACAATGAGTAATGCGCGGATAGGACCTACCGACATTGTTAATGTTCTTGCTAAACAGGCTGGGGGAATTCAGAATCTAAACTTTTAAAAAGACAGACGTTCATAACGCGGTCCGAACCCAAAGATGAGCCGCGTATGACCTCAATGATGCTCAATCCACAATGAGCTTATTGAAGCGGATGCAGATGGAGGACCTGCAGTTTACCTTCGATTATAAACTTGATGATGAGCATTGAGTTTCCACAATTTTTTGGGTCGACGATCGTTCGAGGCTTGCTTATAAACATTTTGGGGATGTCGTGACTTTCGACACCACATACCGTACCAACAAGTACTCGATGCCGTTCGCTCCTTTCACATGCGTCCATCATCATTATCACTCCATCCTGTTCAGGTTCGCTTTGTTAAGGGATGAGAGTGAGAGTTCTTTTGTATGGTTGTTTAGGGTGTGGCTGGAAGCAATGAACTTCAAAGCACCCAAAGTTATCATCACCGATCAAGATTTGGCAATGAAGAAGGCTATTGTTACCGTCTTCCCAGATACTCGACACAACTTGTGCACTTGGCACATAAGCAACAAATACCCTGAACGTCTACATCACGTGTATGCAACATATCCAGACTTTAAACAGGATTTTGACAAGTGTGTTAACAAGTCGTTAACGATTGAGGATTTTTAGAAGAGGTGGGAAAAGCTTGTTGAGGATTACTCATTGTAAGACCACGAATGGCTCTAACACTTGTGTGAGCTCAAAGAGCAATGGATTGGCATTTACACGAAAAGATATTTTTCTGCGGGCATGAAAACGACGGGCATGAGTGAATCTATGAATGCCTGGTTCGATAGTTATGTGGTACATCTACCAATTTGAAGAGTTTCGTCACGTCCGCCCAAAAAGTGGTTGTCTCGTTATTCATGAAAGAAAGGGCTGCAGACTTTGCAAGCACGTACAACCAAGGAGAAGGTTGCTTGAGATCCCATTGGAGCTGAACGGTGCAAAAGTCTATACGAAGGAGATATTCATGCAATACCAAGTAGAGCTGCAAAAATCAGGAGGATACAGTATAAACAAGGTGGCAGAAAAGTCTACACGTGATTTCAAGGTTTATTTGCTGATGAATGACATTGTCCCTGAGAAGCTGCGCATAATGTATATGGTGAGCCATGAGGCATTGACGGATTCAGTGACATGTGTTTGCAAGAAGTTTGAGTTCCATGACATCATGTGTAGACACATTCTGCGCTTTTTCACCCAGAAGAATATCAAGGCAATCCCCGATAAATACGTCATACCGCGTTGGACGAAGGTTGCAAACAGGTTGCACGGTACCATTGCCTTTCCGGAGTATCCGTATACGTCAACTTTGAAGAATCAGAGACGTTGCGGTATAATCATCTGGTGACAATGTTTACCCGTTTATCCGTAAAGGGTGCTGCTACAATGACCGGGTATAAACATCTCCTCGAGATAGCGGAGCAGCAAGAGCCTTTGAAAAAATAGAGGATCAAAAGAGTTTCTTCCTCTCTGTTTTTGGTAATTGTATTGGGTTTTAGCACGCGAAACATGACTTGTGATTGAATTTTCGTATGGTTTGCTTTTTTTGTAATTGCCGTTTTGGTGAGTCTGCTTTGGTGTTTGGCAGTTTTTTGCTATCCTATTTGCGCTTTGTTAGATTTACAGGCTTAAACTTTGTATCAGTCATTGGTTTTGCCGCTTTGGGTCCCCATCATTTGCTACATAATGTAGCGGACGGGACCGGGATATTTTTGTCAAAAATACATCCGCTACACAATGTAGCGGACGGACTTAAAAAAAGCGCAAAAAAAAAAAAGAGATCTGAATCGTCCACAGATCGTGCGTGGACGACCAAATCGCACTGGCAACTTGGGTTAAGTTGCCAGCAATGGATCAGCTCCCACACCCCCACACACACACACACACACACACATAGATATATATATATATATATATATACACATATACTAGTAAGGATCACGTACTTTGCACGTTATATAGTAATTTGAAATAAAAATATTATGAATCTTGGTAAAAAACACAATTGAAATTAATCAATATGACTATTATAATTAAACTATAAGAATAAATCAATTGTTAACTGCTAATCGAATACTCGAAATATGAAAAGTTAATTAAACATGTTTTTACTTTCAAATCCGAAATTTTCACGTCAATTATCACCAATATTTTTTTTACTATTTTTCATACTTATTTCTTTCGCTACATCAAGTTACCGTTAAAGAGAATCATAACTGTTTCATATTATACCTTGTTATCGAAGGTACATTGATATTGTAATTAGTCTCAAACATGTTCCACAAATATCTAACTCTCGCGAAATACTACAAGATTGATTGTACAATAATAAAAGTAAAGAAAATGTTTAGAGATAATTTCCTGTAATATGTTTTGATGGCATATATATAAGTCTAGGAAGTGAAATTAAGAAGAAGTTTGAATTAGTAGTAAAGTGATATTAACAAAAGTTCAAAAATTAACCTGAAAAGGATTGTCAAAAGTAAAGTGTCTAACGGGAAGAAGTTATGACTATAACAAAGTTTGTAAGACGAAATGCCTTAGGAGCTTAAATGTTGTATCTTTAAAATCAAGAATCAAGTGAACTTAAGAGATTTTTCAGGACACATAAAAATTGAACTACTTAGGCAACAAATTTAGTAGCCCTAACTTTTAATGACCTTTCCAAAGTTTTTCTATATTTGCTTTTAGAGTTTTGACACTTTTTCCTGCAAGCAGCACCACTAAAGTTCAAAATATCATCACTTAAGATTTTCAGTATCATTCAGTATCCATCTTGTTTATTTCTGTACAATAATGGCCATTTCTTGTAGAGATGATTATTAAGGGTCAAAAAAATATTACCCATGACATAAGGTTTTGGGAGTTAAGAAAATTATAGGCTTAATTGCACCCATGACCTTAAGATTAGGGTAAAATTACATGTGTATCCACTAAGTGGAATAATAGCACTAATGTCCGTTGACCGAACGAAAATATTGAAAGATGAAAAGACCAGAATGCCCATCACATAGGAACACAATTTCTCAAATGTCATTCCTCGTCTCTCTATCTTTCCATACAGCCCCACCACCATCACCCCTTTACACTTCTTCAGCTTCAACACACGCACGAGCTCTTGCACACCCACAATCGGCCACAACCATTGCCACAATCACGTCCCTCTATTATCGTGTTCTTCAGCTTTCTCACCTTTCTTCAGCCTTCTCACCCTAATAAATTGTCACAGCTTTCTCACTCCAATCACTTGCAGTAAACCATCACGATTCAACAAATAAAAATGCGAATTTGGGGTTCCAAATCTAGAAGAAGGTGGATAAGATTGTTGTTTGTGTCAACCCATCACCATGGTAGCCGCTGCCATTAACCACCACCAGAGCATCATTTCACCACCACTAATCAACCTACCACTGTGTCCAATCAGCCCACCATCGCCTGAAATCCACCTTCTACAAACCACATTCACCATCAATCAGCCTTCCACGACCCCCACACCTCTAGTTAACAGGTCTACACACATACACACACTTAGCCAATGTTATAGACTTATGACTGATTTGGCGGCTTTGAAATTTGCATGTTTATGTTGCTGCTGAGGATGTTTACGGTGGTGGAGGCGTCTAGACGGGGTGAGATAATGTGGAGGCCGACGTTCATCGGCGCTGGGATAAGGTGGGTGAGGCTGAGCCAATTTGCCAACTTTCAGGCTGAGTGCTTGCCGACAAAAGTGAGATGGCGAGGTGGGGGGAGAATTTGGATTGAAAGCCTAATTTGAAAAATTAGGATTTGTAAATTTTTATATTTTATATACCTTGTAGATTAAAATGAAGGCAGTATTGACATTTAAAAAATACGCATTGATGACATAAGCAATTTTTTTTTTAACATCAATACGGCTTTACCTTTTAAAACTTAGTGTCATTGATTGTAATTTTACCTTAACATCAGGGACATGGGTTATTTTGATGATGATAATTTTTAAGCTTATGTTTTGATATGGTTTTCTTCAAAAGTAAACAGAGTCTTAGCATCATATTTATAAGAATGGGTTAGGTCCACTCCCACATTTTTATCACTTAAAATTGCATTAGTGAACTTTTAACCTCTTTAACAACAAATTATTTATATTGAGCAAAAAAATTGTAGTTTAGTCTCACCTTCTTAAAAGTAAAAAATACACTTAATTTTTGTAAACCTTTTATTTCTAAAAAAGGTATTTTTAATAAAAAAAAATGTTTAGCTATTTTAATCCCTTGAGATCATTTTATATGCTGGAGCCAGATCTTTACCCATTTTGGTTATATTCATAGTTTTTTGTCACTAAAAGATGCATTAGTGAAACTTTTTAGCATCAAAATGTTTTAAGCTCAAAAAAATTATTAATCATTTGACCCGAAATAAATTGGAGTCTTTATCAATTAGATTTTATCTAATCCTATCACTTATAAGAGTGGAATATACGAAAACAATAGCTATATGAATAATATATAATCATGTAAATATATGATATCTCGGGACACAGTAGATCATAGAAAGACAATAACCATATGAAGAATATGTTGTCATGCAAATAAGTTTATTCTAATAACTCTAATACAAATATAGAATTATATATGTACTTGCCACGAACTGAAGCTATAATGATCTAGCGGTTCATATGCTTTTAAAATTTCTAAAGCTCCACCTTTACGATAACTTTCTTACGCAAATATGTGTCTGCAATTGAAATTTAGAATTAAACTTTAGTTATATAATAGTTTTAATGTACGAATATGTTTGCATTGAAATACATATACATGAAAAATTATTAAAATTTGTAACATATACATCAACATACAATTATGTTATACAAAATTAAAAAAAGGATTGAAGTTTCTGACAAAACATTCAATTTAGTGTAAGTAGATTATGTTTATTCTTAAAACCTATAGAAAACACTTTCTCTGCAAGTTGTAGTAGCTCAGAGGTATTTAACTCATTAATTGAAATTGATGGAGAAGATGTAGTAGCTCTGAGGTATTTAGCTTTGACGTGAAGGGAGGTTGTAGGTTTTGATTAAAAACATTTCGGTAATCAAAGAGCATACAAGAGTTCAAGGGTGATTTTATAAGTTTTCATAATTTTTTTCCTTTTTTACTGAAAGATAAAACAACTCTAACTAAAGCATAGATTCGGGTATTCTAAGGAAATATGTTTGATATCCTAAAAGAAGCCAAATACACCCCCATTTTTTTTTATAACAAAACTCTAATTAAAAATGGGTATTTCATAGGAAAAAAGTTTTTAGTAAAAAACACATGTAATCAACACTGATTTTGGATGAAGACTTCAGTTTAAAAAATGCATCTTAAAAAAAATATAGGGCTAATTATACTTATATCTCTGAGGTTAGGGGGTAATTACAGTCTAGGACACTAAGTTTTAAAATGTAACATACCGTGACCAAAACATTTTCAAATATATCAGCCGTATCCATCCGTCAGGGTTCCGTCCAAAAAGTGTACTTTTTTAATGATATCAACAATACGTATTTTTAAAATGACAAAACTACCCTTGTACAGTATATACTGAATAATTTTTAAATTTTTTTAGTTAAAATTTTAAACCTTGATTTGAATATTAGGGTTCTAAAACCCTAAAATTGGTGAGTTCATTATGTCTTTTTCATCTATTTGAACACATCAATTTTTTTGGGGGAGAATGAACAGATCAAAATTTCAAAACCCTAATTTTCAAATAGGGTTTTAAAAATCTAATTTGCAGATTAAGAATTTTTTGAAACCCTAAATTTCATTCTCTTCCTCCCCTAACTCACGCCGCCGCCCCCTAACCCACACTGCCGCCACCGCGCACTCAAAACCCAGCTCAAATTGCGATTCAAGCTCAGTGCTTTGATCCAGCTTAATTTGCAACAAAAACCAAAGCCATCCAAATTTTCAAACCATAAATCGCCCAAACTAGAACCTGAAGAACATTTCAATGAGAGAGGTGATGAACTTGAATGTTTCGGTGGTGTTGAAGAAACCGCTGTGTGCCCGCTTGTTGAAGAGGTGGTGGACAGCGGCGAAATCTCTCTCCTGGCCACCGTCGATGAGATCGCAGCTGGTGACAATCGCGATTGCTGAGAATCGCGATGGTGATTGCCGAGAGATCCGGACAAACGCTTCGATTCATTGCCGAGAGAATCGCGATGGTGATTGCAAATCGAGGTGATAGCATCAGAGATGGAGTTGCCGTCGACGGTGACGACAAGCAACGCTGCTCACCAAGCGTCCTCTGTCGCAGCATTCCGATTAAGAAGGCCAAGCTTCGAAGATCTAGGGTTTCAAGAGACTTCTTCAGTCTCGGTTCATCAACGACAATAAATTTGATGTTCTTATTTTCTGGTTTTCTGGTTCATCGACGACAGAAATTTTGATTTTGTTTCAATCTTCATGCGCTAGTAAGGTCCCCCCACCCCCTTCCAATTTTTTTTTTGATTTTTTTGTTTTAGATAAAGTAATGGCATTGGAAAATAAATAAGGTTTCAACTCAGGGGCAACAAAGTCTTTTCATTAAAACCGTTAGGGTTTTTAAGATTTCGTTTGGTTAACGGACATAAGTGTAATTTGTCCAAACTATTGTCCTTACCTGTAATTACCCCATAACCTCAGGGACATAGGTGTAATTAGCCCAAAAATATATAGCCATTTAACTCTATTTAGGATTACATATGCATTTAGCAAAACCTAAAAAACTCCAGTTTTACGACAGCTTCCTTATACCAATATGTGTGTATTCAAAATCTAAAATTAAACTTCAGTACAATAGTTTTAATGTACTAATATGTTTGTATTAAAATCTATATACATGCATAATATTTGAAATGTGTAGCATATGCATCAACATACAAATATGAAATAAAAAAATTAAAAAATTAAAAAGGATTGAGTTTCTGACAAAAGATTCAATTTAGTTTAGGTATATATTATTTCTCAGAAAAGGCTATGTAAAACTTTGTAAGTTATTTTCTTTAATCAAATATGATGGAGAACATGTAATAACTCTAAGGTAATTTAGCTTTAACGTGAATAGAGGCGGTAGGGTTTGAGAAGATTTTTTTCAATAATTAGAGAGCATGCAGGAGTTTAAGGATAATTTCATAGAATTTTCATAGGGTTTCTTTTTTCTTTTTTTAATGAAAGTCAAAACAACTCTTTACTCTAACAAAAGCATATATTTCAATAAATTAAAGATGTTTTAATGAAAGAGGCTTGTTACCATATGAGAAGTCAAAAACACCCTTATTTTTTTAGTCACACTCTTATTAAAAATAGGTATTTAATGAAAAACTTTTAAGTCAAAAGTCAAAGCAATCCTATTCTAACCAAAACATATATTCCAATAAGGGTATTTTTAGGAAATAGGCTTTTATATCCTATGAGAAGTCAAAAATACCATCATTTTTAAATAATACTCTGACTTAAAAAGGGTATTTAATGGAAAAAAAATATTATAGATGAAAAATACCCTTACTCATCCTTAATCTTTTATGGAAATATCAATTAGAAAATGGTACTTTAAGGAAAGAAAAGATTATATATATATGGGAGCTGATCCATTGAGAGCGCGGGCAAAATGAGTTAAGTTGCTAGCGCGATCTGGCCGTTCACGCGCGATCTGTGACGGTCCAGATCTTTTTTTTACGTTTTTTAAAGTACGTCCGCTACATTATGTAGCGGACTATTTTTTTGATAAAAATACCCTCCGGCTCTCGTCCGCTACATTATGTAACGGACTAATCTTCTGACTTTTGCATCATTTAATGTTCTGACATTTAATGCTCTCGTCCGCTACATTATGTAGCGGACTAATCTTCTGACTTTTTCCTCTTTCTCTCTCCTTTTCCTCATTTAATGTTCTGACATTTAATGCTCTCGTCTGCTACATTAATGCATCCACTCATCCGCTACATAATGTAGCGAATGGTACAACTTAGTTTTCTGTCTGTCTTCCTCCTCTCTCTGGTCTCTCTTGTCTGCCCACAAATCCGCTACATAATGTAGCGGATGGTACAACTCAGTTTTCTGTCTGTCTTCCTCCTCTCTTTGGTCTCTCTTGTCTGCCCACAAATCCTTTTGGATCACAACAAAACCAGAACTTGCCAAGACCACCCAATCCGGTCTTTTTCCTGCTTTTTGCTTAGAGAAAGTGCAGTTTCTCAAACCTGTTAACCCAACCTATTACAGAAGCTATGAGACCATATTCCATAAGTCCACATGAAAAAATGTAACTACAGAACTTTTCTCTGTCACTTCCCTGTAGTAAGCAAGAATAAACAAGGAAGCTGCATTACCAAAAATTCCTTATAAGAAAACTAGAAACTCATATGCAGCTTTTAAGGTATAAACATACAAACGGAAATTGAACTCCACAATTTTCCGGCAAGGTTAAATTTTGGGAAGCAGTCACTCATCCGGCCATCCTCAAATCCTGTCAACCCCTCCACTAATGTCTGGTCCTTCAGCGTTAAGATGGCCTCGCCCACCCTCCGCAATAAGCCCTCCTTCCCCCGCCTGGAAAAGTACCCTGGACTGACCGAATTCAACGTCGGCGGCGAGATGGTGTCCGTCCCGCGGTCGCTGTTCGAGGTGGACGAGAGCGGGAATGGAGGGATAATTGTGGACTCGAGGACCGCCGTGACTCAGTTGCAGAGGCTCAGGCGTGCAACTCGCTCCGCGACGCGTTCGTGAAGGGAGCCCAAAACCTGCCGAGTACCATGGGGTTCTCATTGTTCGACACGAGTTATGACCTGTTGTTGATGACGAGCAGAAGGTGACGACGGTGTCGTTTGTGTTCGTCGGCGGGAAAAAGCTGGGCCTGAGGTCAGGGAATTACCTGGTGCCGGTGGATTCAGCCGGGAAGTTCTGCTTCGCATCTGCGCCGACGTCGGGATCGCTGTCGATCATCGGTAATTTACAGTAGCAAGGGACACGTGTAACCAAGAGGCTTCCTCTTCCCTTCGCTTTCTGGCATGGACGAGAGAGAGAGAGAGAGAGAGAGTTAATCAGAGAAAGGAGAGAAAGAGAAAAAAATGATGAGAGAGAGGAGATAGAAAGGAAAAATGTCAGAACATTAAAGGAGGAAAATGAGAGAGAAAGAGGAAAAAGTCAGAAGATTAGTCCGCTACATAATGTAGCGGACGAGAGCATTAAATGATAAAAAATTCAGAAGATTAGTCCGCTACATAATGTAGCGGACGAGAGCTGGAGGGTATGTTTGTCAAAAAAATAGTCCGCTACATAATGTAGCGGACGTACTTTAAAAAAACGTAAAAAAAAGATCTGGACCGTCCACAGATCGCGCGTGAACGGCCAGATCGCGCTAGCAACTTAAATCATTTTGCCCGCGCTCTCAATGGATCAGCTCCCTATATATATATATGTGTGTGTGTGTGTGTGTGTGTATAGTTGCCAGTTCGATTTGGCCGTCCATGTTGTCGATGTGGCTTGCCCAAATCCACTATTTTTTTTAATAGAGGTCATCGTCTGCTACACTATATAGCGGAAAATGACTTACCATCCGCGCGGTCGTGTGCTACATTATGTAGCAGACAAAGGGGAATTTTAAAAAAATCTGGTCCGCTCACATTGACAGGGTGGACGGAGTTGCCAGCAGTGATAAGGGATCAACTCTATATGCATATATATGAGAGCTCATTAATAGCAACCCCTGTAAACTTAACTTAAGTTACTAACGGTATCTGGCCGTCCACGCTGTCAGTGTGGATAGGCTAGATCTGTTCTTTTGAAGTATACTTCGCCATATTTCAAAACCACAGACCAAGATTTAGGTCTCCTCCCATAGGGTCAGAACTACGAGGGTACGATGAGGTGCCTAACACCTCATCATATAACTTTGTTTCGAATCCGAATATTAGGTTCGTAGATCTGATAGCCTAGTTGGATAATTAGAGTCAAATTAGGGTGTTCTAGTTCTCCATGTTAAGTGTTTTAATTAACCTTAATTTAGATCTGACTGTAAATCGAAAAATGACTATTTTGCAGAGACTCGTCAGCATAATACATACATACGTACACATGTGTGTTTGTGTGTGTACACATGTATGTCTATATGTGTGTGTTTGTGCGTGTGTGTGTGCGGGCGCGTGTACTTATATATATACACGTATATATATAGTTGCCAGCTCGATTTGGCCATTCAAGCCATCGATGTGGGTAGTCTAAATCCACTCTTTTTCTGTAAGTGAGGTCGTAAAGTAGCAGGCGACAAAGTTTACTACACTGCCCCCCACCAAAAAAAAAAAAAACTTTGCCCGAGAATCCCTTAGAGTCATTAAATCCTTCCGGGACATTGCGGTCAAAATCCTAATGTAGCAGACGACCGAAAAAGTTAAATGAAACTTTGATCTGACCTGTTCATCTGCGATGGAGAACGCACTGATAACTAAGGTTGCCGTGGATCATGTCCCTATCCACACACACACACACACACACACACACACACAGAGATATATATATATATATAAAAACACGTATGGGCTTAAATGACTAATTTTTTTTCCTTAAAATACCCTTTTCTAATTGATATTTGGGGTAAATGCTCTTTGACCCCCTGTACTTCAGGGCGGTTGCAATATAGTCCCCTCTTCTAAAAAAAATTGAACTAAACCTCCCTGCACTCAACGAAAGTGGGCAAAAATGGACGGCCGTAACTGAACTTGTCAAAATGTCATAACTACCCTTCTTAATTGAAGACTTATTCTGAAACCATTTGGGGTGGGTGAAAGTCGTGGTGAAGGGAGAATGGAGAGAAAAGCAATGAGCAGTGGCGGCAGGGCAAGGGGCGGAGGCGCAGAGCTGTTGCGGCCGCAGATGGTGAGGGGATAGAAGAGGAAGGAAGAGAGGGGGGTCGCCATCGTCGATGGGGGGAGGGGGACTGCCGGCGGAGCGCGAAGAGCTAGGGGAGAGAAGGGGAAGGAAGATAGAGGGGTCGGCGTCGCCGATGGGGGAGGAGGAAGAGCAGGGCTGTTGCGGGAGGGGGGAAGAGGAAGGAAGAGGGATAAATGGGATCGATGTCGCCGATTAGGGGAAGGAGGCTACCGGCGGACAACGCAGCTATTGCCGCAGTGGGGGGAGAGAAGAAGAAGAAAGAGAAATGGAGGGGGTCGGCGTCGCTGATTAGAGGAAATGGGCTACCGGCGGACAGTGTAGCTATTGCCGCAGCGGGGGGGGGGGGTGGGCCGGCGTGAGATGCCGAATGAGGTTGGCGGCGTGAAGAGGTTGGCGGCGCAGGGTTCATTGAGATTTGGGTTTTTGTGGGCGAGAATTTGGGTTCGGCAAGTGCACGGTTGGTTCGGGTCGGGTGGGCATGGAGTAGGTAGGGTAGGATTTGTGCCTGTGACTTTCTAAGGAAGAGGGTGGGCGCGGGTCTGGGCGTATGGGTCGGGTTATGCCCACCGGATTTTTGAAATTAAATTTCAAATATTCGATATTTTATTTTTTTTGGGTTTTTGTTTTGCGGTGGCATTTAAAAGGAATGTTTGCAAATGATATGAAATGAAAATGGTCACTTTTTACAAATTTTCTAGAATCTGTAAATGAAGTGAAATGAAATTTGTGACTTTTTGGGTATTTTTTGCAAGTCTTTAGCATTTTATTAAGTTAAAAGGGTAGTTTCGTCATAAAGTTGCAGGTTCTGGGAGCCAAGCATTTCCCGCCCAAAAACTATGTTAACTTGGATGGAAACCGTCCATTTTTCCCACTTTCGTTGAGTGCAGGGAGGTTTAGTTCAATTTGTTTTAGAAGAGGGGGTCATATTGCAACCGCCCTAAAGTATAGGTGGTCAAAGAGCATTTACCCCTTGTTTCTATTAACGAAATTGATGGAGAAGATGTAGTAGCTTTGAGGTATATAACTTTGACATGAACGGAGGCGGTAGGTTTTGATAGAAATTCTTCGATAATCAAAGAATATGCAGGAATTCAAGAGTGCTTTTATAGGTTTTCATAATTTTTTTCTTTTTTTATTTACTAAAATATAAAACAATCCTTACCTCTAACTAAAGTATTGATTCCTTTAAGGATATTCTCAGTAAAGATGCTTGATATCCTAGGAGAAGGCAAATACATCCTTATTTTTTAACAACACTTTAATTCAAAATGCGTATTTGATGACAAAAAAAGTTTCAAGTAAAAAATACTCCTAATCAACACTAATATTGTATGAAGACTTCAGTTTGAAAAGGGCATCTTAAGGGGAAAAAAAGAAAAGGAAAGTCATTTAACTCCAATCAGGATTACATATGCATTTAGAAATCCTAAAAAACTCCAGTTTTACAACAGCTTCTTTTTACCAATATGTTCGTATTCAAAATCTAAAAATTAAACTTCAGGTTTACGATAGTTTTAATATATAATAATATATTTGCATTAAAATCTCTATACATGCAGAATAATTCAAATATGTAGCATACACATCCACATACAAATATGAAATAAAAAATTAAAAAAGATTGAGTTCCTGACAAAATATTCAATTTAGTTTAGATATATTACATTTTCTCGAAAAAAAAACCTATAGAAAACTATGTTCTCTACAAGTTATTTTCTTTAATCATATATGATGGAGAAAATGTAATAACTCTAAGGTAATTTAGTAACGTGAATGGAGGTGGTAGGGTCAGATAGGAATTTTTTCAATAATTATAGAGCGTGATTATATATAGAATTTTCATAGGATTTCTTTTCCTTTTATTTTCCTCTTTCAATAAAAGTTAAAACAACTATTTACTCTAACAAAAACATATATTTCAATAAAGATATTTATGAGAAGTAAAAAATAACCCTTATTTTTAGTCACACTCTTATTAAAAATAGGTATTTAATGAAAAAGAATTTTTTTAAGCCAAAAGTCAAAACAATCCTTAACTCTAACCAAAACATATAAAAAAATGTATATTTCAATAAAGATATTTATGAGAAGTAAAAAATACCCCTATTTTTTAGTCACACTCTTATTAAAAATAGGTATCTAATGAAAAATAATTTTTTCAAGCCAAAAGTGAAAACAATCCTTAACTCTAATGAAAACATATATCCCAATAAAGGTATTTTAAGGAAAGAAGCTTTATATCCTATGAGAAGTCAATAACACCCTCATTTTTAAATAACACTCTAACTTAAAAAGAGTATATAATGGAAGAAAAATGTTATAGGTAAAAAACACCCTTACTCACCCTTCACTTCTTATGGAAATATCATGGGGTAAATGCTCTTTGACCTCCTATACTTTAGGACGGTTGCAATATGACCCCCTCTTCTAAAAAAAATTGAACTAAACCTCCCTGCACTCAACGAAAGTGGGCAAAATGGACAGTTTCCATCCAAGTTAACATAGTTTTTGGGCGGGAAATGCTTGGCTCCCAGAACCTGCAACTTTATGACGAAACTACCCTTTTAACTTAATAAAATGCTAAAGACTTGCAAAAAATACCCAAAAAGTCACCAATTTCATTTCACTTCATTTACAGATCCTAGAAAATTTGTAAAAAGTGACCATTTTCATTTCATATCATTTGCAAACATTCCTTTTAAAGGCCACCGCAAAACAAAAACCCAAAAAAAAAATATCGAATATTTGAAATTTAATTTCAAAAATCCGGTGGGCATAACCCGACCCATACGCCCAGACCTGCGCCCGCCCTCTTCCTTAGAAAGTCACAGGCACAAATCCTACCCTACCTGCTCCATGCCCACCTGACCCGACCCGACCGTGCCCTTTCCAAACCCAAATTCCCTCCCACAGAAACCCTAATCTCAATCAACCCTGCACCGCCAACCTCTTCACGCCACCAACCTCATTAGGCATCTCGCGCCGGCGCACCCCCCCGCTGCGGCAATAGCTGCACTGTCCGTCGGTAGCCCCTTTCCTCTAATCGGCGACGCCGACCCCCTCCATTTATCTTCTTTCTTCTTCTCTCCCCCCACTGCGGCAATAGCTGCGTTGTCCGCCGGTAGCCTCCTTCCCCTAATCGGCGACGTCGATCCCCTCCATTCCTCTTCCCCCCCTCCCGCAACAGCCCCGCTCTTCCTCCTCCCCCATCGGCGACGCCAACCCCCTTTATCTTCCTTCCTTTTCTCTCCTCTAGCTCCTCGCGCTCCGCCGGTAGTCCCCCTCCCTCCGTCGACGATGGCGACCCCCTCTCTTCCTTCCTCTTCTCTCCCCTCGCCATCTGCGGCCGCAACAGCTCTGCGCCTCCGCCCCTTGCCCTGCTGCCACTACTCATTGCTTTTCTCTCCATTCTCCCTTCACCACGACTTTCACCCACCCCAAATGGTTTCAGAATAAGTCTTCAATTAAGAAGGGTAGTTATGACATTTTGACAAGTTCAGTTACGGCCGTCCATTTTTTCCCACTTTCGTTGAGTGCAGGGAGGTTTAGTTCGGGGACTATATTGCAACCGTCCTAAAGTACAGGGGGTCAAAGAGCATTTACCCCTAGAAACAACTTGCAGACAACACTGTTTTCTATAGCCTTAAGAATAAACATACCCACACTAAATTGAATATTTTGTAAAACATAATTTTATGCTGATATGTATGCTACAAATTTCAATAATTTTGCATGTATATATATTTCACTACAAACATATTCGTACATTAAAACTATCATATTACTGAAGTTTAATTCTAGATTTCAAACGAGGACCCATATTGGTGTAAGAAAGCTATTGTAAAATCGGAGCATTAGAAAATTTAAATGCATATGAATCGCTAGATCATACAACTCTTCTCGTTATTATAGCTTGAGTTTGTGGTAAGTACATAATCCTATATTCGTATTAGAGTTGTTGGAATACCCTTATTTGCATGACATCATATCCTTCATAAGGTTATTGTCTTTCTATCCCAATGTATCATATATTTACATGATTATATATTATTTATATAGCTGTTGTCTTCGTATATTTCACTCTTGTAAGTCATAAGATTATGTGAAATTCAACTGATAAAGATTCCAATTTATTCGACTCAAATGATTAATAATTTTTTTTGAGCTAGAAAACTCTCAAGTTTTGATACGCAAGGAGTTAAAATATTAAAAATAGGGTTAATTACAAAACTGTCCCCAGAGGTTTACATGTTTTTGCACTTTGCCCCCCGTGTTTACAACTTTGGTAATAGTGTCCCTTGAGGTTGACAAAACCGTTGCAAACGGCTTCAAATTGTCCGTTCAATTTTGGACGTTAAGTCCGCATGTGAAATGCACATGCCGTTTTGGCATGGGCAAACGTGTCATTTTCCGCAGCCCATCTTCTCTTTCTCCCTCTGTTCCTCTGCTTCTTCTTTTTCCTCTCTCTCTCTCTCTCTCAAAATACACTACAAGGAATAAGGCCTTTAGCGACGGATTTTCCCGTCGCTAAAGGCCTATATTCCGTCGTTAAAAGTTTTCGCGACGGAATTATAAAATCCGTCGTCTAATATAGAACTTTTGGCGACGGATTTATTTCTGAATTAGCGACGGAATATCCGTCGCTAATTCTGTTTTACGTACTTTAATTTATTTTCTTTTTTACGAAATTAGCGACGGGATAAAATGTTTAGCGACGGAATTAATCCGTCGCTAAAAGTTAAAGTCATTTTTTAATTTTTTAATGCCCAAACCTGTAATAAAAAATTCAAACCAATTGGGTCCCATCTTCCGTCAACAATCTCAATATATCAAATGCACGATTAACAATCTAAAATCATCGATTAACAAATCATCGATCAATAATCACAATTAACAACCTAAAATTATCAAACAAATAGTCAATGTTCACAACATTGTTCAAAATGTACATATCCGATGCGATTAATTTAAAATATTGTCTAATTACGCCTCAGAGTTCAACATTGGGGGAAAGGCTTTTCACAAGTGCTTTGATCAAACACGCTGACTTGAAAACGCATTTGCCCCATGTGTTGAAAGATTACAAAGTCTCCTAGATGGAGGTCATGTTGTTGCACGAATTCGTTCCAACCCACTTCGAAGCAAAGAACCTCTTGGCCAACCTTCTTCTTCAATTTAACAAGCCATGACCCCTTGCGGCTGGTTAAAGTTGCTTCAAATCTCAATGTGGTAAGCAATCGCCAAAATGCTACCGGTATGGCCTAACATATTCATAATACAGTAAGACATGTAAGTTTTTAACCAAAGATAAAACTTTTAACACACACGAAAACATAGACAAAGCGGGATGACATACAAGTTCTGTATGAAAACCAGGCATCATGACCTTGAAGAAGTGCCTGTTGACTGAAACGTCCCTGTTCACCGAAGCAGAAGCCATTTAACCTACTTTAACATGAAAAACCAATCGATGATTATTCAATCGACGAGCATCAATTTCATAGCTGAATTAAATATATCAAATTATGTTAAAGTGATGCTAAAAAAATAGATCCACAGTGAGTTGTAGCTAAAATGACTACCACAAAAATCTCAACTACGCACATCATCATTTCACCACCCAAATAGCCACCTATGTCACGGAAAGTAAGAAGCAAAATGTTGTTGTGCGATAAAGTCCTGAGTAAGAGTATCAAGCTGTGGCGCATGCTCCATATTACCGCTAATAAGACAGCTCCCGTAGTCTTATATAAGCTTGGTTTTGGGAATCCATCTCCTGTGCAGTTTTAGTGTCTATTCATATTGCTTCCAATCAGGTCTGTCATGTTTCGACCAAACCATACTGACATAGACTGTCACTTAAATTGAGAACATGTGCAGGATGAACTTACTTCTATTATAATGTAAATACAACGAATAAACTTGCGGATGTTCTGACTAAGTCATTGGGAAGGGACTCGGATTAATCATGATCCATGACTGTAACAAGCTGGGCATGCTAAGTGTCCATACAGTGTATTAGTGTCCGCCGTCGGGGCATATAGGTCTTTGTATTAGTGTCGGCTTCTACGCTTCCGATTCTTTATACTTCACATGATATCTTACAAGTGCTGTTCATCAACCTAATAGGCAAAACATTTCTAAATTCCATAAATTCGGTAACTTCGCAATGTGCATAGTTAACAAGTATTTTTATAAAGGAAAACTAAAAACTGCTCATAAATTCGGTAACTTCCATGGCAGATGTGTAGTGCTGTTGTGTGCATGCTAGTGGAGATTACTGAGTTGTGCGGAAAAGGCAGTCTCAGCAGAGTCGTAGCTTTGCAAGGTTGCAGGGGTACAAGAAGATATTCGTTTACAGATGATTTAATTCGTTCCTCGTGATGCTGGCGCTAGAATGCAAAGATCATGTTGCTATCGTCATTATTTTATTGTCCTTTCTACCGTTCTCACATTTTTGCATGTTTTTTTATGTGGTATGAGAATTGAGTTTCTAGATAAGTTCAAACCAGAGGTGGTGGATTTTTCAATCCAATTAATTTATTTATTGTCGGTGGTGCCGAATGGCAGTCGAACTTGGCTGGCAGTTTGTAGCCACTCAATTCGTTTTGTTTTCTGCCGAGCTCTAACCATCTCCATTATAATACTTCTTCTTGCTGCATTGAGTACTTTGAAAGACCAAAAAAAGAAAACCCTTCTTCCTTCATCCTGTCCATGGAGAAAGAAGAAGTTCTACAAATAGTGATGTTCCCATGGTTAGCCATGGGGCATTTGATACCCTTCTTATACCTCTCAGCCGATTAATCAACAGTGTGAGGCGCTGTTGTCTCTTTCATCGGCTTTGGCGACTTTTGCTTTTCAGTCGGGTCGTGGAGGTTCGCAACAGTGGTTTGATGGTGTACAGAAGGGCAAATCTCTTCCATTTATCCTTCCGTCGTCCTAGTACTTCCTTGTGACTATTTGTCCTGTGGTTATTTTGTGTTAGTCATTGTCTTGATTGGATAGGGATATCATCCAACTTGTTGTGTTGGCTTATGTGTAACTACTATCGTAAATTCTGATCCTTCTTTCTGGTATATATTTTTAACCTTTCCCAAAAAAAAAAAAAAAAAAACCTAGAAACAGGATAAAGATTAGAAAAACAACACGATAAAGGCCACCAACCAAACCCAAAGAAGTTGGTTGAGTTGGCAAAGGGCCTCGAGGAGTGGCCTCGAGATCCCGTGTTCGATTCCTCCCTCTCCTTAGGATTACTCATATTTGCAGTTCTATTATTTCCCAATTTGAAAAATTCAAAAAAAAAAAAAAGCCACCAACCCAAACGCCAGATTATGTACATTTATTAAGTCACAGATCTTTCTAAAATACTTTCGTTCACATATTTAATCCTTTTTTTAACGGTCGTGTTAACTCTAGGCTTTCACGTTCGCTCTCTGTCGCTTAGCTCGGCGAATAAGTGGTCCACCTCTCCCTCCATACGAGGATACACACCGAAACTTATCATAACTGGCTCTCTTTGTCGTTTACTTGCCCCTGAACAGACAACCTTAACCGAAACGGAAAACAGAAAAAAAACCGGTTCAGACTACGCCTCGGGAAGCAATTCGCCGTCGGTCGCGGGCTTCCCGTATTGTTCCCAAGGTGTAGTCGGAACCAGTCTCTCTGTCGATCGGGAAGCAACTAGGGCATCAATCTCACAAAATTACACCTTCAGTTTCATGCCTCACACGCTTCTCAATAGCATCCTTTTCCCCCATTTTTCGGGATTAACCGTAACTATTTCTTTCTAATTAAGGTTTTATACATGTAATCGTGTTGCAGACTGTAATTCTGATCGTTCACTTGCTATAAGGGAGTATGTGGGGCATGTTTAATTTGCTAGGGCACACGTGGAAGATCATTGGTTAGGTAAAATTAAATTTGAATTCTACTTGCAGTTAACCTCGTCGCTGCATTCCTCAAATTTTATTCAGAAATGCACTATGTTGACACACTAATGTACGAGTAATGTTTTTGTATGAGGAGTGAACTTTCCTATCACATCCTCCTTTCCCTTTTGGGACGTGCCGAAATCTGGGTACCTCGTCCCCGAGAATGCTGCTCCCTCCCCCTTCCATAACGTTTGCCACGTTTAGTTTATCGCTACGTTCTAGGACATGATTCGAACATCTAAAGGTTATATTGAACTCAAATAAGTATTGTTTGACAAATGAAACTAAAGCAAGAGCAGTGGGTAAAGACTTCGAACTATGCTCTAAGAATTTGCAAACAGTCACATGGGGCAGGATCCGTCTGAACAACAAAGTGAATGACATCATAAATAATTCAGATAATTTAGGGCAATTGACAAATTAACAAAAAATTGAACCTAAATTGACATACAAATCTAAATAAACCAGGCATAATTTAGGGCATGTAACCTAAATTGAAGACAAAATAACAAAAAATTCAGATAATTTAGGGCAATTGACATACAAATCTCGAGGTGGGTACGACGGCGGCGGCGTTGGTGGTGCGGCGGCAGTGGTGGGTTTCGTTGCGCGGCGACAGTGGAGGGCTTTGTGGCACGACCGGAGTGCAAGGCTTGGTGGCGCGGCGTCGGGTGGGGGACGGGAGTGTCGCCGGAGCTGGGTCGCCGTAGAGAAGGGTCGCCGGAGGTGAGAACGGCGGTGGGTGGGTGAGAGCAGAATTTCAGAGAGAGAACGGGGAGAGAGAAAGAAACCAGATCTGTTTTTAAATGGAGCATCTTTAGCGACGGAATAACACCGTCGCTAAAACTCCGTCGGTGAATGTCTTATTATAAAGACTTTTTGCGACAGACTTTTTAGCGACGGTTTTATTCCGTCGTTTAAATAATTTTAAAAAAAAACTCAAAATTACTAATTTTATAAAAAATATTTAGCGACGGTAATTCCGTCGCTAAAAGTCCGCCGTTAAAAATCCGCTGCAAAATACTTTTACCGACGGTGTCTTCCATCGGTAATAGTATTTTGCAACGGATTTTTATTGACGGGATATTCCGTCGCTTAAAGACATGTTTAGCGACGGAATACCTTCCGTCGCTAAAACTCCGTCGCAAAATACATATTTTCTTGTGGTGATACACAGAACTCCCACAAGTATACAATAAATCCAGACCAGATTCCATCACTTTGAAATAACCCAGAACCTTCCCCCTTCAATACACAGAGCTCGCACGAGTATGTCTATGGGTTCACTTTAAAAAACCAAGCCACCCCTCACCCCCCCACCATCATCATCGTCAAGTCCGTTGTCGTCACCACCATGCCAAACACCCGGCCATCTTCAGATCTGCTCCATGATCGGCTCCTTCACCGTCCGAATTATTGTAAGTTAGAAAAATTCACTATCATTCTCTTGCGCAATATAAAATAATGGTTCCATCATGATAATATTGAAGCCATATGATTCAGAAATTAGATTTGAAATCCTTTAGCGGCTCACCCAAACAAACTCAATGAAGGATTCCACTTTAATGGTCGAGCTTGGAATGGTTGTTGAAAGTACAGATGATTTATAGTAAAAAATACGGTAGATCATTAGGGTGGTTTGGTGGCGGTGGCGGTACTGATTGTAGTATAACAGTGGCGATGGTGGCGGTGTTGGCAACTGTGGGTTTTGATGGGTGACGGGCAGTTGTCGTGGGGCTGTATGGAAATTTCAGAAAGCATGGGGCGAGGTAGATAAGGTTAGGGATGTTGGTGTTGTGTGGGATGGCGGTAGCGTGGGGAATGGTGGTTTGCAACGCTGGTGTTGGGTTTACAATGGCGTTGTTTATGTGGAACAGTAGCTGTGGGGGAATGGTGGTTTGCGGCATAATGGTGGAATTTGTTGGGGTGTGGGATTAGATGTGCTAGAATGTGCTCTTTGCTTGTCTGAATTTGAAGACAGTGAGAAGGACCGTTTGTGAATTCACATACATCTACAGAATCCCGGGGATAGAGAGAGAGAGAGAGAGAGAGGAAAAATAAGAAGCAGAGGAACAGAGGGAGAAAGAGAAGATGGGCTGCGGAAAATGACACATTTGCCCATGCCAAAATGGCATGTGCATTGCACATGCAGACTTAACGTCCAAAATTGAACGGACGTCCAATTTTGGAGCCGTTTGCAACGGTTTTGTCAACCTCAAGGGACACTATTGCAAAAGTTGTAAACACGGGGGGCAAAGTGCAAAAACGTGTAAACCTCAGGGGATAATTTTGTAATTAACCCTTAAAAATATAAACTATTTTTTCAAGTTTAAAAGTTTTCTAAATATTTGACTTTTTACAGGTGAGGCTAAATTCTACCGTTTCTACTAACTTTATACATTTTGATGCTAAAGAGGTTCACTAATGCATCTTTTAGTGACAAAGAACTATGAATATAACCAAAACAAGTAAGGATCTGGCCCCAGCGTATAAAATAATCTCAAGGGATTAAAATGCCTAAACATTTTTCATTAAAAATATCCTTTTAGAAATCAAAGGTTTGCAAAACTTAAGTGTATTTTTTTACTTTTAAGAAGGTGAGACTAAAATTACAAATTTTTTTGACTAAGTATAAATAATTTGTTAAAGATATTAAAAGTTGACAAATGCATTTTTAAGTGACAAAAATGTGGGAGTGGACCTAACTCATTCTTATAAATATGATGCTACGACTATGTTCATCTTTAAAGAAAATCCTATCAAAACATAACCTTAAAAATTATTAACATCAAAATAACCCATGTCCCCGAGGTTAAGGTAAAATTACAATAAGTGACACTAAGTTTCAAAGGGTAAAGCCGTATTGATCCGTTAAAAAAAATATATTTTTGCTTATTTCATCAATATGTATTTTTTAAATGTCAATACTGCCCTCATTTTAATCTGCAAGGTATATACAATATAAAATTTTAGAAATCCTAATTTTACAAATTAGGGTTTCAACCCAAATTCCACCCCTCCTGGGTTGACTTATAGATCATTATCAAAAGCAAATAAAATGCAGGGTATCTTTTGTATATGGCCATCAGTATACAGAAAGTAGCAAGATGGATAATGAATGATATTGAAAATCCTAAGTAGTGATATTTTGAATTTTAATGGTGATGTTTGCAGGAAAAAGTGTCAAACTATGTAATGTACTTTATCTGCTGGGTTACGGGGGCGAGTTTTTGAAATAAAAGGGAGCAATAACTCTAAAAGTGAAGATAAAAAAAACTTTGGAAAGATCATTGAAAGCTATGGCTACGAAGATTGTTGCTTAAACAGTTCAATTTCTATGTGTCCTGCACTATCTCTTCAGTTCGCTTGATTTTTGGTTTTAAAGATGCAATATTTAAGCTCCTAACGCATTTCATCTTACAAACTTTGTCATAGTCATAACTTTTTCCCATTAGACACTTTACTTTTAACAATCCTTTTTAGAATAATTTTGAACTTTCGTTAATATCACTTAATTATAATTCAAACTTCTTCTCAATTTTACTTCATAAACTTATATATATGCCATCAAAAATATTACTGGAAATTAGACAACTTCAATATATGATATTAATTATCTTTAAACATTTTGTTTATTTTTATTAGTGTACAGTCAATCTTGTAATATTTCATGAGAGTTAGATTTTTGTGAAAGATGTTTGAGACTAATGATAATGTCAGTGTACCTTCGATGATAAGATATAACATGAAAGAGTCAATTTTTCTCTTTTCCGACAACTTGATATGACGAAAAAAATAAGTATGATAAATAGTAAAAAATATCGATGATAATTGGCGTAAAAAATTCGGGTTTGAAAGTAAAACCGTGTTTTGTGCAATTAACTTTTCATATTTCGAGTCTTTTGTTAGCACTTAACAACTGATTTATTGTTATAATTTAATTATAATAGTCATAATGACTAATTTTAATTGTATTTTTCACCAAGGTTCATAATATTTTTATTTTAAATTACTAAGCACGTGATTCTTACTAGTATGTATATATATATAGACACACACACACACTCGCTGGTCACTTAAGCTAAGTTGCCAGTGGTATCAAGCCGTCCACCCATTGCGGATGGACAAACCAAATTCGGCTTTCACTGGAGGCTCCCCGTCGTCTGCTTCATAATGTAGCGGATGAAAATTTTAACTAAAATGCCTTGAAGGGAAGCCAAGACTATGAGGGAAGCACATACAAATTGGTTGGGAGGGGGGGGGGGTGGTATGTAAACTTCACTGTTAGCTACCTTATGTAGCGGATGCCGGGAAGAAGTAATAAAACTTAGTTATGGCCAGTTCATTCCCGATGGATGGATGGATGGCCATATACCACTGGCAACTTAAGTTGCCAGCGGTGGAATTTGATCAGCTCCCGTATACATGTGTATATATGGACTTTATCATCATATTATACATAACGTATGAAGTATGAAAGTGTCTTCTTTTTTCATTGGTTCTGAGTCGTAGAATCTTTTGGATATTGGGATCTTCTCTCCGGTCTCTCCTCTCTTCTCAAATTCCTTGTTGGTGGTCGCCGGTGGTCACAGATCTGCCTTTCACAGAGCCGATACGCACCCGAGCCGCACCCGGTATTTAAGAAATTAAAAAAAATAATAATGGTAGACATGCACCCACGCCGAACCTGAGCTGTAACCACACCCGACGCGTACCCGGTGCTGGTGTTTTGCCCTAACTGCCACACTGGTGCTTCATAGCAGCACTATATTAATAAGGGGAGTGAAAAATGATGTATCACAAAATAGAGTGTCTACATAAAGAGATACAAAACACTGACGATAAGAAGGGGTTTCTCAAAGCCACAGCAAGAGACCAAAAATAAAAGATTTCTTCACTATAAATTGGAAAACCTTACATATTCTAGATAGAAGTTACCTT
Organism: Escallonia rubra; assembly: GCA_033065855.1. Lineage (NCBI taxonomy): Eukaryota > Viridiplantae > Streptophyta > Magnoliopsida > Escalloniales > Escalloniaceae > Escallonia > Escallonia rubra. The sequence goes on along the minus strand of JAVXUO010000467.1, from coordinate 401,341 downwards.
CGAGTGATGTACCATGTTGGTTTGATGAAAGCTTAATATGATACCCTTTGCACTATCCTCTCTTATCTGCCACATGCCGCATTTCCTGTATGAAGTACGTATATATATCTGTGACGATTCATGCAAATGAGTGTTAGGCTTTGGACTCAATATTTGTGAGTTCAAGATGTTATCATTTGTTTTTTTTCCTTTTTTTCTGGTGTATCCAATACTATTCAACTTGATTGGTTGACTGATGAAATTAGGGGTAAAATCTAAAAGAGATAATAATTTAATAATTAGAATTTTCGTGTGTTATATTGATTTAGTAATTAGAATTTTGGTGTCACAAGGGAGGCAAACAGCTAGCTGCCCATTGATCTCTTCCTCCCTCCATAGACCACCTTTCTCTTCCTTTTTCTCTCTAAAGCTTCTATTGTATTGTTCTTGGACTTGAGTTGTGGAGATAAATAGTTTAGCTGTAATTTGCCTTGGCGGTGATTTGGTGAACAAAGCCATTGTGATCGACCCTTGCTTCGGCTTTCACTTTATGGACCATTGTCAACCCCTAGTTGCTTAGATTGTGTCCAACCTTGTTGTGTTTGTTGACTCATAGAATTAGGGTCAAATTGATATCGAGATATTAATTCAGTGGCTAGGACTTTTGATGTCCTATCCTGTTTAACTCCGATGGTTGTACATAAGCTATGTAGGTTTTTTGTAGCTAGTCCTGTGTACTTGGGATATATTTTGGCATGTCATTTCTTGACTTCATTGCGGTTTGTCATGCTTATGAGATGAGGCTGTCAATGTCATCTTAAAGGCTTTGAGTTGATGTATATCTTTCTTATTCTTTTTTCAAAAAAAAAAAAAAAATTATGAGTAAAAAGGTATAATAATACAAAAAGGTGTTCCTCTTTATTGAAGAAGGAACTCAAAGAGAACGAGACCGGTTGTTTATTTGTGTATGTACAAATTTGAAGAAGAATAAGAGGATGATGGATTGTCAGCTTCTTGATCGAATAATCTTTTTGTTTGGTATTATGCGTTGAGATAAGCGTTAAATAACTGTTGACGTTGACATAAAATCCTGACCGGGTCCCAAGCTTTATTCTAAAAAATAAGCCTATTTCTTTGGTTCCAAATTAACCAAAGTGAAAGAAAAATTATGTTACGAGTCTTTGCTAAGCTAGATTTTTTTTTTGGTGTGGATAAAACAAGAATTGCATTGATAATTTCAAAGAAAGACAATCGCTTTGTTTTACAGCTTGCAGATATTATCGGTCACGGCATTTCCGTGACTGCTACATGACCACGAAGGCCGACGGTAACAACAAACATAATAAACTTTCACACATTACAATTGAATTAGAGTAGAGCATATCCTACAATTTAACTCAACTAAAAGTGACATGCAAAATTTACAGGTTTAAACGGAACAAAAATGAGAACAAACTACAAGGTAGTAACAATAACGCAGACAATCGGGACCGCACGACACAAAGGTGAACACAATGTTTAAGAGTCGTATCACACCTCCCAGGATCTACAACGCCACAATGCCCATCCTTCAACTAACTCGTAACAAATCCGAAACAAATTATCACAATATAGGGCAGAGGAATCACACCTCATCCACAACTTACCAAAGTAGACACATGGGATGCTCGAACCTAGAAAAAAGCCCTAAAACCCACCCCAGCCCACCCCTAGCCTGAACTGATTGCCCCAAAACCCTAAGACATATCTCTTCCCCCCTTCCCCCCTTCCCCGGGTCTCGAATCCCCTCACTTCAGCCCAACAGAACTCACCCTACCCCTACCCCAACCCTCTCCTTATTCCCCCCAACCCCCTCCCAAGACCTCACGGACTCCTAGAGCCAACCCCAGAACCACTGCTAAGCCCTTCTATCCCGAGCTCTCCTGCTACTAATAGGACAAAAACAACCAACCACAACTCGAACCTCCATTACTGATAATAGGAAACATATAGAACATAATTTAAAATCTAAAGGAGCATTCAGAAATGACGGTAAAAAAAGCGTCGGCGAAGACCCTGTCGCCGCCGGTGAGATTCCGGTCACCACCAGCAAGATTCCAGTCACCTTGGGTGAACGGTGGAAAATACGTCGATCGAGCAGATCTACACAGAACTACGTAGATCGGAGAAATATCTTGATGTTGTTGTCTCCAATCAAAATCTGGTGAGACACGCCTCGCCACTGTCCTCTTGCCGCTTGTACCGCCGACCACCAACTGATCACTTCGTAAAATATACCACCACACTAGACGTAGACAAGGACCTATAGATGAAACGTCGGAGTGGCTACCACCCCACACGCGCGATTAACCATTCCATGAAAGAAGCCACAATAACATTGAACAGTATGATCATGTTGAATGAGATCCAGATGGGCTTGACTCGTGAACACTCAAGAAATAGGTGGAGAGAAGTTTCGTCATAGGAGTTACAAATATGGCAAATAGTTGCTATTGGTAGGCCTATTCTAGAGAGAGATTTTTACCGTGAGTTTTGAAAGCAGAGATTGCCAAAGAAAGAAATCTAATTATATATATATGAATGCTGAAGCTGAGAGAAGTGGCCATGTCACTGCCTACGTGGACATTCTCTTAACTCGCTATGTGAATTTTCAAATTTAAAATTTTGAAAAGCATTTTGAGTTTATTTACTATTTGTAATAATGACTTGGATTCCTTTTCTCTCTCTTCATCTCTCCAATTCAATTTGATTTGACTTCCTTTTTGCCATTTAAAATTCAACTAATTAAACAAAATTCTTCTCTCTTCTATATCAACATGTCCCATTTAGAAATTTTATTTATATATTTGTAGTTTCATTAATTCCTAAAATTTTATCAAAACTAATTCTCTATGGATTCTCTATAATCTTAAATCTCTTCTATTGTTTAGAGAAACCTAATAGGTTTATCAGTTTTCTCTCTAATAAAAATAATCTCCCACCTTCTATTTCATTACAAGTTTATATGAATCGTTTACTCTACCATTTTATTTTCAATCATTTTTTTACATATCTTTACTCCTTTCTTGGTGACTTTAAGTAATACAAACCTCAACACACGGGTTACTATAGTCAGAATTATCACTATTATTGCTATTAGTTGGGCAGACAATTCCTATCATTTCATATACTATTTTTATCTTCATTTTTTGCTAAAAGCTAGCAATCATTACTCAAGTTCATTTTTTAACGACAAAATTGGTAGGAACACTTATATAAAAAGGTGAAAATAAATTTTTAGTATTTTTTTATCACTATCAATTTTGTTTTTGTTTTATGAGGCATACAAATACGAGACCTCTAAATTAGTACTTTGACAGTTGTTGCTCCCTTGTACAACGCACGGGTCAAAAGTAGTAGAGTTTGATTGGTAGGTTCAGGTGCCAAATATTGTCCCACACTTTTTTTGGAGATTGTTGGGGGTGTTGGACTCGGGTTTAACCTATCCTTAGAAAGGGCTAAATAAGGAGATGAAATAGTAAATTTTCCTTTACTATCATATGAATTTATCTTTATAATTTGTGGATAGAATGTGTATAAAATGATTTTGGTGATGTGATCAGGAAACAGTGAGTGAAGGGGTACATTATTTCATTGGGCTTAAGGAGAATTTTTGGAGACTAAGGAGGGTTGAAGATTATCAGGTTTGAGGTGCAGAATAGAATTAGAAGGGTAAAGATGGATCTAAAAGTCATCCCAGAGGCCAACCGAACTAGCATCTCTGATTTTCCACATGATTCCTTTGCATATGGTTTTCGTTCTTACCTTGATTTCCAAGCCCATGAACTTGGTTTGTTTTCAGAAAAATGCAGAAGGGAACATTTGTTACAGTACTGCTAAGAAAACTTTTGTACAAAGAGAATATGGGTTATCCAAGATTTGGCAAGTGGTTTTAACAAGGAGGGCAAGATTAATAAGCTTAGTGTCCCTGAACCGGAGTCCTCCTTCTTCTTTTGGACCATAGAGTGTTAGCCAATTTACTGCATGAAGTCCTTTCTTGTCGTAGGAACCAAACTTAAAGAAAATGCTAAGGATGGAGTTTAGTTTGTTACAAACATAAGTAGGAAAGATAAAAGAGTGTATATGATAGGTAAGAAGACCCGAGAGAACTGAAGATATAAGCGTTGCTCTTTTTGCTTTGTCTAGAAGTCTACATTTTCATCCAGAGCATATGTTTTGAACCTTAGAGATAAGTGATTGGAACAAAATTTTCCTCTTGAGTGATAATTTCCAGGGATGTGCCAAGGTATTTCCTAAAAGCGTGAGAAGATTGGATGTTGAAGTAGGATTGAGCGAAGGCGATCATTTCTTGGCTAGACTTGGGACTGCAGACTAGAGTAGATTTGTCTAAATTGATGAATTGACCAGATATGTCATAGTACATCTGGACGATAAGCTTGAGTATTTCACAGTTCAAAAGATCTAGAAGTGAAAAAAGAATATAGTGTCATGTGCGAACATAAGATGATTTATTGGCAGTGCCGTCCTGGCTGATTTAATATCACAAATTCCTTTCCATGACTATGCTTTGTGCAATGCAGCTGAAAGAACTTCCTAGTAGAGAATAAAAAGTAGAGGAGAAGTAAGGCCTCCTTGCCGAATACCATAAGTAAGGTGTAAGCGTTTAGAGGGGGATCCATTCATAAAAATTGAAAAGGGGACTGTTGTAATGCATTGCATAACAAGTCCAATCTAAACTGATGGAAAACCAAGCTTAATTAGGATCTGCTCTATGAAGTTCCACCGGAGACAGTCTAAGGCTTTATTCATATCAATTTTGAGCGTCGCAAAGGCTTTCTTACCTATTTTCTTTGATCGGATAATATTCGTGAGTTCTTGTGCAATGAGGATATTATCTACGATTGCTCTTCCTTCCATAAAAGCATTTTGATTCTCCGAGATTAAAGAAGGCATTACACTTTTGAGTCAGCTAGCAAGCACTTTGGAGATTACCTTGTAGATAGTTTTGCAGCGGCTATTCGGTCAAAAGTCAGGGGTATTGAGGGTTATTAATTGAAGGTTATCACATTTTAAGGGAAATGTAAATCAAATTTGCTTTAGAGAGAAGGTGACCAGACTTTAGAAAGGAAAGCACTGTCAAAATTAGTGCAACTTACTTTATAGGTAGTTAGTTGTATTTACTTGTTTTCCTAGTCTTTTGCTTAGTTGGATTATTTCATGTTCAGTTACCAATTTTATAGCTAAATGTGAGGCTTGTTCACATAGTGGGCTTTGGTTGTTTGTTAGTGGTAAACATGGAGTAAGTAGTGGGTTGCTTGTTAGTGGTAAACATGGAGTGAGTAGTGGGTTGCTTGTTAATGATAAACATGGAGTGAGTAGTGGAGATCTATGTGGAGAGTGGTTTAGTGGAACCTAGTCTTTAAATAGAGGTTCAATAAGCTTATTGTATTATCAATCCATTTTGCAAGTTTCTCTCAAATACAAGTAATATTTTATTCCAGCTTTCTTCCTTTTGTTACTCTCTGGAGTCTTTGTATTTTTCCTCTTTTGTTTCATGGTGTCAGAGCCAGCTGAAGGTTCTTTTGTTGTTCAAATCTTCTTGTCTATCAAATTTATTTGTTGGAGAAGTTTGAACGTGTGAGAGGGAGCTTTCGTTGACTGCTGCAATGGAGGTCTCAAATGGAGGAAATGTTTACAACGGGATGAAGAAACTTGTAGGCAAAAACTACAAGTATTGGAGGATGTGTATGGAGGCATACCTTCAAGGTCAGGACTTATGGGAATTGATTGCCGGTACTGATGCAATCCCTTCCGATGTTCCTGAGAATGCTGAGTCACGACGGAAGTGGAAGATCAAGTGTGGGAAGGCTCTCTTTGCTTTGAGGACATCTATTAGCAAAGAGTTCATTGATCATGTTCGTGACGTTTGTTCTCCGAAGGAAGTTTGGGAAACGCTCGAAAGGCTGTTTACCAAGAAGAATACAGCAAAGCTACAGCTATTGGAGAACGAGTTAGCAATGTTAAAGCAAGGAGGTATGTCAATTTCAGAATACTTTTTACGAGTTAAAAGTATTTGTGCTGAGATTTCAGAGATAGATACGGATGAGAAGATTAGCGAAGCTCGTCTACGTCGCTATCTTGTTCGCGGTTTGAAGAAGGAATATGGGCCTTTTGTCACCTCTATACAAGGGTGGTCGACACAGCCTTCTGTCGAAGAATTCGAGAATTTGCTCTCTAATCAAGAAGCCTTGGCGAAACAGATGGCGAAGAGCTTTGAAACCGATGACGTTCTCTTTTCGAAGGGAAAGTCGGACAAGAAGAATACGTTCGAGAGTAAGAACAAAGAAGAAGATTCAAGTGCAGAAAAAGGTGGCAATTCACACACTAAGAAGCCTATCACATGCTTCAGATGCGGGAAGACTGGGCATATAAAGAAAAATTGCCGGGTGAAGCTTTCGAAGGCCAACGTCGCATACACAAGCGAAGGAGATGATCAACTCAAATGGGATCATTGCTTTACTGTTGAGGCTATTGAACAAAAGTCAACCCAAGCTTTTGTCAATTATGCTGACAACAAGAAAGAAGAGTGGATCATTGATTCAGGTTGTTCTCACCATGTAACCGGGAATGATACTTTGTTCTCGGAAGTGCATGAACACCATGGAGATCGAGTTATTGTCACTGCTGATAACTCTACTCATCCTGTAGCAAAAGAAGGCGTTGTGACGATCGATGTGGCCAATGATACAAGCACTGTCAAGTTGCATGATGTTTATCATGTTACAGGTTTGACGAAAAATCTAGTTTCAGTTCCTCAAATTACTGATTCTGGAAAATATGTCTTATTTGGCCCAAAGGATGTGAAGGTGCTTGATAATGTGAAAGAAATATCTGCTAATGTTATTTTTTCTGGTGAGAAGAAAGGTTCTTTGTTCGTTATGTCAGCAGGTGAAGCTTATGTGAAGAAGACAAGCCAAACCGATAATGCTGCTATTTGGCATGCTCGGTTGGGTCATGTAGGCTACCAATTGCTGCAACAGATTTCTTCTAAAAAGTTGGTAGATGGTATGCCAACTTTGAAGAATGTCCGAGAAGATGTGATTTGCCAAGGTTGCCAATATGGCAAATCTCATCGTCTTCCTTTCAAAAGGTCATCAAATCAAAGATCCACGTTGTTTGAATTGGTTCATACAGACTTGATGGGACCAACGAGAACACCAAGCTATAGCGGACATCGCTATGTTATGGTGTTGGTAGATGATCACTCGAGGTTCACTTTGAGATTTTGTATAGTGAAAAGCCAAATGTGAATTATTTACGGGTATTTGGTTCTATTTGCTACGTTCATGTTCCTAAATCTAATAGAACCAAACTTGACCCGAAAGCAAAGAAGTGCGTATTTGTTGGCTATGACTCTCATAGGAAAGGTTGGATGTGCATGGATCCAGATACAAAGAAGTTTACTACTTCTAGAGATGTGGTGTTTGATGAGGTGTCCTCGCCATTTTCTGCTCCAAAGTTCATTGCTCTTGGTGATGATCAAGATAATTTGGAGCTTCTATTTCCTGAAGCAAATGTGCAAGCACCTAGTAATGTAGAGGCATAAAATGAGTCCCCAACTCAGAACATTGCTAGAAGAGAAGATGAGCAACAAGCCGTGAGAAGGTCAACAAGGGAAACAAAGAAGCCAGACTACCTCAAAGATTATGAGGTAAAACTAAATAGTTGTTCGGTGACTTCATGTTTCTTTACAGGAGCATTAACTGCAGAAGAACCAACAAGTTATGAGGAAGCGAGGGGCTGTCCAAATTGGGAGAGAGCAATGCAAGAAAAGATTGATGCTTTAGACAAAAATGAGACATGGGAGTTGGTACCGAAACCAGAAAAGTGTGAGCCAGTCACTTGCAAATGGGTGTTTCACTTGAAGAAAAATTCTGATGGCACCATTGATAGGTTTAAAGCTCGTTTAGTTGCTCGTGGTTTCTCTCAAAACTATGGATTGGACTATGAGGAGACATTTAGCCCGGTGGCGAAGATGGTGACAGTTAGATCAATTATCTCGCTTGCTGCTTTTAAAGGTTGGAAATTATGGCAGCTTGATGTAAAGAATGCATTTCTTTATGGAGAGTTGGATCGTGAAGTATTTATGGAGCAACCTTCTGGCTTTCTCTCTAAGCAATTTCCAAATCATGTTTGCCGATTGAAGAAAGCACTCTATGGCCTAAAGCAAGCTCCTCGAGCTTGGTATGGTAAAGTTGCTCAATACCTCATCTTCTGTGGATTTAGAGTTTCTGATTCAGATTCTAGTTTATTTATAAAATTAGAATCAAATGTGCATCTCCTGGTATTATTATATGTTGATGATATGATAATAACTGGGGATAATGAATCAGAAATTTCTAATTTGAGAAATGACTTGTCTGTTCGTTTTGATATGAAAAATTTGGGGGAGATTGGATGTTTTCTTGGTCTAGAAATTGAAAAATCAGACCAAAGGTATTTTGTGTCTCAAAGAGCTTATGCAAAAAGTCTCTTAGAGCGTTTCGGCATGGGGGATTCGAAAGAAAAGGCCATTCCAATGGAGCCAAATCTTAAGCTGAAGAAAGATAAAGGGAAGCCATTGAAGGATGCCAGAAAGTTCCGACAACTTGTTGGAAGTTTGATTTATCTAACCATCACAAGGCCAGAAATTTCATACTCTGTTAGTGTTGTTTCTCAGTTTATGCAAAATCCAAGAACCCCTCATTTGGAAGCGGCAAGAAGAATTTTACGTTATGTAAAAGGAACTCTTGATTATGGTCTTCTGTACAAGAGATGTGATAACTTTGTGTTGAGTGGATTTACTGATGCAGATTGGGCCGGAGATACAAATGATCGTCACTCAACTTCAGGATATTGTTTCAACACTGGTTCAGCAGCAGTTTCTTGGTGTAGCAAGAAGCAGAATATTGTTGTTTTGTCTAGCACCGAAGCTGAGTATGTGGCAGCAACTATGGCTACACAAGAATGCGTTTGGTTAAAAAGGCTAATTGAAGACATGTTCTGCGAAGTTGACTATGCTGTGCAAATTAAGTGTGATAATGAAAGTGCCATTAAGCTTGCATCAAATCCAATTTTTCATGCGAGAACAAAACATATAGAGGTGCGTTATCACTTTGTTCGTGAGAAAGTGTTAAGCGAAGATGTTGAGCTATTAAGCGTTCGCACCAACGATCAAGTGGCTGATATATTTACTAAGGCTTTGGTGGAGCCTAAGTTTCAACGTTTTCGGGATGCTTTGGGTGTCGTAAGCTTGCACTAAGGGGGAGTGTCAAAATTAGTGCAACTTACTTTATAGGTAGTTAGTTGTATTTACTTGTTTTCCTAGTCTTTTGCTTAGTTGGATTATTTCATGTTCAGTTACCAATTTTATAGCTAAATGTGAGGCTTGTTCACATAGTGGGCTTTGGTTGTTTGTTAGTGGTAAACATGGAGTAAGTAGTGGGTTGCTTGTTAGTGGTAAACATGGAGTGAGTAGTGAGTTGCTGGTTAGTGGTAAACATGGAGTGAGTAGTGGAGATATATGTGGAGAGTGGTTTAGTGGAACCTAGTCTTTAAATAGAGGTTCAATAAGCTTATTGTATTATCAATCCATTTTGCAAGTTTCTCTCAAATACAAGTAATATTTTATTCCAGCATTCTTCCTTTTGTTACTCTCTGGAGTCTTTGTATTTTTCCTCTTTTGTTTCAAGCACTCCTTTATTGACATCTTTCTTTAGGATCGACCAATGTTTTTGGTAGACGGTAGGTGGAAGGCAGTCTGGTCCAGGGGCTTGAGCGATGCAAGAGAGAAAAGAGAAATTTCCACTTCTGACTTAGTGAAAGGGATGGTGAGGGGAGTTTTGTCTTCATCGGACAAGGATGCAGAGATGGCATTGACGAGAGATGGAGTGCTTGTCTGATTGAGGAAATAGTGTAATTTTTTTTTTGAGTAACAACATATTAGAGAGATAGGATTCGAAAGTTTTCATGATTTCTTCTTGGTCAGTGACATAAGTGTTTGAAGCATAAAAAATGCCATCTATTCTTTTTCTCGATCTTTGGATTCTGGTTGAAGATTAAAATAGTTTAGTGTTTCAGTCACCATCCTTGACCCAAAAATATTCTTTACAATCCAGAAGCCAGTCCAGTCTTCTTAAAAGGTCTTCATATTCCTTTTGAGCAGTTATATTTGGACCGAGATGAGATGGTTTCTAGTGTCTTTTATCTTTTGCAGGACGTTCTTAAAGGTATTTGAGATCCTGAGTTTGAAAGCTTAAGAAAGGATTTTCCTTTCTGCACTACACAAAAAAGAGGTGATCCTTGAACTTGATGATCCTAAGCAGACTGGAAAACACTAGAACTGTCGGGATAGAGAAGCCAAAAGGCTTGGAATTGCTTCTAAATAGGGGAAAGAGCCCAGTGTTTACAGGTGTTCAGCAGAAGATGGGCATGATCAGATACTTGTATCCCAAGATTAGAGACTGTTGCTTGAGGAAATAGCTGTAGCCAATTGTTATTCATCATGGCTCTGTCTAATTTATTGAAGTTGCAGAAAGTACTTGGTCTATTATTTGTCCAGATAAAGGTGGGTCCTTGCCATTGCACGTCAACTAAACCAAGAAGATGAACAAAGTTCATAAAAGCTAAGAGCCCCTATAAAGTCCCTTAATTTTCCCCAACTTATTAGAAGGAAAGCAAACTTGATTGAAATCACTGAAGATCAGGAGATGACGCTGAATAGCTAGTAGATTGCTAGCGAGGTGATTCCAGATGGCCGGTCTATATGTGGTGCAAGGATTTCCATATAAGAATGCCCCCCACCATATCCCAAAGTTAGCTGGGGAGAGTTTGAGGAGGAGGATGTTGCGGTACATATGTTCTACCGACGCTTTAATTGACGGTTGCCAACCGATCCAAAGACCCCCGCTAACATATTAGCAGCATAGCCGGGATCAACACTAGAAGAAGAGGAAAAACCGAAGTGGGAAAATAAAGAGTCTGTGGCAGTACAACGAAGTAAAGTTTCTTGAAAGAATATAATATAAGGTTTATCCTTGTTCATCAGATTTTTCACTGTTAAAACCTTTGGGGTAAGTCCAAAACCCCTAGGGTTCCAACTTAAAATTATCATTGGGGTTCTACCGACGCTTTAATTGACGGTTGCCAACCGATCCAAAGACCCCCGCTAACATATTAGCAGCATAGCCGGGATCAACACTAGAAGAAGAGGAAAAACCGAAGTGGGAAAATAAAGAGTCTGTGGCAGTACAACGAAGTAAAGTTTCTTGAAAGAATATAATATAAGGTTTATCCTTGTTCATCAGATTTTTCACTGTTAAAACCTTTGGGGTAAGTCCAAAACCCCTAGGGTTCCAACTTAAAATTATCATTGGGGTTGTGAAGAGACAACCCCATTAACCTGAAGAGAGATACATACAGAAGATGTAGGAGAAAAAGACGGATGAAACCTCTATCAGAGGTTTTCAGTTTTTGAAAGGAGCAAGACTTCGAGCTCGCCATCTCTTTCTCTTACGGTTACTAGAAAACGCTAGCAAAAAACATAGAGAAGTAAAAGGGCCTAGAGGGAGTGAGATGTGGAACCTGAAATTTTAGGAGAGAGGGTTTCAGACTTTGAAGAGGAAGTGATTGACAGAGAAAGACCAAGGGAAACATCATTGGAGAGTTTGCAAGCATTTTGACTATCTGCAATAGAGTGAATGCTGGAGTGAGGGATGTTTTCAGTAAAGTTCGATCTTTTGGGTTTCAGGGATGGGTCAGTGTCAGTAGCTTCATTGCCATTGTACTATCCCGTATTTTTGGAGCGATTTAAAATAACTATCGGAGACATGAAAAATAAACGCGTGTTAATTTTAAGTAGTATTTCGGTATTAGAAGCGTAAAATGAATTTTGGGCAAAATTGTAATTTTGGAAACTTTAGGGGGGTCATTTTGGAAAAATTTGGGGCATAAATGTAAATTAATATTTTTAGTGGTAAAGAATAATAAAATGAGTGATAGTACATATATTAATGACATCTAGTCATTTTGTAATTTTTAAAAACTTTGGGGGCATAAATGTAAATTAATGTTTTTAGTGGTGAAGAATAATAAAATGAGTGATAGTACATATATTAGTGACATCTAGTCAAATTAATAGAGATTAGAACTAATTTTGGGCCTAAATGTAATTACATAAAGTTGGGGGTTATTTTGGAATTTTGGAAACTTGATACTTATGTGTCAAACTTTGGAGAAATGCGTTTTATTGTGATGCCACCTCCTACTATGTTAAATGATGAGTAATGAAATTCAATATTAAACTCATGGGTGGATAAGGATCTTAAGAAAATTAAAGGAAAACAAAAAGAAGGAATTCGGAAAGAAGCCAAAAAGAAGAAGAAGAAGAAGAGAGAAACAATAACTGAAGGAAGAACAGAGGAAAGAGAGGGAAACAGAGAAAGAAAACATAGGAGAAACAAAAGGGCTTCGGCAACAGAAATTCAGGAGGAGAGAAAGATTGAATAATTTAAGGGGTAACCTCTTCACCCACTATAGTCTATGTGATTTAGTGTGTGAATTTGGTGTAAGTGTGTTTTTTTTTTTCCAGTTGTGTTCGTAGTGTGCAATGTGTGTGCATTAAGGTGAGGATACAGTGGGTGTGTTTTTGTGTTTATGAGTAACTTGTAGCTCAGGTAGGTGTAAAAGGTGTGTTTGCCGTGTGTTGTAGTGTGTGTTGGTGTATGTTCAGTGTGTGAGGTGAGTATGTGAGTGTGTAACTGTGTGTGTTCAAATGACAGTGTGTGTGTGTTCTCGGGTTTGTGAGTGTATGTGATCATGTGCGTGTAAGATGTGCAATTGTGTATTAGTGTGTTGGGTTTAGAAGTATTAATGTGTACGTAAATGGTTTAGTATTTGTGTTAGAGTGTGGCAGAGTGTGTGGTTGAGTTGTGGAAATGGCTGTGCGGCAATACAATGAGGAAGAAAGTGTGTGTAGTTTAGGTGTAATAGTGTGTGTGAGATAGAGATGTGAATAGTGTTTGTTTTTGTCACTAAAAGTAAGGAATTAATTAGGCAGTTTTAATCCGAATTTTAATAAATAGTTAAGGTCAAAATTGGACAAAGTCCAAAACAGTAACCCCCATTATTTTTACTAGGCGTACATTCTGAAATATTTCAGAAATTTTCGGTGTCCGCGAAGGACACTAAATTAGGGTATCAAGTAGAAAAATTTATAGAATTATTTATCATACCAAACCAAGTTATTTAATATGAAAATTTTAGAAAAATCTTATTTTACTGAGATGTTCTAAAATTTCATGCCATTCCGAGGTCGATATGTATTTTTACCTGTTCAGGATTTTTTGGGTGAGAATTTTCTAAAATACTTTATAGCTCAAAAATAACTTCAGTATACTTAAAATAGTGTTTTTGAGATTTTTTAGGTGCCGAGAACCCCAGAGGGTATTTTTGGTAATTTGCCATCCCGAGGGGTATTTTGGTAATTTTACATATAAAATGTATTTTTGAGTAAATTCACATATAGTAAGGTTATTTTAGCCATTTTATTCACGGGAAGGCCGTTTTGGTGATTTAAGTCCGAGATGAGCATTTTGGTCATTTTAGACATAAAGGGGATTTTAGTCATTTTACGTACCCAGTGAATGGGCCGCTCTGGAAGCATGCGTGAGTCAGTATTGAATTCATAATATCGTAGCATATGCTGTATACTAATAATTGGATTGTTCCGTTTAGATCAAAGCAACAGACTATCTAGTTAGACTAGCTTAGTTTCGGATCTAGATGAGAGTTTCTATCTAAATCCCGGGTAAGGATTCTTATCCGAACCCTAATTTCGATAACTGGTGTTCATAAGTATGCTTTCAATTTGCCTATAGTTATTGTCAAACACTGAGATGTGCATTTGATATCAGAATGTTATTGCCAAGCAAACCCTAAAATTGAACCTGAATCGCTCATTTAGAAATCTTATCAATGCTCACCTTATATCACATACCGAGCAAATTCGCTAATTGTTTACATTCCTTCTTCTAAATTGTTGTGCCTTACTACGATAATTGTTCATAATCATTCCTGCTTTTTGTTTGTGACAATTCTTGTGTTGAATTATTGTGCTTAAATCAAATAATTGTTCGCAATCGTTCATGCTATTTGTTTGTGGTTATTCTAGAATTTCGAGTGATGAATTATATCAGTATGCTTAATTGTTATTGAAACCTTAATTGTTCCGGTTATTTGTATTCATATTTAATTGGTGCTCATTTTATTACATGTTAAGCAGTGAATTTCTTGTTGATTTTGTGACTGTTATTTCTGTGTTGTATAAAGCCGGTTTGTAACTACTTCTTACAGGAAACATAGGCTAGTTCCTTGATCGATGAAGAGGGCTATTTATTATCGTATATCATGCATGTGTACATCTGCGCATTGCCTGAATGGCATTGCATCTGCCTAGGATCAATATCTTTAAATTTGTTTACATTGCTTCTTACAATGATTATTTTGAAAGTGATGTTCAAGTGAATGTCTTGCTATCTAATTGAAGGGGATTGAGTTGAAACTCTTCTCCGTACTGTGATCAAACTGTTGTGTTTGTACGAAACCTTTCCCCTACTGCCTTTTGAAGTGTCTGTGTTTATTTTGAAACCCTTTGGAAAATCATCATTACATTTCTTTAAAATGATGGCTTTGAAAATGATCTCCAAACTATTATTTTGATATATAGTTATAACTGTTAATGTTTGTATGGACACTGAGATGATTGCTAAGGTTTGTTTTGGTTATTGCTAAGGTTTGTTTTGGTGTCTGTCTATGATTGTTTTTGGTCATTTTTTGTATATGTTTATGACTGATTATGGTTGTTTTGAAAATTACTAAATTGTTCATGATTGTTGAAATATTTTGAGAAATTTTCCTTGGTTGAACTCTTGAGTCGTTTTGGTAACTCTTTCGTTTGTTCCTTGAACGACCTTACTGGGCTCTCAAAAGCTCATCCTTCGTTTGATTCGATTCTGCAGGTAATGCTCAGTTGTAGAATGCCCGGGGATGGATTTAGAGTTGTGTGAGATTTCGGTGAGCCCACCAGTACTGTATAGTAAGACACCTGCATGGGTCAGTACTCTCAACTCATACTGTTCAAAGGACCGCAAAATGTCGTGATCTCCAAGTAACCTGAAGAGGTGCATCGATACTTGAGATTCGAACCAAAATTAGCAGATGAAACTGAACCTAGTTGCCGCCACCTTGAATATATATACACATCACCTTGAATATATATACATGAACAAATCGATTCTTTACTACTTTGGAGCTAAAAAATATATAATCTAATCATGGTTGAACCCTCCAAAACTTTTATTTACATGATTGAAAACAAAAATAGATAGGAGCTTAGTAAAGAATATACAATTATGCCCCAACTATTGCATAGTGTATTGTTTTTAGGTTTAGTTTAAGTTTCCTCCGACTGAGGGCTCTAAAGCGAACCGATTGATCAGTAATCTTGCCAAGCTCGCCTTTTGATTCTTGGAAGCTCAGTCATATGTTGCTGGAAAATTTTGCTTTTGTGTATACTTGTGCAGAAAAAGAGTAAGTACAAAAATACTGAAATATAGTCTACTAAACTGAACAAACAGACTCAGAACATGAACTGAATAAATAACTTACTGCAGAATTACAAAAACATAAATGGAAAAATCGAGGCGTGAATTTGATTCACTGTCATTAAGACTTTATTCGTTCCGCAATAGTGCTAACAGACTCTTGACGAAAGTCTCCCAGGATACAACGGCAGTACGTCTGAAAATAGGAGCATTCCAAATTTGCAGACCCGGCGAACCAAAACAATGGCAGAACTCTTTCTTCTTACAAAGACACAAAAACATAATTTCGGGATTGAATTTAAATAAATTTCTGTAACTGAACTGTTGAAAATGTTGCAAATTTCCGGAAAAGAAAATAAAAAAAATATTTTTGTCCCAAAAAGAATAAAGCTTGATGGGCCCAAGCCACGGACCGGGACGGGCGGGCGGCGTGCAGGTGATGGACCTTGGGTCAACCTAGGTCATCCCTCTTTACAAAACTTGGGTACCCCCAAGGGACTCAACCCTTAGCTCAAGACTAAACCTTATAAGGAGGCAACATTGACTTTATTTCTTGAACGTGAGATACTCTTTTTCCTTCAAGTTGAACCACCAACTTCAACTTTAATTTTCTCATTCACTCCTCATTTGTTTTAAACTTGTGAATATACTATGATCATCTACTCCAAAAGATGAACATAAATTAATTTGTTCTTAACCAAATTATGGTGTGGAACCCATTAAAAAATTGAGTTAAAGTGGACTCCTCAAAGTGAGTTTAAAACCCACAATTCCAACATATGCTACACAGAGTCACAACCATGACTAGCTTAGACAGTCTATCTCTGAAGCTTTTACCCGCCAATCACTGTTGTCCCTAGTGACGGCATATTTGACCACCACTTTCTACTGGTACGTACTTAGAAACATTATTCAAAAACTTAATTTTACAACTGTCTTACCAAATAGACCTCAACCTCATAATCCAAGAAAAGGTAAGGCTCTCCGTAGTGGGTGAGCTTAGAGCTAGACGTCTATCACATTTGATTCAAACGTTTCCTTATTTTGTGTTGCAAGCCCATCCATGACGGGTGGGTAAGGTGGCAAGCCACCAGTTACCGGATGGGCATCTAGCAATGCGTAAATTAGTGCATCATTTTTTAGTAGAACACGCATATAGGTGACAAAAAATATAGCAACGTAGTACTATATGCATGAACATTCAATATTACGTTCGCAATTTATCCCTCATCTCTTTCTCTCAATTGGAAATTCTACTGATTATGGTGAAATAGTCTGTAATCATCTTCGGTAACTAGGAATTGGGCAATAAGATGAGTTGATTTAGGCTAATGAAAGAAACTGACTTCATTATGCTCCATAAGGAAGAAGTGATCGAATTTCCAAGCGATACAGACAGTTTTGAAATCAGTAGAGATTATTGACATGCGTGGGATCGATCAGATAGCTTTATGTGGAGTAGGTGAGGAGAGATGCCATCAGAAACTATCAACAGTGGGTGGCCTGAGAGTAAAGATGTGATTGAAGTCTTGGTGCTCACAATAAAGCAAGAAAGCTACTTCGGATTTGGAAGAACTATTGCGTGTTGGAGAGAGAGAAGCGAGAGAGAAAGGGAGTGGAACCCAAAATCAGATAGAAAAGAAATCCATGTGCCTTGGTAGATGTTAAATTACATCCAAGTATCATTCTTGAGTAGGCAAATTCTTTATTGGAAGACAACAATGAGTGAAATCTGCAATGGCCCCTCTCTCTCTCTCTCTCTGAATGATCACAAAAAGAGCGAAAACTACATGAACAAGTGAGTGTTTTCACGAATTCCATATTGTCTTTATGTCATTCAGTTGGTTCCATAGGTTGAAAGTGTAGAAGTGTTTGAAAGTAAAAGGAGACATAACCAATTACTTGATCTCACGGGGTCCCTTATTAGTGAATTGAACAAATAGGAGTTGACACAACACAACAAAGTGGAGTAAAGATTGATTATCTTGACTAGCCAAATATAAGCGAAATGAAGCAGACTTGAAAGACATGCATACCATTTCAGGCATTACTTTGTTCTTATTATTGATTCAACCTTTGGTCTCACGTTCTGTAGATAAAAAAATTATTAGTTACCACAAAGAAAAAAAAGGTGGAAATGAAAAGACTCAACAAGATTGGAAAAAATTAATCATGCAACTCTTTAATAGTTAGGGATAGGTTCCCTCTTGGAACACTCCATGTTAATCATCTTGGGTACCACTGAACTGTGAGGCTTGGTAGATTAAGATAACCACAAGGGTCACAACATGGACTAGTAAACATATTCCTTTTGCAGGCACAATTCAGCTTACAACTTCTGTTCTTCTTAGTATGCAATTGGAGCTAGAGTGGATAACTTGTGGCCCTCTTAACAGCCATTTTGGATCGCTAGAGTGGTTTAGGACGCTGCTATTTCAATTAACACGAGTAAATTTACTCATAATCAAATGGAAGTTGGCAGCTTATGCTCTCAGAATTCCACATAATTTCCTCCGACACACTCCTTGCCTAACATGGAAGCAGCAGATCAGGCGTATGTGAAATTCACTATTAAGCCCAAATGGAATGTTCCCACATAAACAAGCCTAAGTATGGTTCCTGGTCACATACCTAAAATAGGTGCTCTTAAGTTATATCCCACGTCGGTTAGTAATAAACTGTGGATTGCTTCTCATACTTTATACCTTGTTATCTTATCTCTTCTAGGAGTACGCTTTGCGGCCGTATACCACACTTTAACATGATACTAGAGCTCGAGATTGAAAATGTCGAATGTTTAATTCTTTACGCTTGACCTATGTATATTTGCTCACTTCATTTTGGTGCAACTTGTTCTTTTGTTTATGAAATGCCCCTTTGCAAAACAAGTTAGGAAAAAAAGTCCTTACAAATTGCTTACCCAGATTCACTAAAGAAGATAACTGCTCTTTTGAAAGAGGACATCACATTTTATTAGATGATATATATTAACATGTCAATTACCTTTTTCCTAGTGTCACATATCTAGAACATTCTAGAGTTCTCCCAACTTCTATAGGATTTTCTTTTCTATATCTAGTAGGATAGTTTTCTCTTGCCTATATATGCTTCATTGTACTCAGTTTTATAATGTCATCTAATATAATTATCTTTTCCTTCACCTTTTCTATCATGGTATCAGAGCCATAAGATCTGCCGGTTTGAGAGTCTTTCAACTATTTTCGCAAACTCAAGCAGATGTCATTCTGTTGTTCTCCCGCCAATTCATGTGCTTTTGTTTCTTTTCGTGCTCTTCTTTTCTTAAGTTCAGAATTTTGGTCTTTCTTTCTTTCTTGCTATGTTCTTAGTCTGTGGACCTCGTTCTGGGACTCCTGCCCTGTTTTTAGTCATTCGACCTTACCCTGAGACTCTATGGTCGTCGGACTTTGCCCCCGGACTTCTGATCTATTCTTAGTCGCGGACCTCTCCTCAAGACCTTGATGGTTGTCAGACTTCGGCTCGGGACTTCTGCTCTGCTCTTGCATCGCCGGACTCTACACATGGAATTCATCTTAACTTGGATCTCACTTAATGTAGCTGGTATCAAGACACCGCTCTGGACTCAACCTCCAAACTCTCCACCAACTTGAGTTTGAAAGAGGGGGAAGGGGTGGCAACAACGGATCCGCAGATTAAGAATCGAGCAGGAGTCCCAAGGCGAGGTCCGGCGACTAAGAACAAGACAGGAGTCCCAAAACAAGGTCTAGTGACTAAGAACAGAGCAGGAGTCCCGGGTTGAGGTCCGACGACCATAAAGGTCTCGAGGTGAAGTCCGGCAACTAATTAAGAATAAGGCATGAGTCAGAACAAGACAAGAGCATGATCCATTGCACGAACCGAACGAGAGGCATGGTTGGCAGCGTTGTGATCGGTGGAGGGAAGGAAATCTTATGGGGATGTAGGATTATGATTTGGGCTAAAGGAAATCGACAGAGGTAACTGAAGAAGGAAATAACTTGTTCTTTTTTGGCACAAAAGAGATAAGCTAGAGTTGATGAAAAGTAAGAGTTAGCGGTGGCTAGGGTTTCAGCATAAGCGAATATCACTGTATAGAAAGGGCAGGAAAGAAAGACCAAAAATCTAAACTCAAGAAGACAAGAAGGGCACGAAAAGAAACAAAAGCACGTAAATTGGCCGGGTGGATAGGGCGAACGGCCAAAAGGTCGTCCGTGGAGTTTGGAAAAATAGTTGAAAGACTCTCAAACCGACAGATCGTATTACTTTGATACCACGATAGAAAAGGTGAAGGAAAAGATAATTATATTAGAGAGTATTATAAAATCGAGTACAATGAGGCATTTATATATATGTGTAAGAAAAAACTATCCTATCAGAAATAGAAAAGAGAATCATATATAAGTTTTGAGAACTATTGAATGTCCTAGACAAAGGACAATAGCGATAAGGTAATAGCCATATTAATATATATCATCTAACACATTTGAAATGAAGTTAGTTGACTAATTTAGTTTCATCTTATATATATAAGGTGCTTGCCTATTACAAAAAAGGCCTACCTCGGTGCACAAGTCCTTCATGACTGCTGTGTGTGTACTGCGTGCATTACTTTCAGTAGTCAAGACCAGCTTCTTTGATAGTCGTACTCCAGCTATTAAAGACGATTTCGAGGTAGATCTACGCAGCGGTCAGCGACTAGACGAATGCTATGCAAATTTTCAAACCAATTTTACTAACTTACCATTCAAAAAACCATTACAACGACGTAGTCTAGGAGTTGAAATGATGACATTTAGCAGATCGAACTCGAGGAATTTTCGATTAGTTGTCTACAAAAGTTATCTACGAAAGTAATGTGTAGTCTAGAAATAGGAAGTTCAACATTTAGCGTACCAAACTCAAGGGGATTTTAAATTAATTGTCTGTCAAAGTTGTTCTTGCATGATATTCTCCTCCAGTTTGTTGTATGCTTAATTTCTTGTCAAGTACACATGGGTGAATGTGGCGAAGAGTTGACATCACCGATTAACTTTTCCGGATACCTTAACAAAAACTCTGGCTTTTTTTTCCATTCATCCAACATTGGGTCAAACTGCATAAATCTCGTTCTCTGGCCAACCTTGCTCACCTCATCAGACTCCATAAATTGTGTTGAGTGGGTTGGTAATAGCTTATTGCACGTGCACCCAATAGCTATCATTACTATAGATCTGAAATCCAGCACACTGTCTTAACTTAGAGTAACAGCCACAAAGCTTGTTTGTTGTGTGTTCTACAGTATAAACTAGTTTTATGGACAAATGAAAAGCTAACAGCATCTTTTCTTACCCTCTTGATGCATAAGAACTTATCTTAAGATATAATGGAAGAAAAAGGAGCTTTTGAATGGCAAGGAAGAAACCAGGAGCTTTTCTGCATGGTCTCCAAGGACTATAATTACATTCTTGTGGCTTTTAAGATGAAAAACAGCACTTCAAATCAAATCCATGCCAGCAAAGGTTAGCTGTTTAGGTATTGAATCTTCTAACATTGTAAAGCAAACCATCCCCCCCCACCCACCCCACCAATGAGTTCTCATTGAGCAAAAGTGAAAAGGGTTCTTGTCATTATTCCAATTTGTTCAAAGCGAATGAAAATTTTAAGCATCATCATCATAAGATAGTAGGAAAAGTGGGTCACAAGAAAGGCTCTAGCCAAGCCTGGTTAAAGCCCCGTTCCAGATTTCTATCTTTTTGACCTGGCAGCAATCGTTGAATCTTCCATATACATGTTTATGATGGAACTTAATCTTCATGAACTTATCTTTTCCATATAATCTTTGAGTTAGGTTTAATTTAGCCTTTACAACGTGAAGGATGGGTGGAATGATTCCTCATACATGGCCTGTAATTATGTCGAACGAGATCTCTTTCCGACAGAAATCCGATGGGTTTGTTCTAATAATTGCTAGTGAATCCTGAGTCACAATGATTCATATATATACATGTCAGCCAATATTCAAATCTAAGAAGCTTGGAAACTAATTATTGAACCTTTATCATTGTAGCAATAACGATGGTTAATATTTGGCTGACATCCTACCCGAAACAAGTGATTTCCAAAATCAGGAGCTGCCTCCACAAACTTAGGTTAGCTCATTGTCCAACTCTTTTTAAATACACAATAATTTTCTGTATGGGTCCTGCCACTCGTATTTGATTTCTATGTGACATAATGCAACTAGATTGCTTATTTTGATTTTTGTTCGTCCACGCCTTGACATGTCTATCCATGTGCAATCTTAGCTTACAAATTAGAAAAGAGTGTTAGAGCAGTGATCTATTACGCTAACAGAATTGTCTAAAGCATCTTGATTGGTAACTTATTAGAAGTTACATCGACAGTTTATCTTCTTACGAGGTACTCTTCAGCTAGGACTTTGAACATGGTACTTGCATTGGTAAAGCCCTTTTGACTACTTTGTATCTGAACAAGTAAAACAGTAGATTTTGTTCTTGGTTAAAGCATGTGCACAAAGGCTTTGTTCTTTACTATACAATTAAGTTTAGAAGCAGCCTTTTGTGTTTCGTATAGCAGATTTCTGCTCTTTTTTCCACTAGATTTGGACCATCCGACAATGCGACAAAAGGATATTAGCAGACCATCCATTGCAGTACAAAATGGTCCCTCCAAACATTGAGAATTTCCTTTTGGATGCCTAGCTATTGACCTAACTCATGATCAAGACCATTCAGTTGTATCAGATATAGTACAAGATGGTCCCTCCAACATATTCAGAATTTCCTTTTTGGTGCCTATCAGTTAGCTGCTGACCTAACTCACTTGATCAGGACCATTCACTTGCTGTGGCTTGTTCTTACATGAAACATTCTATGTAACACGAAACAAGAAGTGCTGGCCAAACCTAGCCGTTTGATGGGATCTTTATTAGGTTTCTCTTGGTGAGCACACTATGAGTTAGTTAAGGACAGACGCTCCTTAATGTAGTAATTTTTAGGAATATAATTACAGCAATGCTTCTCATTATAGGATAAAATTAAACTCAGGGACACTAAGTTTCAAAAGATATCAACCGTGTCTTTCTGTTAAAAAAATTATACATTTTGATGATGCCACCCAATACGTATTTTTTAAATACCAATACTACCCTTATTACATATTTAAAATCTTATTTTTTTTCCTTTTGATAAAGCCTATTTTCCTTTTTTTTTTTAATTGTATTTCAATCCCCACCCCCTCTCTCTCCAACTCCCCCCCGCTGCCCTCCCATCCCGGCCCCCTCATCGCCCTACCCTCCCTGCCCCCACCCTCCCCTTAAGTAAACCCATTGCTACCCCCAATCCCTCCCTACACTCCGTTGTCGCCAGAACCGAGATTGACCACCGGCGCCAAGACCACCGGTGCACAGCCACCAAAGTCGCACCAAAACTACCAAATCAGCACAAACGCTAGCATCATCGCAGCGCTGCCGGTACCCTGATCCACGACCTAAGACCCAAATCACCGCTGACACCCACATAAGCCACCACCGGCATCATTGCAGCGTCCACGACCCAAGACCCAAACCACAGCCGCCTCATCACAGCACCGCCGACACCTATCTACATCGCCCACCAGACCAACCACCACATCGCCCACCGGAGCATCTACCATAACCGGGTGGTGCACCATTTGGGAACCCCAGATCTACCATCTCGCTTCCCCTGCCTCCCTTGTTCATTACAAGCACAACCCCGTCAAGACAATTTTATCATTTCTTCTTTTCCGCTTTTACAAATCTGTTTCCATTTGCTTCTTGTGGTAGATTGTTGGTGATGTTGCTATGATGCAGAGGTGGTATTGAGGTGGTTGTTGTGGTTGGAATTGCGGGGGCAAGAGAAAGATTAGGGAAGAAATAAACAAATGGCATTTGAAAACTTACTCTTACGTCTTGGGTAATTTGGTCTTTTTGTTCCAATCCGTTATGTAGATATTCTGTTTGGTCAACATATATAAGTGTAATTTGTCCAAACTAATGGACATATTTGTAATTTTACCTTAACCTCAGGAACATTACTGTAATTATCCCTAATTTTTAATTTGTCCAGAAATCATAGTGTGAGACAGGTTGCTATGAAAATTTATATTGTTTTACGCTTGTTTGATGTGGGTTTTTCCATTTTGCCATAACGAAATAATTCGCTTACGCTGCGTATGCCCACCCCCATCAAGCTCGAACAAAAACCTTGCACCGGGAAAAAAAAAAGGGCTTTACTATTGAATTAACGCTTAGCTCTCATATCTAGAGTTGAATTAAGTAGGAGAGAGAGAACTAGAGACGACAGCAGAAAGGGACATTAATTGGTTGGAGGGATTGGGACAAAATGTGCAAGTTTTATGATTTTTACCGGCAATTGAAGTATTGGTGAAATGTTGGATTCTTACTAATGCTACGGTATTTTAGGTCGTGCCACACTGAGAAATTCGGTGAACCAGACGGCCAAGTACCAAAGTATGTACGTGGTCAAAGATTCTATATTACCTATTCACAAGAAACAAATTTCACTATTTCCTCTGCTTACGGAACCAACTGTGGATGAGGGGGTATAATTACGGTGAGCACAGTCTCAGCAGTTAAATAATTTTTTAATTGAACCAAATCAAACATCATCGGTTTGGACAGTTTAATTTAGTTGATCTAAACGATTCAATCAGTTTAAACAGTTCAATTTTAGTCTGTTTAAACGGTTCGATTTTGTCAGTTTGAATTCGGTTGGATCCATTTGAAAGAGTTGTCCTTTTTATGAATTTTTTTTTGCTACTTCTTAGGTTGAAGGAAGATGGCAGCAACCACTCTTATGACGACAATAGATAGTCGCTAAATACGATTAGTAGCATTTCTGTTGACACTTTTAGCGGTAATTCTTAGTATTACTTTTTTAGTATCACTAAATAACTATCACTGACATTTAACGATCATTAATTGTCCCTATATGGGGATTGTAGCTATCGTCCTGCAACTCGAGTAGTAGCAAAAAAATTTCCTCCTTTATTACGAGATCCTATCCTAATGTATTAGAGATTGAAGTTATATTTTACCTATATTGCACATAATCTTGTCACATTCTATACCTAAGAGCTTGTGTTAAACTATTATATAAGTATTATTTCAGATTTATATTGCGATGAAAACTAAGTATGGCTTGTCATTGATGTACATTGATCACTAAACTTTGTGTCATAATTGCTCTCATTTTCTTTTCTTTTAACTTTAAAAGTTTGTTTATTTGCCTTTGCTTAGTACCATATATGTGAAAATAATCAATGTCATTGAAACTAAATTGATATATCATAGGTCGGTTCGGTGCAATTCGGTTTGTGATCGGTTTCAAAAAGTTGATCCATGCACGAACCTAACTGAATTGATGTCTGTTTGAGAAATATGAAGCCGGGCCATTAAGATTTTTGGACGCTTTAGATTGGATCGGTTTGATTTGTTCGGTTCAAATTGGTTTGAACAATTTGGTGCTCACCCCCAAGTATAACGATGTGTCTATCCCTCGGAATTAATTTATCAAGCTGATGATAAGATCCATGAACCCCGAAAATTTTATCATCCAAAAATGGTGAATTATCGATAGAAATTCTACTTTGGAACAAAAATTGCTATTGTTTTTTCTATGTACCCAAATTGAAATAATACGAAGGAAGGATAGGAACCTTTCAGGAGTGATTGATTCCCCAAAAAAGAAACAAAAAGGGGGATTCAATTCATATCTTTTATAGAATGAGATACCTTTATCTCACACTACGTGAGGAAACAAAGAAGCGATGTCTATGGAAAAAGGGATCAAGAAATTATCAAAAATTATTTTTTTTTCCTTACTAATTTGGTTCAAGTATAGCTAGAGTCTCGATATCTCAGAATCCGATGGAAAATTTTGAGTCTGTCAAATTTGTAGGTTTACATGTATCAATTAATTAAGTGAATTTCAGTTTGCTGGTGGGGTTGGGGAGAGGGGGGTGTCGATTCAATAAAAGAAAAGCAACTAGGATCGGTTTTGAAACAATTCATTGCATTTTACCCTAGACTTGCTAGGTAAATTCAAGAAACACAAAGCAAGTGTGGAAGAGACCTTGTCGAGATAGAAATGATCCAGTCCTTCAAGAGTGAATGAATGTTAAAAAAAAAAATCAATGTGAGGATGAAAGTAATGACTACTCAATAGATCAGATGAGACGATAATAAAACTTTGATTCCCTATTACCTGAAAATATTTTCATCTCATTATATCTCAAACGTTTGCTAAATTACATCAGATATAAAGTTTTTCTCGACAAGTACACCATCCTATCTAACCAGTCTTGTCTTTTCTCCTTTTACCTCATCACATGAAGATGTAAATCCAAAGTATCATTGCAGGTAAAAGGGTGAAGATTTATGAGCGTCTTGTCAACTTTAACTTACCCACTTGCGTAAGTTTGTAGTGCGATCCCGCTCCTACACGTTTGGCTGTTTTAAGAAACTCAATTCGCACATACACTTTCCCGTTTATGGTAAACCACTAAACCACATGCGCGCTGACCAGCACAAGACCCACCAGATCAAATGCGTTGAAGTGATTAGAATTACTGTCCGGAGAATGCGAGATCTTATGAGATGATTTCCCGTACTGTTATGCTACGGTGGATGTTGAGATGTTGTCCCACATCGGATAACGCAAATCCTATACTAGACGACGTTATGCTACGGTCCAAATGGAACAACCACGTCGTTACACCGCAGATTGATAATACGCTCATATCGTGGTGTTATAATTCGGCAAAAACATACGTTTCGGCATCCATTTTTTGATGCAATCTAGTTTCTTCTTTAAAGTGTATCAGACCCTTTAACGTGGGGCTTGTCGTATTGAATTTCTTGTTATCTCTAAAACATTATTAGATGTTACAAGATGTGTGTCTTATTACAAAATTTGAGCCACTAAACATACTTCTACTTTTATGCTTATTGTCTTGCCCCAGTCAAAACGCCTTTGTAGTTGATTGAGCGAAGTAACAAAGGATAACTTATACAGCATTATACAGAAGAAAGCTGTAATCTCATATATATATATATATATGGGCATTTAATCTCATCTACATGTTTACAGTCGCTAGTATATCATCAATCAAAACAGCTGAGCAGCACTCAAAAAACCCTCAAACTACAGATGGAAAAGTAAAAAAGAAAGAAAAAAAGCATAATAGCTGAACAAAAACTCAAAGGAGCTAAACATCTCCAAACTAGACAGTAGAAGAAAATTTGAGACGTAAACCACAAGAACTTGACTGCCTGTCTAGGGTTTTGGCTGCCTCCCTTGCAAACGGTCTCGCCATGGGGTCACCGGCGGTGCATTGGAGAGCAAGATTCATCGTCTCAACGATCTCGTTGTGATTACTCGATGTGCATCCCTTGATCATTGGATCGACCCAAGTGTCGAGATGACAGTCTGAGTAGCAATAACGTGCCCATTCAACTAGGCTTTCATGCACGCCAAACTCGGCATCGGCTGGCGTTTTTCCGGTCAGCAGTTGAATGAGTATGAGGCCAAATCCATACATGTCACTCTTCTCAGTAGTGGTTTTGGTTTCTCTAGCTTCTGCAACAGGAAAAGCACTTTCTGTAATTTTTACTTTGAGACATATGATAACAGGTTGCAGCTTCCAATGTGGTGTGATAAAGTTGAAAAGTGAGGAAGTATTGTGTCTTCCTAATGGACTTCATATAAGCATGGGTCACCTCAAAATATTCGAAAGGACTGGCATTTAGATCGAAGTGTACAAGTAAAGGAAGAAAATTACACTATTTTTTTCCCTATTATCTCGTTCCCTTTTTGACCCATTACTCGAAACATTTTCTCGCTTTCTCTTCGGTTCATCTAAATTTTTTTCTCCAAAAAAGAAACCCAACATCTTAAGACAAGTTAGAACAAACCCTCTCATAATACCATCAAATCAAGAGATACGTCTTAAGATACTAGAAACAAAAGAAAAACAATATTACGCCTTCTACACTAATTATCTTTGCCAGATTAAACCTGAATCTGTCCCAAAAGAAAGGTGAGAGAAGGGGAGGGGGAGAGCCTCTCGATAGAAGAGAGCTACTCCCCGAAAACATCAACTAGGGTTTCCTTGAGAGAGAAACTAGAAAGAGGGGTTCATATTAATTACACCGGTGAATACAATAAGCTGCATTCCTGTCAAGAATTCGAAGTAACCAAAATTTTCTTACCTAAACTAAGTGCTAAATATTGATAAATATGCCAGGCTAAATTAGTCATATACCTGGAGCAACATAGGCTGAAGCGATGGAGCACTTGCTCTCTGTAAAAACCAGCCGGGAAATACTCAATCTCAAGCGAGGCTCATCTGTTCTGTCAATTGTAATCCTTTCCGGCGAAAGTTCACCTACAAGAATACTGGGCGAGCAGTTACAATGAAGGTATCGTAGAGTTTTTGCAATCCCAAAACCAATTTTCCTTCTCCTTTCCCAACTCAGCCCTACAAGAGCTTCACTCAAACTCTTGCCTTGAATGTATTCATAGACCAGAAATCCGCCCTTTTCCGACCTACACATTGCCATAAGCTTAACGATGTTCCCATGCCGAACCTTACCTAGTTCACTCATCTCTTCCCAAAAACACGTTGGACTTGAACTAGTATCATTCATTTCCGTTACTACGAATTGCATCTTGTTCATCGCGGACTGTCCTTTGTATGAAACTCCATTAGTACTTCCTCTTGAATTGGCAGCTTCATCTCTCGCAGAGGATAAGATATCGTGAATAGTTATTGATTTCGATACCTTGGCATCAAAGAATTGCAGTTCCCAAGTTCCATCTTCACTTTCCACTTTCTTAACGTTGACTCCATTTTTATGTCGAACGTAAACAATGACATATGTACCTAGCATCACCAGCAGCAAGGCTGCAAGAATGCAAGCCAAGAAAAACCACCAAACAGGGTTTCTCGCGCCTTTACATGGCGATAAGCCACTTGTGGTGTCGCCGCCACAGAGGTTGTTACCCGCAACTGCACTCGACTTAATAGCCAAGAACGCCCCTGTTGATGGTAAACTTCCGTGGAAATGGTTGTAGGAAATATTTACCTCAACAAGTGATTCCACTCGTCCTAAATTTTCCGGGATTCTGCCGGTCAGCTGGTTCACTGACAAATCTAGCTGCCCCAGGACTGGCATTTCAGAAAGGCCAGCTGGAATTTCGCCAGTCAGCATATTATGACTCAGATCAATTCTCACGAGCTTCTGACATGCAGATAATTCATTGGGTATGTTACCTGACAGATTGTTGTCACTTAGCTTCAATTGCATTAATTCTGAAAAGTTCCCAAAACTCGGTGGGATGGAGCCCGAAAAGTTATTTTCGGCCAAGTCCAAGTTTTCGAGCTTCTTACTGCCAAAAGATCCCGGCAGGTAACCAAAAAACCCGTTCCTTGCTAAATTTAGCATCTGAAGTTCCGGCATGTTCCAACTCCAGTCATTTATGGTGCCGGAGAGATTGTTGCCTGAGATATCCAGGTAGTAAACAAGTGGGAGTTTCGTGAACTCCCAGGGAACGTCGCCTGAGAGGCGGTTATTTTCAAGACGAACTCGTCCTAAGCTCATGCAGTGGCTCAAACTCTTTGGTATTTTGCCTTCAAGGGAATTCGAAAAGAGGATGAGTTTAAAAAGTTGGTGAGACTCACAAAGCGTTTCAGGGATTTTCCCCCTTAGATCGTTGGTAGAAAGGTCTAATACAGTGAGATTGTTCCCTTTTCCAAGATCTTCTGGAATCTCACCTGTGAATCTATTAGACCACAGCTGAAGGACTTGAAGATGAGGCAAAGATGAGACACCATGTGGAATCTGCCCGCTAAAATTATTGGAAAACAGGTGCAGAACTTCCAAGTTTTGCAAGTGAACTATAAGTTCAGGGATTTCACCGGACAAGTAGTTATCGCTTAAATCAAGCGATATCATATTATTCAGATTAAAAATAGTTCCAGGAATGGAGCCCGTGAGCTTGTTGAAGTACAAGAAGAGGTATTGAAGATCGGTGAGGTTACCGAGGGACAAAGGAATTTCACCAGTGAGATTGTTGTACACAAGATTAAGATGATTTAAGGAGGTTAACTCACCAATTTCCTTCGGAATCCCACCGGAGAGATTGTTGTACCCCAAGTAAATAAACGTCAAACTCTTCATTAGGCCTAGTTCTGGTGGAATTTCGCCAACTAACTGGTTTGAAGCCAAAGTCAGGATTTCCAAACTTGTCATGTTTGTTATTGACTTTGGAATTCCTCCCACCAAAACATTCCCACCAAGATCAAGAAACTTAAGGCCGGGAAAGAACTTTCCTATTCCGTCTGGAATCTCACCTGAAAGCATGTTGTTCGACAAATCTAACGTCTGGAGTCGCGGAATATAGCTCCTTGGCAATCGACCTGTTAGATTGTTGTTGCTTAGATTGAGATATCTAAGAGATGAGGAAGTGTTGCCTGGAATCCCACCAAAGAGCTGATTATCAGAAAGATCGATAGCTTCGATGTATGGGAAACGAAAAATTGAATCCTTAAGGTTTCCAGATACATTTTTCCCAGACAGTTCAATCTTGGATATGTGGGAGGAATTGTCGCAGGTGATTCCATTCCACTGGCAAAATGAGAGAGAGGAGTTCCAGTTGGAAAGAAAGCCCAAAGGATCATGCAGCGAAGATTTCACTGATAATAGGAGCTCCAATTCATCATACCCATTGCATGCGCACAAACAAGAACACAAGAACATGAACAGCACAAGCTGATAATGCGTGTGTGCTCTTTTTCTCATCATCTTTAGCTGGACTGAAATATCCAATCAATAAGTTGGTGGAGATAGCTTCAAATATGATCAATCACTTTCTGTCACCTACATGAAACAATCATTCTTATAAAACCTCGGATCCGGTGCTAATGGAAAGTGTAGTAAGATAAAGCAATTGTATTTCCTTTCTTATAGCACAGAAAGCATAATTTGAAGGGTCTAGTGAATGAGTGACTGGGCTTTCAGTATACCATACATGCATGTATGCCTGCGTGGATGTTTCATTAAAGACAAGTCTGCAACTTTGATGAAGTACAACATTTAATGCACGATGTGCAAGCCGCAGATTAGTGGATGCGCACAGATTCACTTCTATGGAATGGAGTATATATCATCCCGCACGGTGGGCTAATAATTAGAACAAGCAGGCATTAACAACGTGACACCATCATTACTTCCAATTACTTTGTCCCGCAACGTCACGTTGTAAATGCCTGCTCTTGTAAAATCTTCATGCAACACCTGTAAATCGAATCTCAGTTCATCCTGACCAAAAACGTCTTCGGTAACATCAAAAACCATCAACGCTGATACGAGGAAAGATTCATTTTTAACCAAGAATTTAATGGCTTACAAGTGAACTAAGCATATGAAATAATTTCAAGAATTATTCCAAGTATTTCAGCTGGAACAGCTATGTACAGAACATACCACAACAAAAGTAAACTTCATCACATATACACTATCTGTACATATGAACTGAATCATGCATACTAACTATAGGAATTGATTATGTAACTTACCAGAACATCATCATGTGGGTTTGTGAAATTTCAACCAAAAGAGTATGTATGAGGAGTTAAACTCTCGTGTGATGGCTAGAGAATGAAGAAACCTTTGGAATGGAAGAGAGAGGGGAGGGCTTTTGTGGGAAGTGGAAGAGTTTTTAGGGTTTGAAAGTGAGGATGGTGGGGTGTTTAAATAGGGGCGAGGTTAAGGGTGTCGAAATGGGCAGGAAGTTGTGGAATAATCACGGAGGCGAACCCTTGACTTATGCTGGAACACGAACGGCTTAAAAAGGGTGGTGAAGGCAGGGACAGATGCTGTGATTTTGTCGGAAATAACCAAAATGCTCTTTTGACTGGCTTTGGATAGTGACAAGGATTTTCGATCTGTAACCGTTGAGAAAGTTTTGAAAGTATGTAGAGCCATGAACGTAGGATTTGCCTCCCTCCTTGTACTTATTTACGGAAACAATAACACTTTTAAATTAAAGGACTTTAAGTTCGAAAAAAAATAAAACCTTGGATGCAATAACGGTAGTGACGATGTTGTTTAACTGATGTATGGGATGAGATAATAACAAGACCTTAATCCAATATTGTCTGGAAATTCGTTAGATTCTACTTGTCTGTTACTATACCACGTCATTCATATTACCGTTACACGGACAAGTTTCTTTTAATGTTCACGAGAACATATTTCAAAGCATGCACGATAGACAAGCGACATGTGACAACTTAATTTGGAGTTTGTTGGAATTGAATTGCGTGATATTCAATGTAATATTTTCGTGGATGCCATGAAATTTGTCCTTTCAAATAATGGTCAGATTATAGGGCCGGGACCTTGCCATCCATGGCTTTGAAATGCTAATGAGGACTAATTAGGATCTCTACATTTTACTCATAGCAAAATGCACGTTACACTCCCAGAAGCTCAAGTGAGGTGTACTATTATGTACATGGAACTGTCTGGAGGTCCGGAGGGAAGCGTGCACATTACAGTAGGCGAATACGAGAAAGGAAAACTAGAAAAATTGTGATGGACCAGACATCAGCGCTTTCGAACATCACACAGTACTGGTGAGCTATGATATGATGAAGAAAACAATAAAGCAAAGGCCGGTGTTAAAAGTAATTTCAAGTCATACCGAGTACTACTTCTTGGCAGAGTAAAGGATGAACTTCATGCACGTATAAAGCAAAATATTCTTCAACCCTTCTGTTTGGACTCTTCTCTCTCTCTCTCTCTCTCTCTCTCTCTCTCACACACACACACACACACACAGAGAAGGGTTTATACAGGTAAGGCAAAAAGGAATGAGAAGAAGAATATCAATGAGTGTATATATACGGAGAGAGGGAGAGAGCAACAGGGTGGGGAAGAAGAAAAGTGGGATGCCTTTACGTTGCATTAATGGAAGAGCTCGTGCGCCCTTCTCCCCTTCGTGTGCGGGTCCCACGCCCCCTTTCTCGAAGGAATATACAGTGTGTGGTCTTTGTCACCACCCCAGCATGCCTTCATCTCCATGTTCTAGGGTTTTTTTCGACCACTCTGCTCTTTCTTCCTTCCCCCCACGCCCATGTCCCAGTCGATGTATTTCTTTTCTTTTTGTATAAAGTTGCAATCCACCAAACAGAGTGTTTAAGCGTTTATTTTTATAGTGTGTGTGGGCTAAATGCACTACATTCCTTCGTTCAAAAGGTGTGCCATGAGGAATCTACGACTCTGGTTGCAGCTTCTTTAGTTGGCGTTTGGAAAGACAAATGGACCTTGTACAGGGATAGCAACAAAACCCCTTTTTCCAAGTGCCAAACATGTAGGCTTTCCTGATAAGCTTACTTAATTCAGCCTCTTGGACCAACCATCTGACTTACCATGATTAAAGCTAAGTACTTATTTACCTTTAATCGCCATAATATCTATCCAACGGCCTAAGCTTCATTCGAGATGGCCTATGACTCACATTTTCTGCTTAGAGATGCATGATTCGATTCATTCCCCTTCTATCGTTTTAGCAAAGAAAAAGAAGCCTAAATATTTACCTCGCTAGTTGCGGGTACGTATATCCTTCATCCTTCCTGACGTTTCGTGGATAGATCACAAGTCGAAATATAGTTACGACCCTTATTCCCTTGCCCTTTCAAAAGGCACTTTCCCCTTCCAGAATGATTTGAAACGGAGACGCTTAATTACACTTTAGTTTGAAACCTTGTGTGTGTGTGTCATGCGCGTGCGAGCGCGTGTGTACAATTAGCTGGGAAATTAGTAAGGAGACATCAATCAGAACTATGTAGATTGATTAAATCCCATGTAGGTGGTGACATTTCTCTCAAGTATGTATGACCTATTTATTAAGGGAGTATAGCTCAGTAGACATCCATCTTCTACCAATGTGGAGTGAGTTTGTGAGAGTATTTAAATTACATCAGACTAGAATTACTCATAAAATAAGCTTTATTCTGTTGAAGTGCAACCAGTTATGGTAAACCTTTCCATCGCAAGTCAATTTTCTTACGCTGGACCACCACTTCGTTTCTTTTGTAAACCGGGGAAAAGTCCATCCATGCCTTAATGCTGTAAAGCTTGCATTAGTGTTGAAAACAACTACTACTTCGGATAGTTTCTTCAATCGTACTTTCACTAGTTAATTGAAGCACCTTTTATAAATTATTAACTAGGCGATAGCTTACGATATTCCATCTCTGATCCCATAGCCTGATTAACTGAGCTGTGCATGACGTTGAGCCGACCAATGTCCACTAAATCAGGGTCCTGATCTTGTTCTCTCGGGTGACTGTATTATATAGAGAGCTCTTTTGTTGTTAATGTTGTATTCTGAATCTGAAAACACGAGGAGAACAAAACAACCCCACTATGATATAATGTTGTTAGGCAAGATACCATTGGGAGGCTATCATAAAAGTCGTATTTGTTTCGCTATGATGCAATGCTCAACTCTGAGAGTTTGAACATTACACTCCTTTTGAGCTCAACTAACTGTCGATTGAACTGATCAAGAAGCATTCAAATGAAGTGCTACACTAAAATGTGTAGTCGACGAATTGGTCCTAATTATACACCTTGGCTGATTAAACACCTTTGTTTATCAAGAGGCGCAACTCCTCAAAACTTGATCGTAATATTAAAATATCTAACTAAATTTCCACAAGTATTTCAGAGATAGAGCAGCACAAAGCCAACCACTGCAATTCCATAGAAGTTGAAGACATAAAAGGAAGGAACAGCAAAGCCCTACAAGCTAGGGGGGAACAAATCGATGGAAACCAAGCAAGAAATAAATATGCTTTGCGTATTAAAAAGGCCGGAGGTGGAGATATAAAATCTCAAAGCTTGAGTTGCCGGTCAGCATTCATTGCATTTGATGAGCCCAAAGAACTTCAGCAACAACTATCAATTGCATCACATGGAGCCATCGGCTGCAACAGATACATATATCTCCACTGGTCCTTCTTTACTTAGCCGTTTACAAACTTCTAATCATTTCGACACTCAAATCATATATTTGGAAAAGTTTTGATTCAAAACCAAGTAAGATTCCATCTTGAATAATAAACAATACGATGCAAAGCATGCTCTATTATGATATCAATCAAGTGGGAAACTGAACTAGTGCACATAGATTGTATGAATTATCTACGGGCTTAACATATACTCCCTCCATCCCATATAAATTGATCCCATTTAACTTGGCACGCATATTTAGGATTTATGTCATATATTATGTATTTTTTCATTATACCCTTTAGAGAGAGGGGAAAAAAAGTGGGTTAGGAGAGAGAAAATTGGTTGGTGGACACTACAAGAAAAGAGGGCATTAGCGACGGACTTTTAGCGACGGACACAATTCCGTCTCTAAAAGATTTTTAAGCGACGGAAAACACCCGTCGGTTTAAAGTCCGTCGGTGAAAGAGGGTTTTGCCGACGGACTTTTACCGACGGGTGTTTTCCGTCGCTTAAACTATTTAAAAACGGAATTATTCCGTTGGTAAAAATAACCGTCGGTGAAAGTTAGTTTTACCGACGGAGTTTTACCGACGGGTAAAAGTCCGTCGGTAAATTCCTTAAAAATATCAGATCCCCTTCTTTTCTTTCTCCCGTTGCTCTCTCTCTCTCTCTCTCTCTCTCTCACCGGCGATTTACACTCTGTCGCTCTCCCACCGCCACCGACGCCGCCACCGCCACCGACGCCGCCACTTCCGCCCATCTTCAAAACCGATCGAAGGACCGCCGCCACCACAACCGTCACCACCGGCCGAGTTCCCTCTGCGTTTCCCTTTGAGCCGTACAGCGCCTGTGCGCTCCTGCTCTCTCACCAGAAATTGCTGCCGTCTGTTTTGTTGTCGCCGTTTCCCCCTCTGATTTGCTGCCGCAGGTAAGGTCACGGTCCTGTTTTCTCTCTTTATATTTTCTCTTTCCGTTTCTTGAGTCCATTTTGCAATTACATGTTATAATTTGGTATATTGTGTTATTCATTTTGCAATTACATGTTATAATTTGGTATATTGTGTTATTGAGTCCATTTTGCAATTACACTGAATCCTATCACATTTTTGTGTCTACATCCATCTTATATGTGGTTAAGGATCATCTACAGCATGCTATCTGCTGTTACAATTTTAGTGACATAAAATTGAGTTAAAAAGGTTTTTGACTTTTATATTACAAAAGAAATACTGGAGGATCCTTGTATCTTTGGTGCACATGAATGTAAATGCATACTCAAACAGGTAAAGAGTTTCCGTTTGTTAATCTGGAATGCAATTGATTATACGAGCAAATTCTGCGGCCTTTGATCATTTGTGACGGGACTTGCATGTTATCGCTTAGTAGCTTGATGGTACAAAAATGGATCCCTCCTCTCAGATGTTTCGTCACTATAGCAGTAGGGTGCTCTTTTAGCTGCAATATTTGCACTATTCGCCGCTAATCTATAGCGACAAATTTTGCTGTTTTTGTCTCGCATCAAAGTATAACTGCTATAGCGGTTAGCATGAATACAAGGCGAACTTCAATGTTCTCGGTCAGATCAGGTTACAGTATCAACGTGCCAAAAGGATAGCCCGTATTTCAGAAACCAAAGGAAATGCCATTAAACCACTCTTTCAAAGTTGCAGTTAGAAGCACAAGGTTAAGAGAACGTCATAAAAAATAAGCCTATTAACTATTTACATTCAATATGTTGACCTGACATACATTTTGGAACAAATCAAAATAGAAATTGTGACACTCGCAATGAGACTCAGTATCACCTCTTGGAGTTCTACTGCGAGCTAATATGTACAATGGCAAGACTATCTGGAAAACCAACATGAATAACCACTGGCTAGTATTCATTTACCGCCGTAGCTTAATTATATGCTTGTGATCAACATGGTCTTCACAGTTAGTGTTTCATCACTCACCCTTGATAGACATCCTTTGACATGCAGTTCAACAAAATTACCGTGTCTGACCTAAGTAGTTAACTAGAGCCTTTTAGAAACCACAATATGGCTCCTGAATTAGGATATGCTCTAATTAAGAAGTTGTGTTCTCTTTCTTTCCTTAAAGATAAACCAAGTAGGGTGCAGATATTGACCGATATGATGGAACTTTGGTGCAAAGGGCATCCTTCTTCATGTATTTACCTTGCTTGTTTTTCCCTTTGCGTAGTGGCGAAAATTACGTTCACATAAGTTTATAATGTCACCCTTTCGTCACAGTATCAAGTCAATACTGAGAATGTTCTTAGGAGGGACCCTATATATGTTGAAATTGATCTCCTTGATATGTCATTGGAATCCTTTGGAACCATTACAAAAGTTCCAGTATAAATTTGGAGCAAATTTGGCCTGGGGATTGTATTTAACGAGTAGTAAATAAGACCTAATTCTGGTTCTTTGGGGGTTGGATATTCTTCTCACACTCAGACATTATGAGGTAACGTTCGAGCCTTTGCAATACTCTGATCATGTCGGA
Organism: Escallonia rubra; assembly: GCA_033065855.1. Taxonomy (NCBI): domain Eukaryota; kingdom Viridiplantae; phylum Streptophyta; class Magnoliopsida; order Escalloniales; family Escalloniaceae; genus Escallonia; species Escallonia rubra. The sequence goes on along the minus strand of JAVXUO010000467.1, from coordinate 364,141 downwards.
CTTGCTCTTCCATGGAGCTGGTCCATGTCTTTCATTTGAAGCTGACGTTACCATAGATGCATGTTAACGTTTCCTATGGCTCATTTATGGAATGTAATAAATGATTTAGCACTGTCATCGCATACTTGACGAAATTGATGCGAGTCCTCGGAAGTAGTGGCCAGGGACACAGGCTAGTGAAATAATAATAATTGATAGTAACCTCCGATGGGTTTTACGTTGCATGCCACGTATACCATAAACTCTGAGCAGCTATGAAATTGATGCTTGTCGATTGAATAATCATCGATTGGTTTTTCATGTTAAAGTAGGTTAAATGGCTTCTGCTTCGGTGAACAGGGACGTTTCAGTCAACAGGCATTTCTTCAAGGTCATGATGCCTGGTTTTGAGACAGAACTTGTATGTCATCTCGCTTTCTCTATGTTTTCGTGTGTGTTAAAAGTTTTATCTTTGGTTAAAAACTTACATGTCTTACTGTATTATGAATATGTTAGGCCATACCGGTAGCATTTTGGCGATTGCTCACCACGTTGAGATTTGAAGCAACTTTAACCAGCCGTAAGGGGTCATGGCTTGTTCGATTGAAGAAGAAGGTTGGCGAAGAGGTTCTTTGCTTCGAAGAGGGTTGGAACGAATTCGTGCAACAACATGACCTCCATCTAGGAGACTTTGTAGTCTTTCAACACATGGGGCAAATGCGTTTTCAAGTCAGCGTGTTTGATGAAAGCACTTGTGAAAAGCCTTTCCCCTAATGTACATTTTGAACAATGTTGCGAACATTGACTATTGATCGATGATTTTGAACAATATTGTATTATTGATCGATGATTTTGAAAAATATTGTATTATTGATCGATGATTTGTTTTAATTGATGATTTTAGATTGTTAATCGTGCATTTGATATACTGAGATTGTTGACGGAGGATGGGACTCAATTGGTTTGAATTTTTTATTACAGGTTTGGGCATTAAAAAATAAAAATGAATTAAAAAAATGACTTTAACTTTTAGCGACGGATTAATTCCGTCGCTAAATAGTTTATCCCGTCGCTAATTTTGTAAAAAGAAAATAAATTAAAGTACGTAAAACATAATTAGCGACGGATATTCCGTCGCTAATTAAGTGATAAATCCGTCGCCAAACGTTCTATATTAGACGACGGATTTTATAATTCCGTCGCAAAACTTTTAGCAACGGCCTTTTATACGACGGACTTTTAGCGACGGTAATTCCGTCGCTAAAACTTTTAGCGACGGAATATAGGTCTTTAGCGACGGGAAAATCCGTCGCTAAAGACCTTATTCCTTGTAGTGGGAGTGCTAAATGTAGAGAGAGAAATATAATAAAAAAAAATGTAAAAAGTGGGTCAGGAAAGAAAAATGAGTTGGAGGATAGAAAAACACCGACATAATCTTTCTTAATTTGGAGAGTGGGGATGAGCAATTTTGGTAGGACGACCCAAAAAAGAAATTTGATCAATTTTTGTGGGACGGATGAAGTATAACTCATTGCTTGTTATTTGTGGTAAACTGGGTTGATGGAATAGATTATGGGTGAGAGTAGACATGCACCGTTGTTTAATGGTTGCAATCAGATTCGACCATTGAGCTAGATGCACCTTAATGCGTGTCATTGCATTAAACCCATGTATGCGCTTTGTTATATGTGTGAGCATGATTTAGTGGAATCCTTTGTTGTTAGGATTTTCTATCGATAGATAAAAATAAGGTGGCCCCATACTCTCACTTATTAGTTATAGTCTCCTCAATAGGCTTAGCAACAAGGGGTTGAGGGGAACATAAAAGACTTTTCTCCGTAGGTCTGTCATTCTCTTTTATTGTTTAACAAACCACGGGGTATATGCATTTCTTCACCTCTTTGCATTCTTAATCGCGTGCTTGTGATTCACACAAGTTCGACCTCTAGAATGTATTTCATATGTCGAATTAGAGCTTTCTTATATGAGTTGTAAGTTTCGATCCAATCGTAAGCTATGATCCTAAAATAATATGTGATTTGACTATACACACAAATTTTGAATCGTGCTAACAAAGAACAAGACAAATATGAAACTAAAGTATATATTTTTTGTTTATAAGAAGTAAAGTACAATCACTGTTAAATTTTTGAAACAAAGATTATATCTTATGGTTCTTCAATCTTCCGGAAGCTTCATTCAAGGGCTTGTAGCTTTATCCCTGCCGAACGGGGCGATCCTCCCAAGATTTGAACAAGGAAAACATATATTCAAGGCCTTGTAGTTGCTCCCAAATTGACCATAGCTGTCCTTTTTTGGACAGCTGACAATATTTTAGGATCAGATCTAGTAGCTTGACTTCGAATTTATATTCATAGAGAAAATCCATTAGAGGTAGCTTTGAATCTGGATTGATAAAACTTGTAACAAGGGATGAAGGCTATTGGAAAAATGGGAAAGCTACTATAAGGTGTAAGGTATTTTCACTTTTTCCACTGTTTTGATGAATGTTTTTCAGAACAAAAAAGAAACATTGTAGACGAACAACCAAAAGGGAATTTCTTGCCATCCTTACAAATCTAATTATCTATATATGAAAGCCGAAACTGAGAGAAAATGATCATGTCACTGCCTACATGAACATTCTCTTAACTCGTCATGTAGACTTTTTCATTTTGACTTTTTTAATCATTTTAAATTTACTTACGACATAGAACCGATAGTCTTGAATGAAGATGGAATATTAGTGAGTGGTCGAGGGATCGATTCTATGGTGGGACCTGGCAGCAGAAGGTCCCAAGTACATGTGAAAATAGTTGTTAATGATTAGGCACCCACAAAAGGGATGTGGAGTGCAACGGAAGCTAGAGGATGCTTCCATAGCTGAAAGTTTGGAAAGTGAAGAGAGTTTCAAAAATTTTGAAAGTGAGCCGATAACGGTTCAAGATGTGGATAAAGTTAAAGAAGGACAAGAGGCAATAAGAAAGACCTTCAAGAAATTGATGATCTATGCCATGGAGAAACGATTGGCGAGGTTGTCACCTATCGACTGGGCGGAATGCGTCGAGGATGACGAAAAGGATCGATGGAATGGAGTTCGGTTGCAAGATCTTAGATTGGCGCCAACCAAACTGGATGATTTGAAGATAGAAACACAAGATCCATTGATATAGGTGAATTTGGGAACGGAGGCCGATCCACGGCCTATTTATGTTAGTGCTCAATTATCGACTGAGGTTAGAGAAAAAATCATCGATTTGGTTAGGAATTATAAGGACTGATTTGCGTGGAGTTACGAAGAGATGCCCGGTTTAGACAGAAAACTGGTGGAGCACAGATTGCCAATCAAGCAAGGGTTCAAGCCATTCATGCAGGCTCCCAGGAAAATGTCGAATGAAGTAACACTGCTGGTTAAGGAGGAAATCGAGTGACTCCTCAAGGCAAATTTCATTCGGCCAGCCAGATAATTTCCTAGGATTTTTGGTCCACCAAAAGGGGATCGAAATTGATAAGAACAAGGCAAAAACCATTATAAACGCCAAACCTCCTTCGAATAAGAAGGAGCTCCAGCATTTTTTAGGACAAGTTAATTTCTTACGCCGATTCATTACTAATTTAGCAGGAAAAACAAAGGCATTTTCATCCTTGTTAGGGATGAAAAGAGATACTGAGTATCGATAGGAAGCAGAGCATCAACGTGCTTTTCAGTCGATAAAAGAGTATCTAGCCAAACCCCTTATAGATACCACCGAGGATCGGGAGGCCGCTAAAGTTGTATGTATCGGCAGTAGAATCATCGCTTGGAAGCTTGCTAGCTCAAGAAAATAGTCAGGGCTTTGAACAAGCCATTTACTATTTCAGTCGAGGATTAAATGTAACGGATCAAAAGTATTCTGTTGTAGAAAAGTTGTGTCTAACTTTATATTCTACTGCAGTCAAACTTCAACATTACATGTTGCCTTTTGACATATTAGTAATTGCACAAACGGACTTGATAAAGTACATGCTATCAAGGCCAGTATTAAGTGGAAAAATGGGAAAATAGGTTCTTGCATTGATAGAGTACAGTTTAACCTATATTCCCCAGAAAGCTGTGAAAGGCCAAGCTCTGGCCGATTTCTTAGCAAATCATCCGAGTGACGACACTTAAAATGGAATAATCTATGTTGGCATCGCTCCTTGGAAAACTAGTCAAGGAGCTGGTGCAAGAATAGTGCTAATTTATCCCATCGGAAATACACATCAATTTGCTTTTTAAATTGAAAAAGATTGTTCAAACAATCAGGCAGAATACGTAGCCTTGATCATTGGTTTAGAGATATTGTTGGACATGCGTGTGACAACAGTGCAAATATCTGGGGATTCCCAACTGGTTATAAAACAGTTGAATGGAGAATTCAAATGCAATGCTCCAGGTTTGGAGATGTATTTTAGCATCGCGTCATATTTGCTAACAAAATTTGATGACGTAACAATAATTCACGTCCCCAGGATAGATAATGGGAGCGCCAATGTAATGGCTCAGCTGGCCTCAGGGTTAAAAGTCCATGATGGAATCAATGAACAATGGGTAAAGGTATCCAAACAGTTGACACTAATCGGTGACAGATATGGACAATTAGAAATGGTTAACCCAGTCGATACAATTCAAGATGGCTGGAGAACACCTATTATCCAATATCTACAAAACCCTCAACTAAGAGTAGACGCAAAAATGAAGTTGCAAGCAATTAAATACTTCCTATTAGATGGCGATCTGTTTAAACGAACACCAGAAGGACTGACACTTAGGTGTCTGGGACAGCAAGAGGCTATGCATGTAATGGCTGAAGTACACGAAGGTGTTTGTGGTGCTCATCAAGCAGGTATAAAAATGAGATGGCTGATTAGACCGCATGGCCATTATTTGCCTACCATAATGGAAGATTACGTACGATATGCAAAGGGATGTCAAGCTTGTCAAAAACATGGTGATGTTCATCGCGCACCATGCATAGAATTACAATCGATAGTAAAACCACGGCCTTTTAGAGGTTGGGTCATGGACTTGATATATAGGCCAAATGCATCCTTCTTCATCCAAAAAGCACGGGTTTATAATTGTTGCCACTAACTACTTTACAAAGTGGACAGAGGCCAGGCCGATGAAGACAGTTACGCAAGAAAGTGTAATCACATTTATTAAAGAGAATATAATCCACCGATTTGGATTACCTCAAACAATCACGGCTGATAGAGGTAATGTTTTCACTGGGGGCAAATACGTGAGTTTGCTAAAGAATACAAGTTTGAAATAATAAACTCCACCCCCTATTACGCACAAGCAAATGGCCAAGCTGAAGCGACAAATAAGTCTATTAAGCACATCATGGAAAGTGCTATTAAAGATACCCCAAATGATTGGTATCGGTTGCTATCGGAAGTTCTTTGGGCATTCCAAACTTCCCCGAAGTCTAGCACAGGGTTAACTCTATATGCTTTGACATACGGACATGATCATGTATTACCTATGGAAATAACAGGAAGATCCTTCCGAGTAGCTATGCAAAGTAGCGTTCTGGTGACAGAATACAATGAGGCTATGGCAATTGAGTTGGAAGATCTAGACGACCATCGATTGGACGCGTTAGATAAACTGCATGCTCAAAAGCTAAAGGTAAGTAGATCTTACAACTGGAGAGTTTTGCCAAAAAGGTTTCAAGAAAAAGAGTTAGTATGAAAAACTATATTACCTATATGATCAAAGGATCCAAATTTTGGAAAATGGTCACCAAATTGGGAATGACCTTTCCTAATCCATAAAGTTTTAAGAGGCGAAGCATATTGGTTAAAATTGTTGGAAGGACAATTGCATGCCAAGCCTATTAAAAGCCGATTCTTAAAAAAATATATCCCTTCCATGTGGGAAAGAGTCAAACCAATCGATAGAGATACTTTGCATTAGCCTGATAAAGGCCAAGGAGGTTGAGATATAAAAAATAAAAAATAAACTGCAAATAAAATCTAAAACAAATAGCCTGATTACAAATAGTAGTCTAAAATCAAAAGTTTGACTAAGAAAAATGACTGTTTACACAACGAGAAGTTAAACATTGAAAACAGTTTGAATTTCTTTCCATTGGTTTTTCGCCCTGGAAATAATTTTGTCTGCAAAGACGAGTTGGGAAAGAGTCCTAGCTCGTTTCTTCAAAGGCTCTTCCATAGCTGTAGCCAAATTGATAGCCTCTTGATAAACTTCATTTTTCCGTTCAAGCAGCTCCTTCTGATTCAGGGCGACTATCTTCATCTCTTGTTCCTTTCTCTCGACCTCAATTTCCTCAATCTCCTTGGAAATTTGCAAGCTAACTTGATGTTTCTCTTGGATTTGAATGTTTAAGGCATCAATATCTTGGCCCACTACTTGGGCATTAGATTTAATGCCCATGCCTTGCTTCTAAGAAGCAGATATAAGTGAAATTTGAAATTTCAAAGTGGAGATTAGGCCTGATTGGACATCATTCAAAGCTGATGCATTGTCGGCAAGAGTGTCAATAAGACTGTTCATCTTCGATAAGGCATCATCATTAGCCAAAACATCATTAAGGCGATGGTTGAACAAGCTTTTAAAAACATTAAGAACTGCAGCCACATCAATACTAGAAGGTGAAACCAATGCACCTATCGAAGGCCAAGAAAAGGCATTGATGGCCGTCTGAAGTTGTAGAAATTTTTTATTAATGTCATCAACAACAGGCGTAGAAGGAATTGTTTGTCAAGCAGCTAGGATGCTTGTGGCTTTTGTTACCATATGAGTGATCGATGGGGAACTAGAAGTGATTTGGAAAGTTGATGACATAGTCATCGAGGGAATATCAGTGGTATGGCTAGATGGTGCGGTGGTAGTTTTAGAAATTTTGAGTGGATCTCAGTAACATGAGAATGGCTTTCAGCTGGAAGACAAGTTTCGACTATTGAAGGGACATGTAGAGGAGTATTGCCCAATTGATTAGAATGTTGACTGCTAGGGTGGTTGTCAGAATCTTCCTCATCCTGAACATCCCAAGGCTCATCGACTTGCTGTATAGACAGCAATAAGGTATGAGTTGCTTAATATAGTGACGATGTTAAAAATATTCAAATTAAAGTCCACAAACCTGTTGAAGTGAAGATATTGATCGATGAGTAGCACCAATTAGAAGGACTCCTCCACTAGTAGCTTCTGTATCAGTTGCATCGCCAATAAGCATCAAAAGAAACATTGTCATTGGAAGGATCATCATTCTTATTGGCACTTTCCTGAGTCAAATCGATGGTAATACCACCCAAATCCTAATAATAAGGTAAGCAATGGAATTTAACAATAAATACAAAATCAACAAAAGGAGGAATTTACCTTCAGAGACATGGTTCATGCACTGAAACGAGTCTTGCGTGCAATACTTTTCCTTCGGGCAACCTTAGGCTTAGGCATGCCAGAATCAACTGGAGCAGTTAAAAGAGCTTATTGTTGATCGATTGGTGCTGAAGAGGACTCATTTTCCTTTTTAGATGCTGCACTCCCAGAGGCTCCTATATCAGCAGTCAGCTTTTCGGCTGATCTAGCACTTTGATCAACTGTACAAAGTAAGATCACAATCAAATACTCTTCAAAAGTTTGTCATCAGAAGGTAGTATAATAACAAAAGAGTTCGCACCTGGATTGAAAGAAGATTGGAAACTCACAATATCTAAAATAGTCTGAATCGGAAGAGCAACATTTAGAGGAACAACCGATATCAGTTCGTTTAATTGAGGATTGGAAGAAAGATCATCGGTGACACGTGCTAATTGCTTTCTGCTTTCTCGAATTGCGACTCTCTTTTGAATAAGAGGAATGTCATCATCTTCCTCCATATCTTCAATCTCTTCCCTTTCCTCTGTGGACATATCTTCAGAAGAGTCATCTGACCCTTCATCGACATCGTGTTCTTCTAAAGAAGATTGAGCGACAGGCTCTTTTCCTTTCCTGCCTTGTGCTGATTGAGAAGTTCCTGCAGAAGGAAATCGATTCCTTTTTCGGGAATCAGTAGGTTGGCTGCTACCTCCTACATTGATAAGCCAAGACATGGTAAATAAGTTGATATCAGCAGTAAAAGCGGCATCAAAACAAAGACAAGTACTTGGACGATAGGGAATGTCTGGAGCTAGATGGACCATGCCGTCAACATATTTGATGCCATCATATAACTTGGAAACATTCTCTTGATACCAAGAATCAAAGGGACTAACTGATATGGCAGTACGAATTTTAAAATTGGACATAACGAAATTGTCCATCGATTCGTCAACAACTTTATCAATCTTCTTGATATGGTTTCTTGTGATCTATTTTATCCTTTCTTTACCTTCCAAGAAACCGTTATCTATGAAGAAGGGGCTGGAATCCCTTGTACTAATCTGAATTGTTGGCCAAATTGAAAGGGGGTATATCGCTTGTATCCGCAGATTCCTGAAGGAGTAGTAGTGATTTGACCACCCACATGAAGAAATCGTCCACAAAGAAAACTGGCCCATATCCTCCGAACACGATCTTGAAACTCCATAGACATAGCATCGTTTATATGAGTGGGAAGGGTTCTAAACCAATCAGGCCCGAATGCTCTAGCAAGGAAGGGATGTGAACGTTTGAGATAAGCAAACTGAAAGAAGAAGCGAAAACAAGCTATGAAGAAGTGAAGCTTGATTTCACCCAAAGAAAGACGATGTCACGCCCCCAAAACGGAAGCCGTGACTGAAATCAAATTTCCTGATATACCGTTATGATTCTGGTGACACAAGTATAAACAGAGCAACTAAATCCTTTAAAATAAGATATCTCCATAAAACAAAAGTCTGGTACAATCCATTATCTGAATAATCCCTTACAAAACCATCTACAAAACGCAGCGGCTAAAACAAATTACACCGAGTCAATTCTATCAAATTACCCACATCCGGGTAAAGATCACAAACTAAAGCTAAAAAGTTGAACCAACTAAAACAAAAGTCTCAAACTCCAACGTTGTTATAAAGATCCTTAGTCACTTTCGTAGTACAAAAATACGAAAGATAGCAAAAATGTTGCCAATTTGGCAGTATACCCAATAAATGGCAAGCACACAGTGTAAATGCATTAGCAACTTGACACTAACCGGACAGCAATGGAAGAAAACAAACCATGAAGAGGTAACTTAGGACAAAGAAGATTACCACCACCTAAATAATAAGAAACTAGACCTTATTCTAGGCTTGGTTGTATTAGAAATGAAAGAAGACAGGAGACTAAGAGTTTTACAGTAATCATGTGTAACCAAAAACATAGAACAACCAAGAATTTCGAGCAATTAAAAGAAGGCAGCTTGGTCCAATGATCATTTTTGGTTGATTGGATACTACTTTAACAGTGAAGAGGAAGTTACTGTTATGTGAGTCATGAGCCAAATTTCTGTCCACGAAGGCATGAACCAGGAATCCAAGTCTAGAGCCACATAAAACACAAATCGGTGACTATATGAATGCAGGATACCACTGACCAATAGTGTAAAGAAGGATGCAAAAATATAGTCTACCCAAAACAGCAAACAGGGATGAAAATGCGGCCGAATGAACAGAAAGAAAAACATAGATGAACACCGCCATACTCTTAATGGCTTAGAATAAAAATTCGAAAACTGAATTCAAGTTGCACATGATTGATCAATTCTAACGAAAGATACAAGTTGAAAGATAAATCAGAGAAATCAACGAATAGAATATTGTACATAATTTTTCTGGAATAAATAATTGAAACTCTTCAAGATTATGTTAATCGATTTCAACGAAAATTCAGATTTCAAATACCCTTCCCACAGCAAAAAGCGAAAAAATCCCTTACACAACAAAATTGATTGAGTCCGATGATTTTTCAGATTTAAAGAATGAAATCTAAGCCACAGCAAGGAGCGTTAAAATCCCTTACACAACAAAATTGATCGAGTCCGATGATTTTTCAGATTTAAAGAATGAAACCCAAGCCACAGCAAAAAGCGTTAAAATCCCTTACACAACAAAATTGATCGAGTCCGATGATTTTTCAGATTTAAAGAATGAAACCCAAGCCACAGCAAAAAGCGTTAAAATCCCTTACCTTATACAAGCAAATTCGCAAATTCTCGATGCCCCAAGCTACGCTACTTGATTACGCCGAAATTCTCCAAAGGAACAAGAAGTTTAAATGCCGAAAATTGAGAAGAGAGTGGGAGGGCCGGCTACCAAAGAAGGAAGAGGAGGCTGGAGAAAAATATGTTATTTAAATGAAACCCTAGTTGGCTAATTACACAAAGCCCCCTCAAACTTTAGCCTCTTATTCAAAAGGCACCAAAACTTTCATAATATTGCAAAAAGATCACAAACTTGCATATTTAGTTATTTAATTATTTTAAAGTAATAACATAGCATAAAAAAATACTGGGGTATTACAGACGATGCCCATAGGTCAAGAAAAAAGTATCAGGTTGAGTTGGGATAAAAGGGGCAAACTCTGGGAAGTAAACTTGCAACCACAATTGGACCAATTAGAATGGACCATCGATACTCCAATGAATCTTTTTCCCTACCATAATACACATTGATCTATACAAGCTGCCTAACAATAAAGGTGCAAGTGCATATTCCCTACCATGAGCTAAGTTGATAGCTAAATTCATATACTCTTTGGTCAGAGAGAGACTTGAAACTCATAAAACATGGCGGGAAAGCCACATCTAGAGAAAAATAGTTAATTCTTTCAAATCGGGCAAAGTGTTAGCATTTCTTGATCTGAGGAAAAATCTTTCGAAAGTATCAGAGTATTTTGAAGAAGAAAGATCAAGAATCAAGTTGGTAGGGTTTTGAAAGGTCAAAGCATTAGCATGATTGTCAATCGGCAGAAGGCCTGTTAAAGCACATACATAAAAAAGGGTAGGGGACATCATTTTAGTCTTCAACATAAAGGCATTGGTGGTACTCGACCAGAAGAAAAAAGAAGTAGAAAGAAGCCATCGATCCACTTTAGGAGGAGTTTTGGACATATGAATTAGTTCGAAAATACCTTGCCTCCTCCACTGATCGGCAAAAGAAGCTGACAAACGGTCAACCCAAAGAGCCCAATCAGCATGAATGAGAGTTGGCCAAGATCTAATCGGCAAACCAGTATCGCTCCAGCCTTTCCAATCCAGAAAAGGTGAAGTGAGCAACAATTTCTCTGAATGGTCAATCAGGTATCCCTTTAAGGGTTAGGGACGAACCCTAAAAGACGGGCCTAAGATGTGAGGGCTAATAGGTTTTGGGCGTCTCTTGTAAGGAATCAGAACACGGGAGTCGATAGGATCAACATGGGCCATAAGTGCACCAACACCCCATCGAGGATTAGGGGGACATCCGACTCCTTCACCTTCATCGCCTCGCGGAATAGCTCTTTTCTTCACTGTGATTTTGAAAAGTGCAAAAAATGTGTAAACAGAAATTCTAGGGTTTTACTGCGATCAAAGAAATATAAAATACTCTGATAAAAAGAGCAAAGGGAGTTCAATTTAAGCTCAGCCTCGATAAAACGGTTAAAAATTAAAGTGTTAGAAGTTTAGGTGAACAGGACTAACTCGCACGACTGTATACCTCGAATTAAGGGGGCAATGTTGGCACCAGCGTTTTCACAAATAGCATATAGACACGTGGCATGATGATAACCACAAATAAGTGCATTAATGAAGAAAGTGGAAGAGGCACGACTGTATGGTTATTATCGGTTACTGAGTTACAAGAAAGAGATTAGCAACGCGGGAAACAAAATATTTGAAGAACCCGCACAATAAGGAAGAACCCACAAAAAACAACCAGATCAATGGTGTCAAGACAACGTGAAGACAGAACAAATGCATCAACGACAGCAGTTAATAGGAATTTTCTGGAACAGGCCATCATCAGCACGATTGAGAAGACTTCAGGAGAAACGACCGATTGTGGGACTTGGGAAGTTATTCCTGATGAAGATAAGGAAATAAAGTTACAGGGAGAAAATGGTTATGAATTATGCAAGTATAAAAGAGATGCAAGGCAACATAAAAAGGGGTCGTAAATCCATCAACAAAACTAGAATAGGAAGATAGTCTGCTTAGATTTTCCTTAGGCTACTCAGTTGATGATCTGTTTAGTATCGATAAAGAACCACATACGTCGTAGGAACTGTGTTCGTTGTATTGTAAGAATTGTCTTTATAATTTCAGTGGGCGCATCGTTTTTAGATCAATTTAGCATATTATCATCAGTTAGTTTTCCTTTTTAGTAAAGTCCTCAGGCCCGAGAGGCAAAAAAGATCTCGCACTGTTCATCGGTTGTGTCGCAGGCACACGATCAATAGTGAGTTTGCCCAGCAGCGCAAACACTTACCTTTGTAATAAAAACTTATATTCCTCTCTCTCTCTCTCTCTCTCTCTCTCTCTTGCGCGTGCGCTCGCTCTCTCTCTTTCTGATTTGAATTCTTTTTTGTCATTTGAAATTCAACCAATTATATAGATTTTACATTTCTCTGTCTTTTTTGTCGACATGTCCCACTCAAAAATTTTATTTATATCTTTGCAATTCCACTAATTCCTAGATTTTGCCAAAAGTAATTCTCGACATATTCCTTTTAATCTTAAATCTTTTTTATTTTTTAGAGAAGCTCAATATTCTTCATCAATTTTTCTCTCTAACAACCATAATCTCCTTCCTTTTATTTCTTTACAAGTTTTTTTTCAGAACAAAAATGAAACATTGTAGACGAACAACCAAAAGGGAATTTCTTGCCATCTTTACAATTCTAATTATCTATATATGATATATATATATATATATATATATATATATATATTATATGTGTGTGTGTGTGTAATTTACTTTACCATTTTATTTTCAATCATTTATTATATATCTTTACTCTTTTCTTGGTGGCCTTGAGCAACACACGGGTTATTGTTGTCAGTATTATCACTATAATTGTTATTAGTTAGGAGAGACTATTTCTATAATTTCATATACTATTTTTCATATTTATTTGTTGCTAAAAGCTAACAAGTTCATTTTTAACGACAAAAAATATTAGTAGGAGAACTCATATAAAAATGTGGAAATCAATTTTTAATTATTTTTTGTAACTCCCAATTTTGTTATTACTATCCGGTATACAAGTACGATATCTCTCGACAAGTACTTTGATAATTGTTCTCGTGCGCAATGCACGGGATCAAAACTAGTATGAAAATGACAAGTGTAGACAACAGGCCCTAAAACCTTTTGAAGATTATATTGATACTACTATCATAGCAATTAACTGCAAATAAACGTCGGGAATAACCTCTATTAGTGTTTTTTACCTCAATAGTGGCGTTCTGGTAATGCCAACTCGCCAAGATAGTCATTGATTGTAGTAGTGTGAAATTTGTCAATTTTTATATTTTTCTTGTTCCTATGTCAAGTGAAGTTAGCCAATTAGATACCAAATAAAATAAGTGAAGAATGAGAAGCAAAAGCCACAAAAAAGAGCAACCAAGTTGAAAAACAATTTATTATTTCAGGGAGTTAGATAAATTAAAATATTTGCAACTGAAGCATATAGTGCATAGTTGAAGGCTCAAGTACTTCCGATTACTGATGAAGAAATACTAAGCGTAATTGGTATAAACGAGAACTTTAGTTGTGACCAATCCACACATTTGAAGTAGTATCACAGTGCATCACTCTAACATTGTCTTTAGAAGGAAGCGTTAGTTATTCACTCTCCAGTACTTTGCCCTTTCATGCAACATATTTATTCTCTTCATTCTTTATCCATTTATGTTGAGAATACCATTTCCAATTTCCATATATCTTTTAATTTGGCCCCTCTCATATACGGTGGTGGTTGGGTAGGAGTACCATGGTGGTTGGTTATGGGGACGGTAGTTATTGGTTTTTGGGCACGGTGGTGGTTGGATTTGGCATGATGGTAATGCAATAAATAGTTCTTGATGTGCTTGTACACACAGATTGCACGTGAGAGTTTGAGAGAGATATAAGGACATCTGTTACACTTTTAAACAATTGAATTTAAGTTTTGAATCAAAGGAGATAGAGTTGACTTAAGATTTGTGAGGATAAAGACTTATCCACGGCTGGTCCATGTGGTGCACGAGTGTTGCTTACATGGCAAGCTATGTCTCCTTAACACACATGCGCAAGATTGAGGCGTTGTTAGTCACTTCAATCTTAGACCAAAGCTGATGAAAGTGCGACCGAGGAATAGACTTAGTGAGAATGTCGGCAAGTTGGTCCTTGAAATTGACATGATGGACATGTAGAGAGCCATTGGTGATGTATTCCCAAACGAAATGATAATCTAATGCAATGAGTTTCATTTGGGAGAGAAATACGAGATTGGTGCAAAGGTATGTGGCACCGGTGTTATCGCAAAAGAGGACAGGAGTTTTGAAAAGGATTCCCAGTTCATGGAGAAGGTTGGTGACCCACTGTATTTCATCAATGGAGTTGGCGTGATGGCTTTATATTATGCTGCTTCTGAGGAGGATCGAGGGACCGATTTTTGGTGAGGGGAATTCTAGGATATGGAATTGGATCCAAAGGTATCAAACGTAACCGCTGAAGCACCCATTATCACAATCTCCATCCCAGTCAGAGTCACCGAAGGCTTGAAGGGTAAGAGGAACGTCGTGGCATAGATAAAGACCATAATAAGCCGTGGCCTTCAGGAAACGGAGCATACATTTAAGAGCAATCCAAACAAGTTCTATGGGGAGGGGTGCATGAATTCAGATAGGCGACTTATTACAAAGCAGACATCAAGTCAGGTGAGAGATAGGGATATTGTAGGGCTCCGACGAGTTTCATATGTGGTGTTGGATCAACAAGAGATGAGTCTTCCTGGAGAGTGAGAGTATAGGTGGTGTATTGAGGTGTGTTGACTTATTTTACGCCTGTCATCGAGAAGGTATGGAGAAGGTCATTGATATGACGATGTTGAGAGAGAAACAGTACATCGGTCATGTTAATGACTTCGATACCCAGAAATTGATGAAGGGGGCCGAGATCCCTAAGGTAGAACCGGTGATCCAGAATTTGGATAAAGGAGTCCAGAAAAGCTGTGTTGTTGCTGGTGAGGATAATGTCATGTACACATACTAGGAAATATGCAGTAATGTTGTCTTTGTTGTAAATGAATAGGGAGGCATTGGCAACAGATTTAGCAAAGCCAACTTGAATAAGATAGCCTTTCAGTTCTTGATAATAAGCACGCGGTGCTTGCTTGAGGCCATAAATGGCTTTGCAGAGCTTGCATACATGATGAGGCATGGTGGAGTAGAAAACCCGCAAGGATTGAGTCATGTATACGTTGTCGTGAAGAGTGCCATGTAGGAAGGCATTGTTGGTGTCAAATTTTTTTAGTGGCCTGTTCGGGGATAACGCAAGACATAGAACAACACGAATGGTGGTGGGGTTCGTGACAGAACTAAAGGTGTCCGCATAATCAAGGCAGGACATTGATGGAAACCCTTTTCCACGAGGTAAAAGTATCATCAAGGTGACGCTTAATGCAAAAAATCTATTTGCATCGGAATGATGTTTTGGTTAGTTTCCGTAGCAAGAACCATGTGTCGTTTTGGAGCAGGGCATCGAATTCTTCAAATGGCATTATGCCAGTGGATGTGCCATAGTATGATTAACGAACTTAGAGTTAAAATATTTTGGATTTGGGTGGCGGGTTATGGTGGGGCGTGAGGTGGATAAGTGAGAAGGAGTGGGAATGTGATGAGAATTCAAAAGGGACTAGGGATCAGATGGTGGAGTATGGTGGGGTGAGGCAGGAGAGGATGGGTGGACGGTGTAGTGGCTGTAGTTAAGGAGGATGTGGAGAAAGAAGAGGATGATATTGACAGATTAGGTGGGGAATTGTGGAGGGATTCGGTGGAGGTGGGACTTGGAGATTTGAATAGGATTAAGGCAAATTTGAAAAGGTAGTTAAGGGATATAAAGGCGGGGATATGGTAGGGGTGAAAGGTTAGTCTAGATGGAGATAGGATAGGAGTTTGAATTTGACGAAGGAAAATGGACAAATGGATAATCGTCGGACGCAGGCTGATGCATGGGCGTGAAAGATTGCGCAGGGGGTAAGGGTTATGTATTGCCACCACCTTGCAGGGAAAAATTATGTTCAATAAATTTGACGTGGATGGGAAATATACATTTTGTGGGAGAGGGGCTCGAAACATTTGCACACAGACTGAGTGGTGATGTAGCCAAGAAGAATGCAAGGTGTGGAGCGAGGGTGAAGTTTGGAGGCATTGTATGAGCGGAACCATGAGTGACAAAGACATCCAAAGACTTTGTGACGAGTGTAATTGGGGGTCCGATGGAATAACATTTCAAAGGGAGATTTGAACTTAAGAATGGTAGTCAAAAGACGGTTGATGAGGTAGACTGCAATGATAAAAGCATGGGATCAAAATTTGAGGGGAAGAGAGACAATTTGAAGATGGTTTGCCCATTTCTACAATATGCCTGTAACGGCGTTCGGAAATGCCATTGTGTTTGGGAGTGTGTGAATGTGTGGTGAAATGAGAGATGCCATTGTTGGCAATAAGTGCTTTGAGAAATTCATATTCACCACCATTGTCAAAGTAAATGGCCATGATGGGGAGTTGAAAAAATACTTTGACGTCGTCTTTGAATTGAGTAAACAATATGTGAACATCGGATTTTTGTCGCATAGAATATGGCCAGACATATTTTGTGTAGTGAGATGAGATAGTAAAGGAAGCGATTGTGTGATGGCTCTGTTAGCCCAAATATCAATAAGGGATAAGAGCTAATGGGGGAGTTATTGTGAAAAATATAATTTATGACTTTTATTGCAATCACAAAAATTACAATGAAACGAGCTAGGGTAAGAAAAATGAGATTAAAGGTGGTGAGACTCAAGAACTGAACGCCAGAAATGGAGAGACGGGTGGCCAAAACGCTGATGTCATTTAGTGAGGCGTGACGTGTAGGTGGCGTGACTTGTGGAGCTAGTAAAGATGGTAGACTGTAGACATCATTTACGTTCTCCCTACAAAGAAGTGTCACCTCTGTGCATAGATCCTTCACCATAAAATAGAGAGGAAAGAATTCAAGTGAGACATGATTGAAGTGACAAAATTTAGCAATGAAAATGAGAATTTGATTTATATAAAGAGCACAAACAACGTCATTTAAGGCAAAGGTGGCGTGAAGAGTGTATAATTTTCCCTGGTCAATGTGGGAGATTCGCAAATCTGAATTGTCACTGTTGTGGATCTCATCAGGTCTGCCATAGTCTAAATTGGATAGGAGAGTATCAAGGTCATGTCAAATAGCTAGGGTGAAGCGGTGTTGTGGTGAAGTGCAGTGGCATTTATAGTGGAGGTGGTGAGCTGAGGGGATTGGATAGCATGAAGGGTTTTAGGCATCATTTTCACGGAAAAAAAATGAGCTAGTTTGCGCCATTCGTTGGTGGCATGGTTGGGACGGTCGTAAAAATGACAGTATGTAGAGGAGTGAGGTATGGCCGTGCAGGACTGGTTGTTTGGGCATATATAACACGAAATAATGACCGGTGTTATGACTGGGTGGTTGGGTAGTGAAACGACCAAGAAGGGAAGTGTTGCTGCGAGGAGGAAGATAGCTTGGGTGGCACCCAGACGAGGTACTGCCATAAGGTGATATTGTTTG
Organism: Escallonia rubra; assembly: GCA_033065855.1. Classification (NCBI taxonomy): domain Eukaryota; kingdom Viridiplantae; phylum Streptophyta; class Magnoliopsida; order Escalloniales; family Escalloniaceae; genus Escallonia; species Escallonia rubra. The sequence continues at coordinate 346,429 of JAVXUO010000467.1, read as the reverse complement.
AGGAGGGATGCGGTTGTGGCGGTGAGTATAGTTGGAAGTAGTAATAGACAGAGGCAGAGTGGGATCATCCTTCTTGAGGTGGAGTTCATAGTCTCCAAGCTTGTCATAAAGTTCATCAAACGAGATTGGTATGTCTCAAGCGAGAAGGGCTGCGGAAATTTCCTTGAATTCAAGGCCTATACTGGCAAGGATGTATAGAACAAGATCATCCTTAGAAAGAGGTTGTCGACGAGAGATAGATCATCGGTCATAGCCCCCATTTGTTGAAGATACTCTGGAATAGAGCGATTTTTGGTAGGATTGTTGAGAAAAAATCTTGTGAGGGACATGACACGTGAGCGAGACTTATTGCCAAAGAGGATGAAAAGACGTTCCCATGCTTCCTTCGAGAAGAAAATGGTGGAGATATGAGGTTGAATGGTTTCAACGCAATTAACGATCATGGCATTGAGTATGACTTGATCTTGGCGATGCCAAAGGGCATATATTGGGTTGGGAATTCGTATTGTGGAGGTGGTGGATTCACGGACTGTTTGGGGAGGTGGTGGATTGGAACCACCAATGGACCCAAGTAAATTGTGGCCTATTAGACCAGAATATAGTTGAGCTCTCTAAACTGTGAAGTTGGTGTATGTGAGTTTGGTGGGAAGGTGAGATTGAGCATTGAAGAGAATCACATGATTGGCCATGGATCGCTAAAGAGGAGATTTTAATAAATAAATAAAAAGGCTGCTAATACCATGTAGAAAGTAGTTCTTGATATGTTTGCATGTACAGGTTCTTCCATTCATTCCATAATGATATATACATGTTGTACATGAGAGTTTTTAGAGAGATATGGAGATATATATAAGGACATATGTTACACTTTGATGCAAAGGATGTGGGTTCGTAGATTAGGTAAAGGTGCCACAGAGGATACTATCCTAGTCAGCTGCTAGAAAATCAGTAGTAAGACACAGTGAGGGTAGGGATAGAAATAGAGCGGGTCGGATGTGGGTTTCATAAGATCTGCACCAGCCCCGCCGCACCAAACATGTGACTCCGCCCGCCCTGCCATCGGGTTTGGAGATGATGATACCATCCCTAATCCGATAGGCATTTAGGTAATTTGACTCCGACCCACACTACAATTGTAGATCAACGCAATTGTCGTCCTCACCTTTGCCTTTCGCCAACTCCACTGACAAGAGCTTCCGGCTCAACACGTAGTATAGCAGCACCATCGCCCCGCTATCGTCGCCATCATCATCGTCGCTGCCATGTCAATCACTCCAAAATTATAAATTACATCATATAAGTAAGAACCCAAAGATAACTCTTTAGCTTAATTATGCACAAACTGAACACCATGAAATCCTCCTAATACACCAAGATCAACCCACACTCCCCTCACTTCAACCAGTACTTGAATACCTCCTACCTAAGGGATTAATTATAGGAACAAAGACACCAAAAAACCATTCCAAAAAAATTTCCACATCCCTTAAAAGGCAAGAAAGGTACCTTAATACACATCCTACATTTCCACTACCCTAAAAAGAGTTCCAGGATATACTTTGGAAGGATGGAATCAATGCCCATCACCATCAAACCAACTCACAGACTTATTCCAAAGATCCAAATATGGAAGATAATCATAAGTTAGGGGCATTTTGGGTAAATTACACATAGAAATGAGGAAAAAGAGAGATGTCATAGTCGCCAAGGACATGGTTGGGGGTATGGCAGCTTATGGAGAAAAAGAAGAAATGGGGAGAAAGATGAAATAGCTATGGTTTGAGTTTATATATAAGGAGAGATGGACGGTTGAGATCAAATCTTGACTAGGATTTAAAGTGTAGCAGGTCAGGTCAGGTAGCAAGGTAGATACACTTATAACCATACCCGCCTCATATCCACTGCGGGTTATTGAAAAAAAACCAAACCCACCCCATGACCCCGTCATAGTAAAAAAAATCCGCTTCTATATGAGCGAGGTGGGGTGGATATCCGTCGGATACGGGTTCAATTGCCATCCCTAAGTGAGGGTGGAGTAAGGGCAGAGAGTAAGGCTTCCCAGACAAGGGCTGAGACAAATAGGGCCGACATTCAACTGTCCAAGCTGAGGTCCAAGTCAAGGTGTCATGTTACGGTCGAATGTTATGTGCCATTATAGGCAAAAATATGCATGTGTCATTAGTCGACATGAGTCGTCCTCTTGAAGTGACATGTCACCAGACGACCCATAAATGTCAGTGCTCTTCGGACTGTCGGTTCCCATATTCGCCTTGCCTGCCCCATACAGTTTCGCTCTGCCTGTCTGAAAAGACTGACCATACAACGTTGGCATGATCAGATAACACTCTTGCCATATCCATGGGTCCAAATCCCTTACTAAGTTTTACGGGGGGCGTCCAGAGACACGGAGAACCTGACAGTGGTCAGGGAGGGTCCTTATGCCTAACTATCATGTGCGCTAGGCGCGATGCCTTCTGAAGACATGCTATCATCTCAAAATGACCCGGGGGTCATTGTCCGGGGGGCGTCGACGATCACCGATAACGTGAGTGCGATGTGGTCACAGCTCAGGCGTTCCTAGTGTGATGCAGGCCGCCCCAGGTGGAGATAGTGTCTTTGATAGTAAGCCTATCCCGCTGTGAGGGGTCCTCATGCTGGAGCACCACGAGCGGAGCCCCTTAGAATACCACAAGCTCCAAAGGGCGGATCGAATCATGTTCCACGTCCAATGCAGGGGCACATTGTGTGGTGAATAGGTGACCAACGCCGACAGGGGGCACGTTAATGTGCCAGAGAGCCGCGGGGTGTGACTGTGTTAGTAGCACGGCGCATGAGCGCGGCTATTGTGTGGGGTGCCTGGAAGGACATAACATGGGAGCAGTGCAAGGGCACGACGATGGGTGTTGCAGAATAAAGCATTATGACAGGGGCACGAAACATGAAAATGGCGAACAGGCGGTGCGACGTCTACCGTGGAAGTGGGCATCGCGCCGGGGGCACATGATGCGCGAACGGCGCACAGGCACATCAATGTTTGTCGCGAAAGTGGGCATCGTGCCGGGGGCATGTGATGCAAGAACAATGCACGAGCACGACGATGTTTGTCGTAAAGCTTGGCATCGTACAGGGGACATGTGACTCGAGAATGACGCACAAGTGCGGCGACGTCTATCGCGAAAGTGTGCGTTGAGTCAGAAACATGTGACGCATGAATGACGCACATACACAGTGCTGTATGTCGTGGAAGTGGGTGTCTTGCAGGGGGCAAGTGATGCATGAATGGTGCACGGGGAGATCTGTCACGAAAGTGGGCGTTGTGCAAGGGGCACGTGCTTCAAGAACTGCGCATGGGCCCTGTGACAAGCGTCACAGGTTGGCAGCGGGCGCGGTGACGGGCGTCGAAGAGGCGCGGGTGCTCCCATAGCACTTGACCAAAAAGGGGTTGGTGATTCATAGGAAGGGGAAAATGTAGGCCGACCCACTAAAGGGGAAGGTTGTCAATCCCTTAAAGGGGTAGGTTGTTGACCCCTAAAGGGGAAGGCCAGCCGACTCCCTAAAGGGTAAGGTTGGTCGATCCTCAATGGGGAAGCCGAGGATGGTCGAGGCGTGCCGAAGTGATCACGCTAGCAAAACGGGCCCCTCAAAATTAACTTTTAGCGGGAAAGAGCCGTATAAAAGGATAAAATGCGCATGACTTGAGTGTGCGTCTCTTTGACCCGTTTGGAGCGTTGAAAATCGACCGTTGACAATATCGACGTGTCGCGCATAATAATTGAACGCACTTTAAACAATTGATATTAAGTTTTGAATCCAGGGGGAGAGAGAGAGAGAGAGAGAGAGAGAGAGAGAGAGAGCTTACATGGTAAGCTATGTCTCCTTAATAGGTAACTGGTTATGTTGAAAAAAATTGTCGATTGATTGAGCACGGGTGAACCGATATTGATGGAAACAAATGCATCTGGAGAGAGAGAGAGAGGCCATTAGGAACTACTCTAATATTAAAAGCCAAGGATAATTTTAGACTCCAACACCAATAACTACAAAAAGTAGCAGTTGGGCTTATTTTCCTTACAAAAAGAAACTGAAATGGACCGTTCTTATTTTGATGTGGACGGCTCCAGATAGATTGGCAAAATAGGGCTTTCCCAGTGCTAGCTGTGGATCAGCTCCACAACTGGACCAAAGTGTAGTAAATTCCAGCTGGTTGTCTATGTTCATAAGCGCCTAGGTTAAAATTTTGGGCATACACTCCTCTGATCATGCACCTCTCCTCCTGCAATCTAATCCTTCTCTTGGGTATCTTCCTCAACCACAGTGCTTCGAAGCCATGTGGTTAAAACACCGTTAGTGTGAAACTATTATCAGAAGCGCTTGGGAGACCAAACGTGAAGGATCACCAATGTTCAAAGCAGCCTATAGGGGCAAGATCATGTCAATGTTTTTGAAGGAATGGAAAAAAAGAAGAATTGGTAACCTGGGGACTCAGATTGAGGAAGCAAAACTGCAATAAATCACTTTCAGAGTCAACTTCTAAATAAAGATGTCCAACTCCTGGAACAACAGACAAAGAATAGGCTAGACTGGTTATTAGAGTATGAGGAAGCCTTTTGGGCACATAAATCGTCTATTCGCTCGTTACAGTCTAGAGACAGGAATACTCACTTTTTCATACCTATACTATTATCCGCAGACAGAGCAACATAATATCCTCTTTGGAAGATGAAAATGGTAATACCTTTTAGTCACATGCGGATATCTCAGCATGCTTAAAGACTCACTTTAAAGATATCTTCTGCCCTTCTAATAATTGGGTTCCTTCGTGGAGGACTCAGGGAGGAAACGGTGCTCTACCAAATGCCTCCTACCTGATCAAATTTCTTGGCTTTCAAAACCTTTTACAACGGGGGAAGTTAAGCAAGCCCTTTTCAAAATTAAACCATCAAAGCTCCAGGACCGGATGGTATCCCAGCCATCATTTACCAACAATTTGGGGCTTCCTAGAAACACATATCACATCAACAGTCCTCTCCTTCCTTCGTTCTGGTCACATACTCAAAGAAACAAATAAGAGCTTCCTGGTTCTTATCCCCAAAAAGCCAAAACCAAAAGTGCTAGCTTACTTCAAACTAATATCCCTTTGTAACACAGTCTACAAAATTATCGCCAAAACTTTAGCTAATCACGTCAAGCCTTTCTTGAGCTACCTTATATCAGAAAACCAAAATGCCTTTGTTTGAGGTCATCAAATTGCAAATAATATCCTCATCGCCCAAGAACTCACAAACAAAATCCGGACTACAAAAAATGCAAAATCAGTCTATGAAGCACTTAAAATGGACATGAACAAGGCTTATGATCGAGTCCACTGGGATTATTTGGAATATGTTCTTATACATTGAAAATTTCCTAGCTCTTTCATCCGATTGATTATGGGCTATGTCACCAGTGTTTCATATGAAATTCTCCTAAATGGATCCCCAACTGAACGGTTTTATTCTTGTTGCAGGCTTAGAAAAGGAAATCCCATTTCACTCTATTTATTCATGCTTTGCGCCGAAATGCTCTCTTCATCCCTTAAACAAGCTCAACTCTCAGGTCATCTCCATGGTGTTGCAGTTGGAAGGAGGTGCGCATCATTAAATCATTTATTTTTTGCAGATGATACCAAACTAAACCATTTGTCTTGCGACTTTTTACAGACCCTTCTACACCGCTACTGTGAGGAATCAGGACAACAGATTAATCGTGATAAATCTTCCATTACACTTAGTCCTAATGCTACACAGGATCGAGTAAACAAAATATTGGAACGGTTGGGACTGAAAAGGACCAATGATTTTGGGACATACCTTGGTACTACGTTAGATATTATCACTAACAAAATAATCTTCTTCAGTGATCTTATTGAAAGGATAAAGGATAGATGCGCGGGTTGGAAGGGATGCCTCATGGATAAAGCGGGATGAGCGACCCTTATTAACTCGGCGCTATCATCTCTCCTATCATATCACATGTAGGTTTGCCTCTTTAAAAAAAATGTCACCAAGAAAACTCGATACTCGGCTGTTTCCTTTGGTCAGGTACAGAGCGAAAAGGTGGAATACATTGGATCAACTAACACGCCCTTTGTGCACCCAAGCTTCAACGAGGACTGGGCTTCGGGTATATGAAATTATTTAACAAAGCACTTCTGGCAAAAACTTGCTGGTGGATATGGATGGACCCTCATTCGTTACTCGCCACACAATTAGTGGGTAAATATTACTCTACATCTAATTTGCTCCTTAGCCCAGAACAAAGAAGCTTCTCTTGGGGGTGGCGAAGTATTATTGCGGGGAGAAAAATTCTTAAGGAAGGCTTAAGATGGCAAGTAGGTACAAGGTCTCTGAAACCAATAAAACAACCCTAAGGGAGGGTGAATAGGGTTTTTGAAAAATAATGGAGAATTTAAACTAAGCACAATCACAAATCTCAATCAAACCAAGTAATACTCTAATGAAGATGTTAATTACACAATCTCAAGCAATTATAGAGCAATAAGTAAATAGATTGAGTTAAAGATACTTGACAAGGAGATTTAAATGGTTCGGCTTGAACTACCCTTAAGCCTACATCCACCTCTTCAAGGAAGTCCCTTACAAGAGCACTAGAATCCACTAGCAACAATCTTCTTCTGGGTCAAGATCAAAACCCTTACAACACTTGGTGATATCCCCACACCAAGCACAAGCCTTTAATCCACAAAGCTTACCCAAGACTTGACAAACCCAAGCCTTGATCACAATCCTTTTACAAAGATCAATTGTGTACAAAGAAATCCTCTTGAAAGGAAGTGAGTACAAATGAAGCTCTAGTACAATAGAGAGATGAGAGAATTGATGACTTGAAGTATGCTCTCTCTCAATTAAAGAATTGCTCACAAAGATGTTCTCTTTAATGATGTAAAATCATGAAGATAAAGAGAGAAAAGTTTAATCTATGAGCCTTGATGTTTTTATAATGAATGGAGGCTTAGAATGTGGTTTATATGGTGTATGATGAATCCCCAAATCATTTATATAGAGAAGATATGGAATATAACCGTTAGAGGCATTATATGAGCAAAACTGTCATTGCAGTCGATTGTATTCCCAATACAGTCGACTGTTTTTCCTCTAAACAAGCCGTTGCAGTCTTGTCCTTGAAAATAGCCGTTGAAACTGATTTTTGACCAATGCAGTCGATGGTATTGCGATGCAGTTGACTGTATTACCCTAGTGCCTATCGGCTGCCTCACAGAACCCACTTTCCTATTTTGAGCATAACTTTCTCTAGAAAAATTGGATTGAAGTGTCGTTTTTTGAGTTCGAAAGCTAATGAAAGTTTTTATCAAAATATGAAAAGTTTAGAACCAAATTTTTTTTTGAGAAAATCTGAGTAAGCTCCAAAGTTCACTCATTTTCAAGAACCACGCTTGTATGAATGGTTATGAACTCACATGCAATGCACAAGGTGTCCTAAGGTCTTTTTAGGTCATAGTCATCAATCCAAGCATCAAACCAAGACTAGTTACATAATAGTAAAGATCAATCATAATCAATAAGAACTTAGTCTATGCATTCTTTCTTGCTCTTTGACATTGGGCTTGATGAAGTTTCCATAGCATGTCCACTATAACTTTAAGTTTCTTTGTCTTTAATCCATCTACCCAACTTCTTAAATGTGTCTTTATGAGTGTGTATGTATATACCTACTAAGAATCTACTCAAAGCACACATTAGAACATAATCAATGTATAGTTATCATCAAAACAAGATGTAAGCCTAGGTTATCCAACCCTAGGGCTAACAGTCTCAAATACTATTATGGTAGGACGATTGGATCCCACACTTGAAGTTCAAGCCTCTTTTAACGCTACATGGATCACAACCACCCCTGCAACTTGTGAGTGACCTCATTATCAATGGTAGCTAGGACAAAAAAATCCTTGCTTTGATGCTTTGACCACATGTAATCAAGAAAATCAAAGCCCACCTATCCCCATACCTAGTAGAGGATCAATTAGTCTGGAAACATACTTCATTTGGCATATTTTCAGTTCCATCAGCATATGACATGCTCGATCAGTAGAAATCAGTCGCGCTTAGACCAGTCAGGCTAGTATCAACCTAGTTGGGGAATGACAAGTTTTGGAAGATAATATGGTCCCTGCCAATAATACAAAAGTTCAAATTCCTCACTTGGCAGGCCATTTGGGATCGGCTACCTCTTCGATCTAAACTTTATCGCTTCTATATATCCTCTAATCGCTTGTCAGTTATGCCTCACTGACCCAGAGACTATTCATCACCTCTTCATAAATTGTCCCTCAGTAAGTCCAGTTTGGCTTGGAGGACCGGCTGGGATTAAAAGGTTAACCTCTCTACTCCATTTAGGGAATGGCTAATTACATGGTAGTTAACAACCAAAAATAAAAACAAGTTTAGGAATCCCACTATATCTATCCTATCCACTATTTGATGCATTTGGCTCCACAGAAAACATTGCATTTTTTGGCTCAATGAGTTCAAACCTAGAGTAGTAATAAGTGACATACTAGCACTAATGACAAAAATCTCAAAATTCCAACGTGCCAAAACCAACAAAAAACCTATGTCTCTTATTCCCAGTAGCCTACAACCACCCCATACTGTTCAGCACATCACCACTATTTGTACTTGTCCCAACCCACGCCCTATCTCGCTTTTCATGGCGATCACTTTTGATAAAGAACGGTTGAAAGTAAGGATATAGGTCTCACTTGCTTTAATCACCAAAACTTAAAATGTGGCTCAACATATTTCTCTTACAGGGCTTCTGACTCGATGTCTGCTCAAGCAAAGGGCCTACAAATAGTGACTACTTGGGTGAAATCTAAATATATTGCTCACATTATTCCCATGACTGACTCAAAAATTTTACTTTCTCAGCTCACAAACTTAGAAGACGTCCCAGACACTGTGGTGCCGATCATGTACGATTTCTGCTAACTAATTACATGCATCATCTTAGTATTGCCAAAGCTAGATTCTTGCAACTAAAGGAAGCCAAATCACTAGCAACTTTTGCATGTCATGCTCGCATAACCTTATATTAGGACTGAGTTAATGAGTTTTGTTGTAATTGATCTATATCCTCCTTCACTTTGCTTTTTTTATTAATGCAAGCACTATAATCTATTCTTTTGTAAGACGTTATCTACATGACAAGTATAGTCATGAACTACTATATATAGCTGAAATGACTAACTCTGTAACTCTTGTATCTTTCAATGCAATTCTCCCTTCTACCACAAAAAAAAAAGGCGTCTTTCACATGGGAGACCTGCCATCTTCCTCCCTTTTCTTAACTAGGTTAGATCTAGGTGTTTAATTTTGTGTCTCTCTTTATGAGAGGAGTTTGTTTTGTCATGATGGAGATAATAGTGATCTTTTTTCACCGTGTTTGTGATTTGTGTTGTTTGGAGCGCTGCTTATGTATTTTGGCAAGAGGGTTGGAGAGTAGTCAGCTAATCTCCTTTGGTAGCCAAGGAGATGAATTTTACGCGATTGTTTTGCTTACTCTTTTCGTAACCAGGGAGTTTGCTGTAACATAGAAAGGTGCCAGTGACACGACGTCAAAATGGTTTTCTTTCGCTTTTATTATGAAAAAGGACATGAGTGTCCTCCACCTTTGTTTTTTTTTTTTCTTTCTTTTTTGCGGAAATGTCTACCACCTTTGGTTTTTTTTATCTTCTCTAGGAGGACGTCGTTTCTTTTTTATCATCTTGATATATCTCAAATAGACTCCCAATAATTGGGGAATACTGGCAATCCTAGTCGAACTGGGAGACTGATAATTATCTTATCAGAGATCGTGACGTGATCCTCAAGGAACCTAACACGATCCTAACACATCTAGCCTACGGCCCAGTCCTACTAGGGCTCTTCTTCCTACCACTATATAAAGGGGTCTACCCCAGGTATGGGACTACACAACTACACACATTTATGCTTTTTCAGAGTCATTATCATGTAGCTGCGCTCTGACTTAAGCATCAGAGAGTTCTCTGCCGGGAACCCTACCCAGCGGTCACTCATTTTCTGTCTTGCAGGTCATCGGTCCAGGCTCGGGTTCTGCAACGTACGCGGGACATATTTTAAGCAGCAACATTTTGGCGCCATCCGTGGGACCCGCCAGCCTAGCCGTTTGACCTCAAGAAAACTCAAACAGTTGTTTCGCGAGCGGTCAGCGACAACGTGTCGGAACCACCAACACAAGTGCAGCCGCCGCGGGTCTCCAATTCAATTACCATCACAGTTCAGAATTTTCAGATATTAGCCACACAGCGCCGTCACAAGTTTCTACAACATAAGGCCAGGGCACAAACCATCCAGTCGACGCCGACTCCATTGCGACTGGCAGCGCCGTCGCCATCTCAACTATGAATAAGGGCTACCAGATTGGAGCCGTTGCACCACTCCGGCCAACTCCACCGCACAAACGGGGCCTCAGCAAAAAGAGTCCCGGCACCACAAACGGCCGCGAAGGCCGGAGCAATTACAACATCTCAACAAAAAATAAGGAAACAACAACGAAATGCCACACTACTGGAGTCACCGGCGTCACAAACCACCGGCGTGAAGTTGCCGGAGCAGATACAATCACAACAGCCGAATAAAAATAAAAAAAGAAGAAGAAGAAGTTGATCACGCCGTCAGATCGACACCTCCTGCAAGGCGCCGCACCACCGCGGCTTCACCCAACGTCGCACCGTCCACAACGGTCAGTCACAACCAACAGTGGCCAACTCGCCATCCAAAACCACGGCAGGCCCTGCGGGAAAACATCGGCACCATCGCCACCGGCGCTGTCGTCACTTTGCTGTTTCACCGCTACCGGATTCCAAATATGCTTCACCATCGCTCTCCAGATCTGCCAAATCCGCTCCACCGCGACGGCAAGCAACGCACCATAGCGCTGACTCTTTCATTGGCCTCTCACTCACCATCATATCGCCACCATCGCCGACGTCACGCCATCGTGACCTCCCTAGACGCCAACATCCACCACGGGCAATAGCAGCGACTTCGCCAGGAGACAAGCAACCATCGTATCAGCATCAATCGGTGTCACAAACGGCCCCCGCCGAACAACTATCGAAGCAATATGTTTCAGCACCGTCACCGTCGCTGATCGCGACTCTAGGCCAGCGTCGACCGCCGTCCACAATGGCACCGGCTAGTGCCATCATCGCCGCGACAGGCAGCGCTATCACCGCCGCACCATGGGGACCCCAACTCCAACTCCGGCCACGCTCACGCCACCGGAGTCACCAGCAACGCAAAGCAGTAGGAACCAACATCCCAGGAAAACACAGCAGAGCCGCGGGCACCATAATCCACCGGCCACCGCCGTGAAGACGCCGAAGCAGATACATCATCTCTAAAAAAAAAAGGGGGAAGAAGAACGAGGAAAGATGAAGCAAATCGTCGCTGATGTGTCGTCTTCTCCGGCAAAGCGCCGGTGCCTCACCCCGTGACCTTTTTCGATGTTGTGCAGTCCACCGCGTGAAAACGGCGACAACGCCGATTCGCCACCAGCTCCCAGAGATCGCCGCCTCAGTATGGCGATGCTTAGTCAAGGGCGGCGTCGCGAGAAACACTGCCGCGATCTGCCCAGTTGCCACCGCAGCCATCCTTGCTTCAGATTTACACCACTGCGGCGACGGGAAAAACATGGCCGACATCGCGCCGTGCAGCAAACGTAAAAAGAGCATCGGCGTCAGCGACCATCATCGGTGGCCACCGCGATATCACCGCCGGCATCCATCTTCCCCAACGTCGCGCCGTCCACCGCACCCAAACGACGATGCTACGGCTTCACCGACCAGCTCCCTGACATCGTCTCCGTTGCACCGGCCAAGCCCCGACGTCGCCGCTGGCAGCGATTTTCGGATCGCTCCTTGCCGTGGCGCCACCACCTCCCTGCGATGGTCAACTCTGTCGCCGGAAACATAATCTGTTCGGTGGATGAAAAGAATCGGCAGAATGAAAAAAAAGCTCAGGTTTATGTTTTGGACCCATCTTTTTTAAAATTCTGCATTCATACCCAAAAAAGTTCAGGTTTATGTTTTGAACCCACAGGGTTTCCTTTATTCAACATATGCCACAGCTTTTAAGTGCATTAGATTTTTTGCCTATGAAAGCTGCATATTGATATTTAAGACCCTAAGGGTCTAATTTATTTGACTTAGGCCGTGTGTTTTTTTTAAGTATGGAGCTTTTAACAAGGTCAATTTAAATTCAAGACCCACAGGGTCTCAATTATTTAACATATGCCGCACACTCTTTAAAAACGGCGTATACTTCATCACATATTTGTTGCTAAAAAGAATTAAGTGACTACGAATTTTTAGCACTAGCAAGCCTTCCGAAGGCTACAGTGCACTTCTATAGCAAGACCTATTTACTTTTTGGTCTACCGTTCTCCAGTTGCCTAAATTAGCTCACGCACGTCACAAGTTAGGTCTTACCAATTGTTATAACATATTAAGCTCACATGCGACACGTAGTGCAGCACACCCCCTGTCGGCTAACCGACAAAACCCTAAGGGGGGCCGTAGTGTTTGAACATCGCCATTCATTCTGTGTTAAAAAATATAGTTACATTTTTATATGCTTTATTGCTTCAAAGGCTGTTTTTTCAGTCACGTACTTTTATTTCTTGCAAGGGTTTATACTACGCTCATAAGCATCAACAATGACGCAAAAACCACTTCACTAGCAAGGAACAAATTCACAGCACCCGGTGACTTAAAGATCACGCCTAGGGTTTTTGCTGCAGTATCCTGCCGCATCAGCATTATATATCCGGTCATACAGTGACCGACTATCAACGGTCAAACATTCACACCAGCGCATGCTACTAATGCAACTGGTGAATCATAGCACTTTGCACTCCATCTGCCCCCGAGGGGCACGTATGACGAGAACTCTAAGTTCCGTCCAGCCCCCCAGGGCATTTACATGAGCTCTACGCTACATTCCCTCTCAAGGGCACTTATCAGAACTCTACGTTCAACTAGCCCTCTAAGGCGGTCCCTCAAGGGACGAACACCCTCAAGGGTGACATGATAGCACACAAGTGTTATCTGACACGGCCTAGCTTTAGTTCTAGCCCGAGAAACGGCAAAACCAAGTAGGAGTTCGTCGCCCTACCCTATTTTGTTAATTCGAAACCTGGCCGAGCGTGAGTGCGAGGCTTCTTTGCCAGCCCTTAGCCGACGATAAGGGTTCGCGTCAAAGTAAAACGCAAGCATGATGTGGTCAGCTCAAGCTAAAGAACATACACTTGCAACGAACACCCTCAAGGGTGAGAGGATAGAGCTCAAGTTCTATTCGAACGGTTTAGCTATAGTTCTAACCTGTGAAACGGCAAAACCTAGTGGGAGTTCGTCGCCCTACCCTGTTTTGTTAATTCGAAACCTGGTCGAGCGTGAGTGCGAGGCTTCTTTGCCAACCCTTAACTGACGATAAGGGTTCGCGTCAAAGTAAAACGCAAGCATGATGTGGTCAGCTCAAGCTAAAGAACACACACTTGCACAAAGCAAACACCCTCCACAGGAGAGGTGACCCCTCAAGGGGACATTCAAACACTTAGCACGTGCAACAACTTGCATGCACAGCTCTGTGTCCTCTCTCTAGAGAGGCTAACGTGGGGCACAGCCTCTAATGGATCCCAAGATCCCATGATTCATCTTCCCAAAGATGATTCCGAGTAGCCTACTTAGGCGACATTCGAAAGACCTAGCTCTCAAGAGCTAGAGGTCTAGCATCCTACTCGGGCAAAGCTCCAAGGCTTAAGCTCCCAAGAGCTTAGGTCCGAGTACATGGAGTAGAGAAATATTATTACCCCTACAAGCGGATGAAGAATCCCTTACAAATCTAACATGTGTCCACCCGACGGTCACTCATTTTCTGTCTTGCAGGTCATCGGTCCAGGCTCGGGTTCCGCAACGTACGCGGGACATATTTTAAGCAGCAACACATCTAATGAAATTTTAAATTTTTTTCACACCCACAAGAGCTTGTCTATACTTCGTTGGTTGTTAAAAGGTTTAGTAGTTGGTCGCCCATACACATTTTAGCTACAAATGAGGAAGTGTAATAAATATGAAAATATACTCTCCACAACAGGGGAAAAAATAGTTATCCCTTTCTCGTGGTAACATAAAAGGATTAGCTTAAAATTAAAGAAAAAGAACAAAGAAGGCGTGGTATACAATGGAAAGCAAACTCCATAAGAAGAGATGGATATGCAATTCTGATTGCTGTTGATCGAAAATCGTTAGAAAAAAGTCTATCGTTTGTTAGCTTGTTTTCTTCGGTTTGTATATTGAGCTTCTGCTCTTGAGATGTTAATAGCAGTACCCTTTACTTAAAAGATACATAAAACTTCGATATTCTACTTGTTTGTTGATAAAAAATCCTCGGGGAAATCCTATCGTTTGTTAGCTCGTTTGCTTCGGTTTAGTTTTTAGCAATGCTTTCGAATGGATATATGACGCGAAACACAAGAAATGTTCGATCGTATACTACTAAGAAGATTAGTAAAAGAGCAACACAGTTAACACACATTAGAAGTCCTTACTTTGTTAACTACCACACGGTTACAATAAGTACCTGAAACATACTAAGATAGGCGTGGCTATTCCGGCCACTTTACCAATTGGAATTAGCTGGTTCAAGAGAAACAAGAACTAGGCATATATTTCTAGACAATCCTACCGCTGAAATGAGAAGCTGACTAAGAGACACTGAGCAGAACAAGCTGAGGTATCAAGAGGTCTTGGGACTTTATATCTGACCTTTGAATCCCAGGATGGAAAGCTAGATCTAGCTCAGGATGGAAACCTAGAAGAGAAAGAAGTGTAGGTAACAAAGTATGGTTGTGAGGAGGAGGCAGAATTGGTTCGACAGGTTACAAAGATTAGAAACGAGGAAATGATAATCGAGATGATTTTGTGGTAAGATAAGGGTACAGTAATGAATCTAGATTTGTCATTTCGCTATGGGGAGAAAGATAAAACCTAACGGTATATACACCACGAAGTTGCATCACTTGATGTTGCACGGGAGTTACCGCGCACCACCAGATGTGGCATGAGGATGAACGCAGAGGATTAGCTAGATACAATGGATTCCATTAGCCTATACATAGTTTATATGTGTGTAGTTTCAGAAAAAGAAAAAGACATGGAAGCACCAAGTACAGAGAAGATAACCCTAATTCATGAAATGACTCTTTTGATCCTCAAAGGTTCACTTCACCAGTTTCGGATCAGTCATCTCCTTGGTAATAGCCGGAATACAACTCGAGCTCCTCACGAGACCACCCATGTTCTTTTGACTACCTTTGAGATCTCTAGGGCTAAGCGACTTGCCTCTGCTGCTCTTTTTCAGCATCTCTTTCATAGCTTGTGCTTGAAACAACACAGGATGTGTCCTCCCAAACCTATTGAACCTAACACATGCACTCATGTGCTCAGTCAATGCCTCCTCTCTCTTCCCACCATTTTTTTCCATCTCTTCCTTCACAGCCTCGGAACACAGCCCGCATATCAACTTCCCTGAAAACTTGTCGCGCACGCGTTTGATGTAGTCTGGAGTGCACTCTTCGCACATCCCGCAGCACTCGCACTTGGCGTCCTCGACCTCGGATATGGGAGGGAGCTTCGTGGTTGCGGCTGAGGCCTCTTTGCTTAGTTCGAAACTAATGTCGGATATTGTTCTCTGGAGACTTTCCATTGAGAGTCTCGGGGGCTTGTGAACGGGGTTGAGCTTGGTGTAAGTACTGACCAACGTAGATTCTCTGTTAGGCGCCATGTTTTAGTTGGAGAATGTAAGTCTATCAAGAAGATGGAGGTTGATGAAAACAGGGTGACTCAACAGTTTGAAGACCAGGAAATTAGAATGAGGAGAATACTGCCTCAATCTTCTGGCATATATATATTGCGTTCTGATCTATTTTTTCTGAAAGCTTAGACGCAGAAGTATGTGGACTAGAAGTCTTGTGAGGGCATTCAATGAAAGAGAGGGAGAGAGAGAGTCACTTGGATTATCATGAAACTGGGGACCAGGCTAGAAAGTAGGGGTCTTCACCTTCGAAATGCTGGAAATGGGAACTAATTGTCAGTTTAATTTCCCTATTGAGTCGTCTAATCAGATTGAAAGATTATTGCTCCAACTTTGTTGCAGCTGATGCTTGTAACTCCTAAATTAGTGATTTAAATTTCTTTGCTGCTACCCAGAACGTAGGAAGATAGTCATAACCCTTTGTATAGCGACAACTAATGATCGCTAAATAAAGTTGGTGACATCTTTACGACTTTTAGCAGCACTTGTTTAGTGTCATTAAATAAAAGACACAAAAGACTTTAATGACTATATTAATTGACGTCTTTACGACTCGTAGCAGTTAATTTTTTTTTATCTAATTATGTCTAACGCGAATTACTCGTCAGCATTTGCTTACAACCAGGATTGTACTAAAGCATTTTCGTAATTAGATCATCATGCCAGAGGCAATAGGGTAGGAAAATATTCGTATTTTATTTTCGATCAGGCTAGTTTTATTGGCTAAATTGTGCAAAGCATAAGTTTTACCAGCTAAGAAAAGCTTAACTGTGAAACATTTTCCTAACACCTATTGCGATAAAAGTGAACACGCATAATTGGTATGTGCAATGAAGCATAAATTGGATGGATACGGTGATTGTGCAATACATTCGTCATAAACCTTGTACTATTATTTTTGTTGCACATATACACCGAAGGCTAAGGTAGTATTTCGATGTACAAGACTATATTGTATGTGGTGAGCGTATTTTTCGACAAGAACTACGAGTGATCCAGAAAAAACAAAAGCAAGAAAAAAAGTTTTAACTCTTCCAAAAGATGAATATTATGTGGTTAGAGTTGAAATTTCATGGGTATTCACGAGAAGGTTTGCCGATACCGTACACGTCCCAATCTTCCAAAGGGTCTGTTTCTTCTTTCTTATACAGAGAGCATGGGACCGTTAAACAAAATGAACAAACCGAGCTCAAAAGAAAGAACTCGAACATCACGAGAAACCAAACTAAACCACAAACTAAACCAACCATGGCCTGATGGGGGGAGAGAGAGAGGGAGAGAGAGATCATAAAAGTTGCTTTAAAAAGATTGTAGTTCACATGTATCTTGAAGGAACGAAGGAAGGAAACCACAACAGCAACAAGTGAGTCTTGCTTAGTAGAAAAAGTGAGGGCACTTTATCTTGAAAAGAGTTCTTGAAAGTATGTCTACGTGCCCACTTTCACAGTGGATTTGATATGCATGGTCTCAGGAGCCTCAACACAGCCTTGCTTAACCAACTTGGTGAGTTTTACTTTCAGAAGAATGTGACGATAAATAATAGTATGTTGCCTCGTGCAAGTGTATTATACACCATCCATATCCATAGCTGTTTGTTTCACTGATTAGGGTTGCCTATGAAATTTAGTAAAAGCTAGCGATACACGTTTGCATGTGAGAACGAGCAATAAATAGGAAAAAGGCGAGACGGTATACCTCTCACTCTAAATTAAATTTACTCTCTCAATCGATTCTCAACTTTTTCTCTCGTCCTTTTCAACCTAACAACTGCTAGGTTGCAGCCACTTACCACAGCCATTGCTTACACGACTACAACCTTCGGTTTGAAGCCATAACTGAGCCGTGGGAGGATCTAACTCACGGACTAGATTATAAACCGATGCTTGGTTATATGCAAAGTAGCGGGCCGGAGACTTCACGTTGGGTTGGTTGGCCACGTAGGGATGAAAGTCACTCCGCGGGAGAGATCCACGAAAATAGGACGGGCGATGCTGCACTTAGATTTGTCGCTATTGAGTTAAATGATAAAAGGCAAACTTCAGGTAGCACTTTTTTTCCCCCTAACAAAAGTACAACACTTTGTCACATTGAGAATTTGTTGATGGTTGGAAATTATCATGTTTATTCGTGAACTTTCTAAACAATTATCGCCTTAGACTTTAAGGCAATGATGTCGGCAAAAGGAAATATTATCCATACATAGCCTGACAAACAAGAGCAACCTACACAGTTTCTCAACTCATTACAACAGCAAACAATAACAAAAAATCTTAAAGGAATTTTTTGTCGCTAAAGGCTTTAATTAGCACGGAAATCCGTCGCTAACATTTCGTCGCATATGGTCTAGTTGCCACACACTGTCAAAAAGTACGCATTTGATACATCTAATACATGAAAAAGCTCATAAAAACTTCCTAAAACAATGTAAATTGCGTCGGGGACCATGCATAATTATTATGTAGATAAAAGTGCAAGCCTTTAAAGCAAATATTATCCTAAGTCACAAAAATTATTTTCTTTACTTTCTGTATTACATGTACAACAGCAAAAATAACTTGGTATAGCCACGTACAATTCACTTCTCCATTGTTTTTTGTCGCCTTGAAGTCGGGTATGGAGGAGACCAGGATTGATTTTTGATCTGAATTGTTTGCTAGTATTGATCTAAATCAATTCACTTTAACACGTTGTAAAAATATCTAATTCATAAGTAATTGGAAAAGCCTGAACAAATTATATATGGAAATACTTATAGCCAAATTCCAGTCTCATTCATATCTCACCCGAAGACAGACGGTCTACATGAGGCAATACAGGCTCTATGATTCTACATGCAAGTTGTAGCAGACTAACATGTTCCTTAGGCACCAAGTTTGACAAGTGGTTCCATCGACACCATCTACTTTCTAATCAAGACCATCCTTGTGCTAAATTTCAATTGGCAATTGTTAATTTTAGAAGTTCAGTTTTATAGCCTCTTTGGTTACCGACCATTGATTTTGAGCTTGATACTAACACAGTGTCATGTATCATAGTTCCGATAAAACATGATATATATATTATTGAATCTATTCTCTAGTAGCTCAAACTTTCAAAGCAACTGATAACTGATCATGGTAACAGAGTTCTCGTCTGTAAGGTCTTGGAATTAACTCCTCCCGCTTGCATACTTGGCTCATCTTTATTATAGTTTAATTTGCACTTTGTTTCTTTGTATGCCTAATGAATTTGTCTTTATCTCTTCACGTGTCATCTGGGGCTTGCAGTTTTTAGAAAAATAGTAACTTAAAACTAGAAGGAACGTTAAAATTGGAAAGAGAAAAACAAAGAAGAAGAAGAGGAAAAAAAAAAAAGGATGCTCACATTATCTTTGGAGGCCTGGAGCTTGGAAATTAAGAGGTAGAAAAATTTCTCCCATACGTCGAAGAGTCAAACAATTCAAGTAGACTATATAAAGAGGAAAAGATGATACCTATTAATGCGCCCTCTTGGTAAGCCTCCAATCCAATTCTAAGATACTGTAAGAACCACAAAGACTTAGGCTAGGTTTGAGAAAAAAAATTTCCTCTTTTTTTTTCAGTTTTTAAAAACTGAAAAAAAAAGGGGCGTTTGGTAACCATTTTTTTTTTCAGTTTAAAAACCAGTTTTTAAACTGAAGAGTAAAAAAAAAAACTCCAGAAACTGGTTTTTTTTTTCAGTTTTGGTTTTTTTTTCTTAGACCACCACCACCACCACCCTCCCACCGCCGGCAGCCACCTCAGGCAACCACCGCCGGCCGCCGGCGACCACCGCCGGAGACTGCCGGCAGCCACCTCCGGCCGCCGACGACCACCTCCGGCCGCCGGCGAACACCTCCGGCCACCGGCAGCCACCTCCGGCGACCACCGTCGGCGACCACTGCCGGCGACTACCGGCAGCCACCTCCGGCCGCCGGCCACCACCTCCGGCCGCCGGCAGCCACCTCCGGCCGCCGGCGACCACTGCCGGCGAAGTCAAAATAAAAAGGGTTACCAAACACCAAAAAAAAAACCTAAAAAAAAAAAGGGGTTATCAAACACCCACTTGTTTTTATAAAAAAAAAAAATTAAGCTGCTCTTTAAAAAACTGCTCTTTAAAAACTGAAAACCAAAAAAAAAAATTTGTCAAACGAACCCTTAATTTGGTTGCTAAGCTAGTCCATCCGTGACTACCTATATGATAGGCGTCCAGTAATATGTAACTAAATACGCTATTTATCTCTCACCTACGTCGTAGCGATAAAAACTTGCACGTCAGACTATCACCACGAACATGATTGAAGATGGACCATTTTATGGCTTCATTTTCTCAAATACCCCTTCTGAAAAATGTACTAAACTCCGACCAATTTTTCGTTGTATCGTATACTCTAGTTTCTTTTTTTTCTGTTGCATTTCTAAATGTCTGTGATTAACCTGGATGAAAATTTTCATATGCCTCTCACATGCAGCGGTAAAATTGTCAACTTCGAAATTGTTTATTCCCACCGTAACCGATTACTTTCCAATTATGTACCTGTGAAACCGACATGACCGCCACCATCGCACGCTTTTCTTCTCCCACTTCTCCCTCTTGATTCCATTCGCATTAAAACTCGAAATAATTCCACAAATATATGAAGGAACAAATATTCTTTCCAAGAGGAAACAATGACGCTATCATAAGGAAAAGGACTTTTAGCAACGGACAATTACGTTCGTTGCTAAAAATCCGTATTCAGTTGGACACCCTGTCACTAAAAGTCCATTTCTAATAACCACATCCACTACAAGAAATTTGGCATTTAGCAACAAATAAATTCTAACAAAGGCAGATAAACGTTGACGAATACCGAGTTCGTCAATAATAGTCCGATATTTCTTGACGAATGCATTTATTCGTCAATAAATCATTATTTTTATCGATGAATTTTTTAATTTGTCAAAATATGTTCAACGAAAAGTGGTCTGGGAAGGAAAAAGATTTTGGGCGCTTCTTTTGACTTACTTTTCACATTTAGCAACGAATATAGTTCGTCAAGAAAGCTGAAAATAAATAAATATACTTTGCTTTTTGCTCTCTCTCTCTCTCTTGCGTCTCTGCTCGATCTAGTGTCCACCTTTCTCAGTCTCACTCTCGCATCTCTCTCTAGCCAACGGGCGAAGGCTACAGGGCTCTCTCTCTCTCTCTCTCCCCCTTCCTCCCTCCCTCAAATCAAGATATGCCAAGAGAAGACCGTCCTGAAAAAGGTCTTCAGTTCCTCCTTGTTGTTCCAGATCCGAGAGAAGACCAGCGAGTGACCGGCGACGGTGGCGGGTGACCAGCGAAGGCTCTACCGGTGATCTCTTCCCGCTGCCACTACTCTCCTCCGCTGCCCTCCGCCGCTACCATCTCTCTCTATCTCACGGTGCCGCCACATTATTAGATATGACATCCTTCTTTCTTTTTCCTTTCTCAATCACAGACACCACCAAACCACCCTTCCTTTCTTCTTTTCATTCTCTTTCTTCTCCATAAGATATAACGTCTATAGTCAATTGGTTTCAGATCTCACCATCTCTCTTCAGACAACATCAAATGTTCCCCTGGTATCTTCTCTTTCTCACTTCTCTTGTTCTCAATTCTTTGTTTCTTCTTCTCTCATTTAAACCCTTTTTGTTTGCAGTCACTTTCACTACAAGAAAAACTGGCTATGGCAGGGGTCAAAAACCGCTGCTATAGATTGAACATCCGCTGCAAAAGGCTTTCCCAGCGGCTCCCGGTCGCTGCTATAGGCCTCGCTGCCATAGACATATAGCAGCGGTCAAACACCTTTACTGCAGCGGTCAACAGCTGGTACATTGATTCCAAAATTGGCGCTTTAAAGGCCTAATATGGCAGCGATCAGTGGCCACCTGAATTTAAATTTGAAATTATGGCAGCGGATCGCCACGCTGCTGTAACATTTTTATATGATTCAATTTTTTTTACATAATGCAAAATTTATGGCAGCGCACATTGACCGCTGCTAAAGATATGCAATTTTTTTTTATTAATTGTAGAATACATATCGACTCAATTAAAGATATGTAGCCAAATCATCCAACCTGTTAAAAAAAGTAACGTACTTACTCAGTTTTATAAACAAGCCAAAAAATATCAAAGTCATGCACTGAAATGTCATTGCATAAGACATTGTATATTTACAAACAAAAGGAAGGTCAAGTTGATGTACAATTTACATTAACTATAAACAATTTCACTAGAAACACCTTCTAAGGGGGCAAAAGGCCTACATATATAGCGGTTCAAAAGATGAAATGCAACGCAATTTGAGATTACTGTAAGTTGCATCTTTTTGTCAATGACTGAATTTGAGATTACTGTAAGTTGCATCTTTTTGTCAATGACTGAATTTTGCATTTTGATCAGTTTTGTTCATTGTCGATGAGAATTACCCCAAATTTGATCTACCTTGAGAACCAATTTGAGATTACTGTAAGTTGCATCTTTTTGTCATTGACTAAATTTTGCATTTTGATCAGTTTTATGAGCTCTGGTTTGGGTTCAAAGTTATCAGTGAATAGCAGAGAATATGTGGGTATGCCTAGTAATTTGAGTGAATTCATCTCTATACGTTCATTTAATTGTTTATTGGCTTAAGTTACTTAATGGGTTGTGAATGTCTGCATTGGGTTGAGTTTGTGGCTGATTGACCTCATTCTTTGTAGGCGTGTAGTTGCTATTACACAGACAAAAGTAGACAATTCTCTACTGGTTTAATGCTTAATGTCAAATTGTTAGATAAAAGGTTATTAACAAGTAGAAAATCTATAGCCTAATGGATTAGACCAAAGGGGTTAACAAGTAAAACGTGTTATTTCTAGTCATTTAGACATTGTATAGCATAATGAACTTATTGGGATGACATACCTTTTTTTAAGTTTCTAAAGAGACGACTGACTCGGTATCATTGGGCTGGTCAGACCACTAAAGTAGGATCTACAAGAATCTACAAAAAGGAACTACCAGTTGGTACTAAACCAGAAGACAGTTCAGAGGATTAGAGGTCGTGGTGAGGATGTGAAGTGGTGTGCCTTGAGGTTGGATACATGGAACTTCTCTTGGGGCAATAAGGTTGTGACAAGAAAGGCTACACTTTTGGCTGTTGTATGCAGTGCATCAAACAATGAGTTGGTTAGGACCCATACCTTAGTGAAGGGCGCAATTACTCAGATCGATATTGCGCCATTTAAGCAGTATTATCTTCAGCACTATGGCTTGATGTTGGTTGCAAAAAAGAAATCTGCTGGTTCTGAAAAAAAAGAAGGGCGGGTATTGGAGTCTTTGTTAAACATTTTTTTTGGGACATGTCTACTGATGTTAGACTTAATCTTTTTAGTTCTTACAATGATGCACAATAAAAAGATTGTTAGATCGAAACAAGCTTCAGTGTGCTTCAGCACCTATTGCTTTCAATATTTTGCATTATTTAGTGGTTTTGAGTACTAAAGAGGACTTCGATTTTTGTAATGTTATGCCCAAATAGTTTAGACATGATACAATCACAAATTTTGTCATATAAAAATGCTATACTTGTATTTATCCCCTATCATTTGGCATTAGAGTACATGCATAAACAATATACATATCTTTTTTTAGATTCTTCCATAAGATTCTATTTTCAGTTCTTAAAGTGACTTTTCTTAATGGACTGTATAATTTTTACCAGAGGGGATATATCATTTCTAATTGCAACAATTTTCTTTTGACTTGCATCAATTTG
The DNA here is from genome assembly GCA_033065855.1 of Escallonia rubra. Lineage (NCBI taxonomy): Eukaryota > Viridiplantae > Streptophyta > Magnoliopsida > Escalloniales > Escalloniaceae > Escallonia > Escallonia rubra. Next base: position 322,753 of record JAVXUO010000467.1, on the reverse strand, counting down.
GTGCTCCTTATGTACATTTACAGCAAAATGTCTAGCAACATTTCCTTCTTGTACACCTCTCTTGATCCATCATGCCTAAATTGTAAGACCAGTCATTAGCTAATTGTTGGTTGGCTGACAATCTACAATTCTTTTGCATTTTTTTGTCAGGTGTGACTTCGAGTGCCAAATATATCTGTGGATTGCTATATTATGGTGTGCTAATTAACTGGTTCAGATAAGGCTGATGTTGCTCCGGAGGAGAAAAGAAGAGGAAGCATGTCCTGAGGAAACTAGAGAAGTGTAAAGAAGATCGCACGCTTAACCCACTTGTTGAAGAGTAATTTTAGCACTGGGCGCCTGTTGGCTGCTATTTTATCATGGCCTGGCCAGTGCGGTCGTGCTGATGGGTATGGATATTTTTCTCTGCTAGTGTTTATTAGTTTTTTTAGACTTAATTGTACCTCCGGATGAGACCGAATGCAAAGTGCTCATTTGGTAATCATACTTGCATTTGATTTAGTCTGTTATACAGTTAAGAAAGACCATAAGTACCGGTTTCTTAGTTGCCCTAAGATGGCAAAAGACGTATTTGCAGATGAAGCTTTTGATTTTGTGAGCTTAGATGGGTATTTCTGAGAGATTATGATAAATCTCATGCTAATCTCTGACTGATTGAGCAATATGATGCACATTTTTCAATAACAATACCTTGAACACAACAATCTTGTTGTGGCTTCTCAAAGTGTATCGGGAATATGATTTATTTGAGCATAACAATATGTTTCAGATGAGGACCTAAATTCTGAAAGAATAAAGAATTTACAGAGGATTGTGATCTTCTTAATTTTGTACTCAATTCTTGTTGTTTTCAGGAAAAATGTTAAAATATTGTTTGACTTTCAGTGGGTGCACAACTATAAATATGTGTAGCTACAAGCACAACTCCACAGGCAGAATCTCTTCACAAATCTTGAGTTCTTGTGAAGTGGGTGGTGATTGCACAGGAGAGATGAGGGCTCATCAGGCAAAACTGAACTGTGGCATCATCATTCCTAACCTTGGTTTTGGTCCTTACTCCTTTGGGAACGATAGAGACACCACTGAACTAGCCATCCAAATGGCTCTTAAGGTACCATATGGCCTGCTCTCATATTACTTTCATACATTCCTCTCATCCGGCAACTGCAGATGAAGTGTTTTGTTGGAAGCGTAGCGGGATCACAAGAAATTATAATACAAACAACGGCAATGTATATATATAGACACAAAGATTTCTTACACAAGAACACACTAGAACAAAATATTTGTAGCTCACAACCTTGGTGTTTCAACACCTCTCTCTATTTCTATTCTCTATTTTCACTCACACAAGCTGCTGCTTGTTTTTCTCTCCCAAAATCACTCTCTAATACTCTCACACACTAACTTCTCACTCTCTAAGACTTAAAACTAAACTAAACAAGACTCATATATATATAAGAGGACTATGTCGGCTACTTCTCCAACCGACTTCCCATGCATTATCTTCTCAAACCTTCCAAGTCGGCAACTTCATTTTCTCCAACCTTCTTAGCCATTCTTTGAGTCAACAATTTCAACTTGCTTTTCCAGGTTATCCACTCCATGTTGGCTTCTTCTTTCTCTTTATTTTCTTCTTGATTTGGTTGCCAGCTTCTCTTCAAGTTCTTTGAGTCGGTTGCCACCTTCTCTTATCTTCTTCTAAGTCCTTCCAAGTTCTTGAGTGTTCTACTTGAGTCAAAATTTGCAACTCATTTTAATGAGGGTTTGAAATTCTAACACTCCCCCTCAAACCCGAATCTTCATGCCAAGCTTCTCTTTGAGTTTGTGGAATATTTCAGTCTTCAATGGCTTTGTAAAAATATCTGCTATTTGGTCTTCCGTTCTGCAATGAACTAGCTCCACGACTTTATTTTTAACTTGCTCCCGAATAAAATGATACCTCGTGTCTATATGCTTGCTTCGACTATGTGATACTGGATTCTTCGCAAGTGCTATAGCAGATTTGTTGTCGACGTATATCGTAGTCGGACCTTCTTCAATGAGATATAACTCTTTCAAAATATTCTTCAACCATATTGCTTGGCATGTGCATGCTGCTGCGGCTATATACTCGGCTTCACATGTTGAGAGAGCAACTATTTGTTGCTTCTTTGATGACCATGAAAATATTGCTGATCCAATGTGAAAAGCATATCCAGATGTGCTCTTCCGATCATCCAAGTCTCTTCCATAATTACTGTCTGAATAACCAATCAATCTTGAATTTTGAGAGTGAGTATAAAATAGACCATGATCAACCGTACCTTTGACATATCTCAAAATTCTTTTTGCTGCATTGAAATGATCTTGTTTTGGTCTCTCCATGTATCTGCTGACCAATCCAACTGCATATGTTATATCCGGTCGAGTAAAAGTCAAGTACCTCAAACTTCCAACCATACTCTTGTACAATGTCGGGTTTACCGATTTTCTATTCGAGTCAACTCTCAACTCCACACCTGTTTCTGCTGGTATGGCTACTGGATTGCAATCCTTCATTCTGAATCTGATCAAAATTTTCTTTGCATACTTCTTTTGCGACATAAATATTCCATCTTTCATTTTTTTTACTTCAAGTCTAAGTAGGTATGGCATTTCACCGATATCTGTCATCTCAAATTCTTTAGTCATAGCTTTCTTGAAATTAGTGAACATACCTGGATTATTTCCCGTGAAAATCATATCGTCCACATATAAGCAGACAATCATGATATCACCATCCTGATTTCTCTTCGTGTATAAGGCATGTTCATAAGGACTCTTCACGAAACCATTTTCCTGGAAGTAATCGTCTATTCTCGTGTTCCAAGCTCTCGGAGCTTGCTTTAATCCATACAGAGCTTTCTTCAGACGGTAGACTTTGTCTTCTTGTCCTCTCTTGATGTATCCAGGTGGTTGCTCGATGTAGACTTCTTCTTCTAAGTAACCATTCAGAAATGCCGATTTCACGTCCATCTGATAAATCGTCCATTTATTTTGTGCTGCGAGTGCTATGAGAAGTCTGATAGTAACAATTCTTGCAACTGGAGCAAATACCTCATCATAGTCAATTCCTTGTCTTTGCTTATAGCCTTTAGCGACTAACCTTGCCTTGTGCTTTTCAATTTTGCCTTCTTGATTAGTCTTTGTCTTGTACACCCACTTGACTCCGATTGCCTTGTGTCCTTTTGGAAGATCGGTTAGCTCCCACGTATCATTTCTTTTTATCGCAGCAATTTCTTCATTCATGGCTTTCTTCCATTTTTCATCTTCCGTAGCCTCTTCGTATGTCACTGGATCACACTCTGCCATTAAACAAAATAGTGAATAATCAAATGTTGTCTGAACAGGTTCCGCAGCATCATAGATGTCATTTAGACTTCGCATTTTCATAGGTGCTCCCCCTAAATTGCTGCTGCTGCTACTGCCACTAATAGCTGATGATGGTGTTGATGCAGGCGTTCTTGGAATAGGACTTTGTGGAGGAGTCTGATCATCACCGTGCTCATCTTGCACGTTTAAGTCGTCGTCGTCAGCATCATCAAAAAATAATCCTTCAACTTTCTTTTCTTCTTTGCTCCATTTCCAATAATCTGCTTCGTCAAACTCAACATCACGTGAGATAATAACTTTCTTGGTAAGAGGATTATATAATCTGTACGCTTTACTCCTTTTATCGTAGCCGATAAAGATGCACTTTTCTCCTTTATCATCTAGCTTCTTTCTCTTTTGATCAGGAATATGGGCATATGCAATGCACCCAAAAATTCTGAGATGTTCAACTTTTGGCTTGCTACCACTCCAGGCTTCATTTGGCGTCTTAAACTTTACACTTTTTGTTGGACATCGATTTAGCAGATATACTGCACATTGAACGGCTTCAGCCCAAAACGTTCTCGGTAAATGCTTTCCCTTCACCATGCTTCTTGCCATATCAAGAATCGTGCGATTCTTTCTTTCTGCTACGCCATTTTGTTGTGGCGTGTAAGAGGCTGTCAGTAACCCTCAAATAATTTTGAGGTGTATTCACCTCCTCTGTCAGACCTGAGTATCTTCAGATACTGTCCACTTTGTTTTTCAGCCATTGCTTTGAATTCCTTGAATTTATCAAGGGCTTCCGATTTTTCTTTAAGAATGTACACCCAACTTTTTCTACTGAAATCATCAATAAAAGTAAGATAGTATCTGTTTCCGCCAAGTGATGGAATATCAAACGGACCAGCTATATCCGAGTGCACAATCTCTAGTGGCCTTCTAGCTCTCCATGATTTTCCAACTTCAAAACTTTGCCTGTGTTGTTTTCCTTTGACACAAGCTTCACACAACTGATCTGGTTCATGAATTTCTGGCAAACCATTCACCATCTTTGTTCTTGATAACAACTTTAGACCGCTAAAACCAAGATGACCAAATCTTAAATGCCACAACCATGAATCATCTTTAATGACAGACTTCATGCATCTCATCATTTCAGATCGGATATCAAGTGTGAAAAGACGATTCTTCGTCATTTCAACGTTGGCAATTAATTCTCTATCTTTGTTTCTGATAACAAGAGCACCGTCTTTCATGTGTATATCGTACCCCTTTTCTAAGAGTTGGCCCAAGCTGATAATATTGCTCTTTAAGGCAGGTACATAATAAACATCTGATATAAATTTTCTATCTCCATTCTTTAAAGTAATCATAAGTTTACCTTTGCCTTTTACTGGAATCTTTGATGAGTCTCCGAAAGTAACTTCTCCTTTGATAGTCTCATCCAAATCTGTGAACAGCTCCTTTCGGCCACACATATGGTTGCTGGCACCAGTATCGAGATACCAAACATTTTTCTTGCACTCTTCATTTCCTCTGTAAGTGAGAAAAATAGCATCTTCCATATTTTTCTCTTCAGCTGGTGCAAAATTATTTCTTTCCTCCATTTTAGGAGTTGATCTGCACTCGTAACTAAAATGACCATATTTGTTGCAACTATAACATTTTAACTGGGATTTATCACCTCGTTGTTGAAATCCACCTCTTCCTCTGCTTCTAAATCCTCGACCACGACTATATGCTTGATAGTCGTCGCTTGTTTGACTTCTATCAAAAGATTGTCTACCACGTCCTCGTCCACCGCGTATACTGTGTGGACCACGTCCACCTCTATAGCCACCTCTAGGGCCACTACGTTCTCCTCTACCTCGTCTGTAGCTGCTGCTAGCTTGATTTTTACCTATATGTAATTTGCTTTGCAAAGCTTGCTCCAAATTTCCGTTATTTTCATTTTGATTTATTCTCTGCTCGTGAGCTTGAAGTGAACCCACAAGCTCGTCTATAGAAATTTGAGACAAATCTTTCGACTCTTCAATTGCAGTAACAACATAATCAAATTTTCGAGTCAGAGAACGTAAGAGAACGTAAGAGTTTTTCCATTACTCTGACATCATCTAGAGTTTCTCCATTTCTTTTCATCTCGTTTGCCACCGTTTTCAAACGAGTAACATAATCACTGATATTTTCCGAACTTAGCATTTTTAATGTCTCAAATTCAGCTCGAAGTGATTGAAGACGTACCTTTTTCGCCTTTTCGACTCCCTGTAGAGATTTCTGCAGAATCTCCCACGCTTCCTTCGATGTCTTCGCGTCTGATATTTTTTCAAAGGTTGATTCGTCAACTCCTTGAAAAATTAAGAACAAGGCCTTCTTATCCTTCTTGCGCGATTCTCTTAACGCCGTTTTCTGGGCGTTTGAAAGAGTTGCTTCGGCCGCCACATCTGCGGGTTCGATATATCCGTCTTCAATGATTTCCCATAACTCTTGTGATCCGAGTAGAACCTTCATTTGGATACTCCAATTCCCATAATTCGTCTTCGTCAATTTTGGAATCTGCGGCTGAATTATATTCGCCATCTCTTCTCCTTCTTGAACGTAGAATCGAACCTGCCGGCTCTGATACCACTTGTTGGAAGCGTAGCGGGATCACAAGAAATTATAATACGAACAACGGCGGTGTATATATAGAAACACAAAGATTTCTTACACAAGAACACACTAGAACAAAATATTTGTAACTCACAACCTTGGTGTTTCAACACCTCTCTCTGTTTCTATTCTCTATTTTCACTCACACAAGCTGCTGCTTGTTTTCTCTCCCAAAATCACTCTCTAATTCTCTCACACACTAACTTCTCACTCTCTAAGACTTAAAACTAAACTAAACAAGACTCATATATATATATAAGAGGACTATGTCGGCTACTTCTCCAACCGACTTCCCATGCATTATCTTCTCAAACCTTCCAAGTCGGCAACTTCATTTTCTCCAACCTTCTTAGCCATTCTTTGAGTCAACAATTTCAACTTGCTTTTCCAGGTTATCCACTCCATGTTGGCTTCTTCTTTGTCTTTATTTTCTTCTTGATTTGGTTGCCAGCTTCTCTTCAAGTTCTTTGAGTCGGTTGCCACCTTCTCTTATCTTCTTCTAAGTCCTTCCAAGTTCTTGAGTGTTCTACTTGAGTCAAAATTTGCAACTCATTTTAATGAGGGTTTGAAATTCTAACATGTTTTGCGTGCTTTCGTGCCTGCATGTGAACTCGCGCATTTGTTCTGCATCTTTAGGTGTATATACCTTGTGAATGTGTCTGATTAATATCTGTTATATGTGTGCAGATGGGTTACATGCATTTTGATACCGCGAAGATATATGGTTCTGAGCCAGCTGTGGGAACTGCTCTAAGAGAAGTTATTCTCGATGGGAGAGTCAAGCGAAATGACATTTTCGTGACGTCTAAGTTGTGGGGACGTGATCATCATGATCCAGTCTCAGCAGTCAGCACTCAAGCAAACTCTAAAGTAATCATATTTGCAGGCTCTTGCAATGTAATTCCATGGGAATATAATATATATCGAGTTCTCTTACATGAAGCTTCTACTTTCTCATGTTGTAGGAATGTTGAGATGGAGTATGTTGATGTGTACTTGGTGCACTGGCCAGTGAAGTTGAAGCCATAGGTTGCTTGTGCTATTCCCAAGGTAGATGAATTTGAACCTCTAGACCTGGAGACCACATGGTCTGGGATGGAGAAATGCCTTGAGATGGGTTTGTGCAGGGGCATTGGTGTGAGCAATTTCTCTTGCAGAAAGATCCAACAGCTTTGGAATTTTGCCTCTGTCCCTCGTGCTGTTAATCAAGTACGCTTTTGTATTTTTTGGCATAGCTGGTGCCTGGTGCATACCAGTAGTATTTGTCCAGCTTTTGGCGATAGGCCTAACCTGCTTGGTTATCGTGTTTGTTTTTTTATAACGTTGATTTTGGGGTAGGTTGAATTGCACCCAGTGTGGAGGCAGACAAAGCTAAGACAATTTTGTGGAAAATTGGGGATACATGTAAGTGCTTATTCATCACATGAGGCACCAGGCGACTGCTGGGAATCGAGCGCTTTAGTTGAAAACCCGACCATCCAATCCATTGCTCTCAAACACAGCAACCCCTGCTCAGGTCAGTCACAGTTCTCCCATCACAGTACTGATTCTTCAATCCCGAGAGTTCTAATACAACCCATTTTAGCATATATAGGGACGTTCTTCATAGCTTTGCATCAATCGTTTTGGAAAAAAAGACATCTCTAACACTTTGTTACCTAATAAAGAAGTCAATGACGATAGATAATTCATATACTACAAGGACCTGAAAAGAAGAGGAAAAAAATACTAAATTCTGAAAGAATTTACAAAAAGGCTTTGCTTCGTATACTCTCTTTCTCTCTCTCTATAGATATGTTTTTCTATATGTACGCCTTTTTTTTCTTATGTCCCACTAACATCAGTTTTCCTCACTAGAGAGTTGCAGAGATGTAGAAAGAGAGGGGGGTTCGGGGGGGGGGGGGGGGGGTTGTTACAGTTCCAACATAAGTGATATACCCCGGTATTCCAGACTCATTGCTGTAGTATACCATTTATTTTTCACCTCTCAATTTCCACTATTTTAATATTTGTTGATTTGCATTTTTTTTGTTCGTTTAATCTTTCCACACTCCATTTCTGAACCCTTTTTCTTTTGGCTCAGTTCACTGCGAAATGGCAACCAAGAACCATCGGTCATTCTTACCCTACGTCTCTTCTGTCTTGGATGGTATACGAACCAGATTTTGATACAACCATAATTGATGATTGATTTAATTTTAAGTTTTTGGGGTGTGTGTGGGGGTGCTACATGAATTGGGACTTAACTAGGTTCTTTTACTAATGATACAGCTAATAAATTGGAGCGGCATTTCTTACAACCTAGGGATGCTAATGGTCATTATTCTCTGAGAGGTACTTAGCTTGGATTTTTGTTACTTCAGATGGTAGGATCTTTGACCTGTTGTCATGTGTAATGTTGATTGGATTTATGTGTAGCTTACTCTAGACATGCAGTTCCTGAATAAATAACAACCAAAGTTGCTAATATTAGTATGCTCTTCAAGGTACAATAGCAATGGTTACAACTACAAATAACAAGTCAGATTGGTAAAGTTAACAATTCACAGCAAGGCTTATGAGCCAGGCAAGGATTTACTTACTATGCCACGTACAACTGGATATCTGGTGGTTGATTTAATTATAAGGTGTAGGGGTGTGTGGGGGTGAGTTCATATATAACGAATTTTCGTACACATAGAAAAATTAGAGTAATGTTTTTATAGTATAAAGAAGTCCCAATTTTTAGAGGTTATTTGTTATCATTTCCGTATCGCATTGCTTTTAGCAAAATGAATAATTTAAAAATAGTTATAATGCCTTTTAAATTCTGATTTTAATTTCTATAATTTATATAAGTATTCTAAAGTTGTTACAAAAATTATGGGACATTAATTTCAGCTACAAGAAATTATGGCTATTTATGGGTTTTTATTGCATTTAAAAATATTATTTTAATTCAAAAATAATAAAAAAATTCAGGAATTTTATATTTTGATTTTTTATAATGTTTTAAGCTATAAAATCGTTTTATTATAATTTTTTTTTGTTTTGGAGTAAGTTACGCACTAAGGAGTGTATAGGATTTTCGGTTAGGTTGGCCGTGCAAGGGACCCACTTTGAGTTGCGTGATTTCGGGGTTAGAAGTGAGCATGTGGTAGGTAGTTGATATTAGGTTTACACTATATTAACATAGATTGTGTTCTAACAAATAAATTTTCAATCATGGTTGACTCAAAGGATTATTGATCAAGATTGTGTAGCATCGCTTAATCGATGTAAGGATTTTCTCTCTGAACCTTATCTTATTGTTCTGAATTCAAACAGCTTTACGAACTTCATTGAGCTCTGATTTTTTTATTGATATAAAAATATTTCCAAATTGCCCATGAAACCCTATTTTGACCCTTAAAGCGATTGTTTAGAATTCTTGTTTCATTCTCATCTGTTTATTGATTCTATTATGGTAAAGCATTTTCAATTATATTTATTTCTTCTAAATGTTGACATGAGTTAGTAATCCTGAGAGTTATAAGGATGGTGTGTATTGTTGGTGTTATAAGGATGGTCTGTTGGTCGGGTTAAACTAGTTCTAAATGGACTAGTCAGTGTACATATGCAAATGTAAAATGTATCGATCACTTCCGGGGTGGCTTTGCTATAGTGTACTGCTCATGCTCATTGTTATCTATTTCTGTTTTATTATACACGAGTCAGCATGGCACACGCGATATGTGTGCGAAAATGAAATTAATAGTACAAATTTTGTTAAAGAAAAAAAAAATCAAGCATCGTATATACATGTTTATTGTCATATTTAGTAAAATGAATTTTAAATAACAGAAAAATAAGTTAGTCATATGTGTCCAAAAATAAGTTAGCAAAATATTATTATTGTATCAAACTTGGCCTTTAAATTTTTTTTAACTATATTTTTTGATGAATTTTAACTTGTGAAAACTTAACATTTTTTTGTAGGTAGTTACTTACTAATTAAGATTTTTATTGTGTTAATTTTTAAAAAAATTCTTGGAATGCCACTTGTCATCATTGTAGGTTGGTAGTTATGTAACACTAAAAAGGTATTACATCAAATCAAATTTTGGCTTAATAAGTAGTATAGATAAAGTGTTTTGAATCACTATTGATTTGAGGGACTAAGTTAATACTCGTCCCTAAGTTTATATCGAAATGCATTAGTTTCATTTCAAATCCATTTTTAAAAGTTGTTATTTGACTTAAATGTAAAATCGTTCGAATCGTTTTTGTTGTTTAAATCTTTGATCGACCTTACTGGGCTCTCGAAAGCTCACTCTCTTCTGGCTTCCTTTTCGCAGGTGATAGCCATCATTAGGTTACCTGAGAATGGATTAGAGCCAAGCAACTGAATTAAATTTTCATTATTGATCATTAAGACCCTTGCGAGGGTAAACTTCTCTAACTTGTTGGTTAGATTTAAATTGATTTGAGGAATTGTAATGATTAGAAGCTATGATCTAAGTGTTAAAGTTGGTTATTTGAATCGAAGTTTGTATGTCTTTAAGTAGTGATTGTTTTAACGCTCCGGGAATTCAGGATGTTAAAGCTCTAAATTTTCGGGGTGTTACATTAAAGTAAACAGTGCACATGAGAATATGGCTATTTACAAGCAAAATGGATATTTTTTTCTCACTTTTTTTAATCATATATATATATATATATGGGTAATTTTGCCTGCTTGTTTATAAGCAACCGGTCCCAAGCCTGAATAAAAAGAGGAGGGCCTATGAACAAATTCATCTTAAATTTATTTTTTTCACAAAACAAAAAATGAATAAAAATAATAATTTTTTATTTAGGCCCAGGTCTGGCCCAAGCCCCGCCCTAAATTTTGGGCCTAAGGCTTGGACTTGGAACGGGCTCTGATATCCTCCAGGTGGCCCGGCCCAGGCCCAACCCGGTTCCCCACGGTCCAAGGCCAGGCCTGGCGCATTTCCCATCTGGCTTGATGGGCCCGGGTTGGGCTGGCCCATTGACACCTTTATCGCCACTAGGATGCAAAGTCCAGCTAACTTTATCAGGATGACCAAGCGTAGGATTAGACAAAGCATCTAAGGTAGAGCTTAAGTCCCTTAGAGCTTGGGATATGATCAAAGGAAATCCCCAAGCATTATCATGAATAATTTTACGAACCTTAACCTTCATATGACTTTGATTTAAGTAATGTACCATTAGATAACCATCAAGCCATAGCCAAATACTTTTTTCTTTACCCACCATCAAGCCATAGCCAAAGTACAACATTGAGCTCTGATTTTCAAAATTTTTTTTTTGAAATGTCATTTATTCCATTTAAGCTTAAAATCAACTTTACAAGGTCTCACTACATGATTACTCAATACAATCTATGTCTGTTCTCTGGTATACTATTTACAATTGCAAGATGCTATTCCCTTCTCTTTGCATTAGGACACAAGGGGTGTAATTTCCAGTTTATGCACAGTTGGTTATTAAGCTCTGTATATAGAGCCTTCTTCCAGCTGAGTACTCTGTATCTTATCCACCTTTCAATCTTGGCTATGATTTCATTCATCCCATTACATTCTCCACTAAATATTCTTGAGTTCATTTCCTCTCAAATAGTGTAGCATGTGACTACAAAGGCTAATTTACTTAGTCTTGCCCGAAAGATTTTCCCTCTAAATCTTTGCACTGCATATTGTTGGAATGAATTCCGGGTTTGGAAATTTGGAGGGACTCGCAATTTCCTTAGTGTATTTTTCCCAAATTGAGTGAGTGAGAGGGCATTCCAAGAGTAGGTGCTCTATTATTTCCTGTTGTTGAGCTTAGAAATTGTATTTGTCATCATTTATGACATTCCATGCCCTAAGCCTATCCTTAGTTCTCAACCTTCTTTTACAGATCATCCACCGGATCATGGCATACTTGGGTTTATTCCCAGGGAACCATATGAGTTTCCACCATGATACACATTCTGCTTTCTGTCTTAATTCATTCCAGGCAGTGTGAATACTAAAATCCCTAGTTATGCTCAGCTTCCATCTCACTTTATCTTGATTGTTATTTAGTAACATATGCATGATCTGATGGTTCAATGCATTTAGATCACGTGACCTTGTTGATATATTCCACACCCCTGAATTAAAGGCTTCACATACTTTTAGCTCAGCTGTGCTTGCAGCATCATAGATCACCCTAGTTCCAAATTGCTTGACAATAGGTCTATTTGGTAGCCAATTGTTAAGCCAAAACCAAGTCCCTTGTCCATTTCCAACTCTGTACTCCACAAGATTTTGCATAGTACTTCTCAGCTTCATCAGCTTACACCATGTCCATGAGAGATCAGCTTTTGGTCTAAAGTACCATAAGTTTTGTCCCTTGATTATGTATGTGTGACTCCACTGAATCCATAGTGTATCTTTTTTCCTAGCCAAAGCCCACAGATACTTACATAAAGCAGCCTTATTCCACTCATGCAGTCTTTTCAGTCCAAGCCCTCCTTCTTGTTTCGGCAAGCAAACCTTTTTCCAAGCAACCTTTGCTCATGTGCATTTGATATCACTTCCATGCCATATAAAACTTCTTATTTTTCATCCAATTTGTGATATGATCTTCTTTGGCAAGAGGAATAAAGAGCACCAATAGATTTGCATTCCAAATAGCACAGATGTTGCTAACTGGATTCTTCCTGCATAGGATAAAGATTTCACAGTCCAACTGTTTATTTTGGCCAAAATTTTGTCAATAAGAACTTGACAATCACTAGCTTTAAGTTTTGTAGTAATCAAGGGAACTCCCAGGTAGGTTACTGGGAATTTGCCAAGTGAGATTCCAATGCCTTGTGCTAGCTAATTTGTGTCCTCCTCAGTGAGTCCAGCAATGTGAACTTCACTCTTTTGTAGATTGGGGTGAAGTCCAGACATATTGCCAAACGTCTATACTATGTGCTTGATTATATTGACTGTGTTGATATTTGCTCCTGCTAGAATGAATAAATCATCAGCAAAACACACATGAGTTTTTGTGCTCATGGCATTTTGGGTGATAGTTATTCATTAGGCTGCATCAGCAAGCATACATGAGAACACTTCCATAACCTAGAGGAATAAATAGGGAGAAATAGGGTCCCCTGCCTTAACCCCCTCTTGATATTGAAGTATCCCTCCATATATTCTCATTCATGTTGATGGAGAATTTTGCATATGACACACAGTGCATTGTCTATTCTATGAATTGGCTTGGAAGCTGCATTTCTGATTTTAAAAATCTTACACCGACTTTAGGAAAGATTCAAAGGGGGTTTGAGAGTCTATAGGTGATTTTATTTTATGATGTAGATATGACACCATTTAACCCATAGTGAATCATTTGTATGAGCCAAATCCCATAGATCTTTGCAAATGGTAGCCTTGGTCCATTCCTCCATTCTCTTAAGCCCAAGGCCTCTCTTTTTTTAGAAGGCAAAAATTTTCCCAACCTACTTTTGCACCAATGCACTTCACATCTTTTTCATGCCATATAAAAGTCATGACCTTAGTCTCAATCTATTGAATGATATTTTTAAAGAGTATAAAGATTGTGCACATTAGATTTGCATGCTAAGCAGCACTGAGACGACAAATTGCACTCTTCTGGCATATGACAGTATTCAGTGGCCTAGCTTGAAATTTTTTAGTCAGTCCCTGAACAAGGATAAATCATTATGTTGTAGTTTAGTGGAAATCAAGGGAACCTTAAAGATATGTAAAAAGAAGAGTAGCGGCAGGAATGACAATAATTATATCAACTGCTAAGCAATATTCTCATTAACTCCAGCTAGATAAATGGAAACTTTTATTCAAGCTAGGAAAAAAAACTATATAACTATTTAAATCCAGTAACATCTTGTTTAACAAAATGGTAGCTTGATTAGCTTGAGCCAATAGGAATAAATCATCTGCAAAACATAGACGAATGATTTGTAAATCTTTGCATTTATGATGGAAACTGAATGCAGGTTGAGCAACATATGCACCCATCAAACCAGAGAAAGCTTCATAACCAATATGAAGAGCTAAAGAGAACTATGGTCTCCTTGCCTCAGACCTTTAGAGCTAGAAAAAAACCTTCCACACACCCACTAAGGTTAATGGGTAAACTAGGAGTGGTCACAGTTTGCATAATCTATTCAACAAACTTTAGAGAAAACTGTATAACTCCATAACTAATTTTAAAAAATCTCAACCAACAGAGTCATAGGATTTATGTAGCTCAATTTTATCATGCATCTAGGTTGGCCTCCATCAATTTGATAGTTTTTCACAAGTTCTTGCCTATGAAGAATATTATTAGCAATAATCCTATTGGTCACAAAAGCTGATTGTCTCTTATTTAAAATGTTTGGGGATGACCTTCTTGGTTCTAGCGTAAAGAATTTTTGAAACACACTTATAGATTACATTGCAACATGCAATAGGTTTAAAGTCCTTTATTGTGTTGGGACAAGGGATTTTGGGCATCAATGTTAATACAGTACTATTGAAGAGTTTAATGCCCTTGTTCTCATTGAAAATCTCCAGAATAGCTGCAGTGACATTCTTTTTAACGACCTCCCAATTCTTTTGAAAGAATTCAGAGTTATAACCATCAGGTCAGAGGGCCTAATTTGGGGTTAATTTTACGCTACACCCTATACTTAGGGGTCAGTTGCACCCAGCACCCCATGGTTCTAAAATTGGCACCCAGCACCAAAAATTTTAAAAACTTGGTAGCTAGCACCAATTGACGGTCAAAATGGCCTTTGACCAGACGTCTGTTAATTTTTTAAGGGCAAAATGGTCTTTTCATCCATGAAATCCTAGTCAGCTCCAAATTGGTCTGTTTCTCTTCTGTTTCTCTCAGTGCCCCCAACCACTGCGCACCACCATCAGCACCAATAACCCACCTCGCCGCGATCGTCTCTGGCGTCCGGCTGTTCCTCCCACCCTCGAGTACGCCACACTCCTTCACAGCCCACCGCACCATTGACCCAAAACCTGCTCAAACCGCCGCACCCATAAACCTGCAACTCTCACCACGCCATCCTAATCACCACCGCACAACCACCCCAGTTCCAGATCACCACCGCACTCATAACCTCAATCCCATAATCTATCACTGCACTCACAGCCTCACCACCCCATTGACCCAAAACCTGCTCAAACCGTCGCACCCATAAACCTGTAACTGTCACCACACCATTACAATCACCACCGCACAATCACCCCAGTCCCAAATCACCACCGCAACCTCAAACCCATTATCTATCACTGCACTCATAGCCTCACTACCCCCATTGACCCACACCCTGCGCAATCTACCAACCCCACAACCTGCATCTATCACCGAACCCACCTTATCCATTCTTGGGCTTAGACTTCAACCACGAGGCCACCGCCGCATCCAGGTTAGCCGCCGTCGTCCAGCACGCCCCAATCACCTTCGCCCAGCGTAGATACTAAGTCAATTTCTGTATGTGTGTGATTTTGTGTATGGGAGTGGTGAGATTTGGGGATCGATGGAATCGAGGGTGTTCTGTTACAGGTTTGGGGATGGATTTGGGGAAGATGGGAATTAGGGATTCTGATGTGTTTATAGGGCAAGAGAATTGACAATCAAAAAGACGCATTTGCCCCTTAAAAACTAACAGACGTGTGGTCAAAGTGCCTCTTGACCGTCATCTGACGTTTGGTACCAAGTTTTTAAAATTTTTGGTGCTGGGTACCAATTTTAGAACCATGGGGTGTTGGGTGCAACTGACCCCTAAGCATAGGGTGTAGCGTAAAATTAACCCCCTAATTTGATTTCAGGGAAAACATACCTTCCTTGACTTCCTGCTCACAAATAGGTGCACTGTGCATAATTTTGATCCTGAAAATTTTCTTACCAATAGCAGTTCTCAGTCTCTCTTTAGTATTTGATGACAAGGTACAGGAGTCCCAAGAAAATCTAAAAAACGTTTGATAACAACTTAATGAACATCTCCTGCTAGACACTTAAATACCATCCACTGTATTGATGGATAAGATTTTGTTATAGGCCCTGTGAATTTGTATTTTCACGTGAAAATAGGCTGTGTTATTATCCCCTATTTTGAGATCACTGACTCTACCTTTTGGTTATAGAAGTCCCCCTGGTACAAATGACACATTCCTAAATGCTCTATGATATGTTGATTGCTATAAAAGAGGAATAAGAACTAAAGCAAAACTAAAGGAGTGGAATATAATTCAAGAGGATTGTTGTGTCTTTTGTCAACAGCAGTAAGAGACAATAGACCACTTGCTTGTCCAATGTTCTTATGCTGAAGAATTATGGGGCTTAATCTTTGAGAAGCTAAAGAGAAGGATGCCGTTAATACCATGGAATCATCTCTTGCCATATGCAGTACAAAATCTTAGAGGAAAGAGTTCAGAGCTAAGCTCTATAAATTGTCCATCACTGTGACTGTGTATGGCATCTGGATAGAAAGAAATGCAAGGATCTTTGAGCAAAGACAAGCTACTCCTTACGGATGTATGACTGCTATACATGAACGGGTGAAATACAGAGTTGGTGGTTGGAATAAGATCCCATCAATAGAGGAAAACAAGGCTCTAAGCAATGCATGCGAGATCCATAGTAGGATCTTCAGAGAATATATGTTGCATTTGGTTAGACATTAATGATCTTGAAGAGGATATACTTTACTGATCTTATATAAGACATACAGTTAAAGCTTACAAAGCTGGAAGATGGTTATGTAGCTGCTTGATCTTAAATAAATAAATGGACTCTTGACCACAAAGAAATAAAATAATAAAGTTGTTATCCTTCGTCCATAACTTGAAGAATTTAGAGGGTCTCTTTCCTTGATAGTGCTCACGAAAATTTTGATTATTTGCAAAAGGAGGTCATAAATGCTTGGAGCATGAGCTTTCACTTGTGTATTAGGAAACGCATCCATCCAACCCTGAGTTTGTAAGGCTTTATCAAGCCTATACACGATGAGATCATCTTCTATTTTGTTGTACCAAGTATAAAATAATCCAGCGATAAGTATATCTTCTAAATTAGTATGAAAAGAAACTGATTAATAAGATGGCATATCTTCTATTTAGACGAATGCCTCGTTAGTTTTCTCTCATATTTGACCATATTTGATTCCTTCTCCTTCTGATCCTCACCTTTTAAGGAAACACTATATATATATATATATATATATATAAATATGGGATTCGATACACATCGACCGGTGGGAAAAAAAAAATTTCCCACCCAATCGCTGCTCAGTCAAGCGATTGGCCCAAAAAGGAAAAACCCAATCGCCAGAAAGTCTTGCGATTGGAATTTTTGGGCAAAATCCCCATCGCAAGACTTTCTTGCGATTGGAATTGTCCTTTTTTTGTCCTTTTTTTTTCTCCCCCTTCTCCCCCCGGTCAACAATCACGGCCTCATGGCCCCCACCCCTCCTCCCCCCCCCCCCCACCCCTCCTCCGGTCAACCTTCCTCCCCCCCCCCCCCTTGGCCCCCACCCCTCCTTTCTTTATTTATTTGTCACTTAATTAGACAGTTTTTCACGAATTTATAAAAAATATCTAGAGTTAGATTTTCCCATAGTCACAAAAAGAGAACCTAGTTATTTTTAAAAGATCTGTATCAGGTAAAAATTTCAGATTTTTCCAAATACTGGAGACGGGTAAACTGATACGCGCAACCTTGTAACTTTGAATTGTCTTTTAAAATATCAAGCTAACGCGATTTCGCGCGAAACTTTTTTGAGAACCCTAGGATGTTGGGAAGTTCCATTTCCCAGGAATTCGGGCCATTCCGAAGCAGTTAGCAATTTTTCTGCCGAACGGGCTTTTAAGCGCTCGATCCGGACACCGATTCGGGATTTTTGGGCAAAAAATCCGTAAAATACTTTTTAGATCAAGAATGAACTCAGGAAGCTTAAAATAACATTTTAAAGCAATTTTGAGATTTTTCCTGATGCCAGGGGCATTTTGGTAATTTGTCACCCCGAGAGGGGTATTTTGGTAATTTTACGGTGTCAAGTTTTTCGAAGGACTTCTCAGTCCATAAATGTAAGCACTGCACCTGAAAGGCTGATTTGAAGCCGATTCGCGGGGATTAAATGTCGCTAAAGGTGAAAACTTAATTAGACAGTTTTTCACGAATTTATAAAAAATAGCTAGAGCTAGATTTTGCCAAAGTGCAAACAAGAGATAATGAACCCCTGAAAGGTTGTTTTTCAAATGACTGCTTAGTCCAGAAATGTAAGCAAAGCACCTGAAAGGTTGTTTCGAAGCTGATTTGGGGCGTTAGGGTAATAATGAACCCTCGGGGGCATTTGGGTAATTTTCCGCTCATCGGAGGCTATTTTGGTAATTTTACATTATACAAAATTTCCAACAATTACACTGCAAATAATTTTTATTCTTCTTTTATTTAATTCTATGACTTGTTGAGAATGATATTTTTGAAAGGGCCTATTCGTGCACACTTTAGCTTCCAATTCATAGCTTCCGAAAAATCTTGTAAATTTTTTGGTTCATTGCACCTCAGGCACGCTAGTTAGCCCATTCGTAAGAATTTCGGCGAAAAACGAGACACGTTATTTTTTGGGTTTTCCTATGAAGGGCCTATTCGGGCACACTTTAGGGCCCAATTCATAGCTTCCGAAAAATCTTGTAATTTTTTTTGTCACTTTTTTTTCGCTCATTGCACCTCAGGCACGCTAGTTAGCCCATTCGTAAGAATTTCGGCGAAAAACGAGACACGTTATTTTTTGAGTTTTCCTATGAAGGGCCTATTCGGGCACACTTTAGGGCCCAATTCATAGCTTCCGAAAAATCTTGTAATTTTTTTTGTCACTTTTTTTTCGCTCATTGCACCTCAGGCACGCTAGTTAGCCCATTCGTAAGAATTTCGGCGAAAATGGAGACAAATAATATATTTGGTTTTCCTATAAAAGGCATATTCGCGCACACTTTATCGCCAAATTCATAGCTTACGAAAATACATGTACATTTTGTTTAAGGGGTTCTTTTCTCATTGCACCTTAGTCACGCTAGTTAGGATAATGGTAATGAAGGCATCTAGCTTCATTCTTTTTCAGCTCCCAGGCTATCCTATACCTAAACGTCAAGGCAGCCTTCCTAGTCCACGACGTATATCTGAGCACCTCCGAGCGAGCAATGTAGTCCATGTACTTGAGGACGTAAATCCCGCAATCGTGACTGTTATATTGCTTTGGTCGGTCATGTATCATCACGACCGTCCAAGGCTCTACCGTCGAATTCCTGGTGATGGATTCCCCCGAATAATCTCGGCACGCTAGCGAGAAGATAGTAGTCTGCATCCAACAATTAAAAAGTCATCAAGCCTATGTTACAATAAGAATATACTATGAGCAAGGACAAAACATGCCAGCACGTATGACACCGGAAGTTGCCAACACAACTCATCCAACCGATGCATCACCTTCCCATATGGCTGCCACGTCACCTGGGATGCATCCATCATATCTAGTTCCCCCCGATAGAACATTAGATGGTGGTGAGGGTCTACCCGTCTCCTCCGTTTGGTCGTAGGCCCCCAGGCCCACACCCTAGGCCACGTCTCATCGGAATCAGCTACGGGCTGTGGACGACCCGCGGGTAGCCTCTCGTAAGACCAAACCTGTGAACGCAAACATTATATGGAATTAGTAATTAATCACGAATATATTGACACGTCAACTAAGAATATAAATGCTCAAACCTGTAACAGAGTAATGCAGGCGGCAATGGACTTGGCAGCCTTTCTCGTAGCTTTGTGCAATGCTCGATATAGGTGCGCAAGGACAGCTGAACCCCACGAATACGAGTATACCTCCTCAAGATCCTCCAAGAACACCATATACTTCGGATGCACCGTGTTTTTTTTTGCGTCGGAAGTAATATAGATCCAGTAATATACAAAAGGAATGCCTTCGTATACGTCACCAAATCATGAGGAGTGTATACATCCGGTAGCTCGCCGTACTGCTCTCTCAGCCATTTAAGTTTTATGCCGTTGGTTGTAAGAGCGTCCCTCGGAATTCCCGAAAAATACTGCATAGCCATCTTCGCTATGGATGCAGACGTTTTACTCGAAGTAATGGGTCTGCCGTGACATGGGATTCCAAGTATAAATCCGACGTCCTCTAATGTAATAGTCATTTCACCAAACCGGAAGTGAAATGAGTTCGTCTCGCCCCTCCATCGTTCAACTAGAGCGGATATAAGGCAATCGTCGTGCCAAGACCAAATCCCGCAATCGGTGAACACGGTCAAATTTTGACGGTATAATAGTTGTATTTGTTCCTCGTTCAGTGCCTGAGGTGCAATGAACCAAAAAATTTACAAGATTTTTCGGAAGCTATGAATTGGGCGCTAAAGTGTGCGCGAATAGGCCCTTCCAAAAATATAATTCTCAACAAGTCATAGAATTAAATAAAAGAAGAATAAAAATTATTTGCAGTGTAATTGTTGGAAATTTTGTATAATGTAAAATTACCAAAATAGCCTCCGATGAGCGGCAAATTACCGAAATGCCCCCGGGGGTTCATTATCACCCTAACGCCCCAAATCAGCTTCGAAACAACCTTTCAGGTGCTTTGCTTACATTTCTGGACTAAGCAGTCATTTGAAAAACAACCTTTCAGGGGTTCATTATCTCTTGTTTGCACTTTGGCAAAATCTAGCTCTAACTATTTTTTATAAATTCGTGAAAAACTGTCTAATTAAGTTTTCACCTTTAGCGACATTTAATCCCCGCGAATCGGCTTCAAATCAGCCTTTCAGGTGCAGTGCTTACATTTATGGACTGAGAAGTCCTTCGAAAAACTTGACACCGTAAAATTACCAAAATACCCCTCTCGGGGTGACAAATTACCAAAATGCCCCTGGCATCAGGAAAAATCTCAAAATTGCTTTAAAATGTTATTTTAAGCTTCCTGAGTTCATTCTTGATCTAAAAAATATTTTACGGATTTTTTGCCCAAAAATCCCGAACCGGTGTCCGGATCGACCGCTTAAAACCCCGTTCGGCAGAAAAATTGCTAACTGCTTCGGAATGGCCCGAATTCCTGAGAAATGGAACTTCCCAACATCCTAGGGTTCTCAAAAAAGTTTCGCGCGAAATCGCGTTAGCTTGATATTTTAAATTACACTGCAAAGTTACAAGGTTGCGCGTATCAGTTTACCCGTCTCCAGTATTTGGAAAAATCTGAAATTTTTACCTGATACAGATCTTTTAAAAATAACTAGGGTCTCTTTTTTGGACTTTGGGAAAATCTAGCTCTAGATATTTTTTATAAATTCGTGAAAAACTGTCTAATTAAGTGACAAATAAATAAAGAAAGGAGGGGTGGGGGCCAAGGGGGGGGGGGGAGGAAGGTTGACCGGAGGAGGGGTGGGGGGGGGGAGGAGGGGTGGGGGCCATGAGGCCGTGATTGTTGACCGGGGGGAGAAGGGGGAGAAAAAAAAAGGACAAAAAAAGGACAATTCCAATCGCAAGAAAGTCTTGCGATTGGAATTTTTGGCGATTGGGATTTTTGCCCCAAAAATTCCAATCGCAAGACTTTCTGGCGATTGGGGTTTTCCTTTTGGGCCAATCGCTTGACTGAGCAGCGATTGGGTGGGAATTTTTTTTTTTCCCACCGGTCATTGTGTATCGAACCCCTATATATATATATATATATATACACACACACACACACACACACACACACACACACACACACACATATATAGTAGGAAATCAATTAACAATATCAAGACTATATATATATATATATACACACACACACACACACATATATATATATGTATATATATAGTAGGAAATCATGTCCCATGAAGTGCTGCCAAGTTGCTTTTTTATTAAAAAACATTATGAAGCTACATTCCAATCACCAGCTTTCCCATCCGGTTGTCCAAAATTTCCAAGAAGAAGAAAACAAAAGGACAAGGTACCAAAATTAAGAAGATGAAAACAAGGAAAGAAAACAAAAAGACCCGATCGTCTAAAAATAGAAGTAAATAAACTCCATGTGACGACGTCCAAAAGAAGAAAAATATTAATGACAGTAATAATAGCAAGAAATTACATGTTGCTTGACCAAACAATAATAATCATAGCAAGAATTTCCATGTTGCTTGACCACCAATTCAATAATTCTAATTTTGCCGGTCCAACACTAGTTGCACGTTTCACGTCTCTTGTATATTTTAATTCTCGTCTTTTTTTATACTTATCATTAAAATTTTCAAAAGTAATATGTGAACAGAATTTTACGTATTTAAACTCCATACGTATTGTAATTATTACATATTTTTAAGTGAAGCTCAAGTAATAACTAGTAAAACTTTACGAAGTATGTATATATAGATTTATTATAATATTCAAGACCCGATTAAAATGTTTTGTTATAAAGTAAGAATCTCTATCGAAAGAACTTGATAAAAAAAGACTCATTAAAAATATTTTAATTTGTTTTCAGAAATTACAATAAATTTAGGTCGTTAAAATATATTTAGTCAGCTGTAACCGATTGATGAGTATGTTTCACAAACGCGTCAATCCTACCGCCTCGATTCACATTACAATTTCTGCGCTCTCTCTTTCTCTCTCTCTCTCTCGATCTCTGTCCGCCCAATCCGTATACACAGCCATGGAAGCGGTGGAGGTGGAAGAGCTGACCTCCGGCGCCAGCAGCCGCATCATACCCCTCTGCAAGAACCTCCGCCGCTCCATCTTCTCCCACGAATCCCTCCGCAGATTCCTCGTCTTCCTCCAGTCCGTCTTCCTCTTCCTCCTCCTCCTCCTCCCCCGCCGCCGCCTCCCCTCCTCCGCCTCCCAGCCGAGGTCGCCGCCGTCCGCTGCGGCGGTGACGCCATCTGCTCGGAAGTTCTCGCTCCGGCGGAGGGACGAGGAGGACGCGCTGAGGCGGAGGGCGCTGGCCGAGGGTTTAGAGATGGTCGCGGAGACGGAGATTGGAGACGGGATCGGCCCGTGCCGGTGGAGCACGTCGCTGTTCTTCGGAGTTGGACGGAATGCCTTGTTTTGCCGGTCGTGGTTCCCGGTCAATGGTCAAGTCAAGTATGTGGTTTTTCTTTTCCTTTTTTCTTTGTTTGAATTTGAATTTTGTCTTTAAGTGCATTTCCGTGTGGATTTGTATAATTGCTAACGTATTAATTACGCCGCCTTGAAGACGGTGATAACTATTGCTGTTTTTTTTAGCTAGCTGTAGGTCATTGATCATGCTCCATTTCCGCCCCAAATGGGGACATCTTTCTCAGCGTAGCGTCTGTTGTGTGCATCACCCTGGTTGTGGTGCCATATTGCATGGTCTTGGCGCAATGGCATTTTTACGTCGTGAGTAGGTGTATACAACTTTCAGAAGAATGAAAAATACACCTACAGTAGCATATGCATGATATGCTGTCGATTTCGACATGCATACTTTTTGCCTATTTTCTTGTGTACTGTATCGTAAGATGCATACCATGTGTCATTGACAAACTACGCTTCTCAATGACACTCGCCTCGTCTCTCCTTAGTAGGTTTCTGCGGCCTTGTTAACCCACGATCCCTTGTATGGCTCTCTTTTCGAATGGCAGAACAATGAGAGGTACATGCACCAGTAAGATACACATGGTATGATGTCAGTTTTGATAGGCATACTGTTTACGTATCATCTTACGCATGTATCCCATCACATTTTAATATGCCAATGATTTGATTCCAATTTAGATATGCATACGATTACGTATCTGCTTATGTATGTATCTTAACGTAGCGCAAGATTTGTATCACATATTGTTGACAAACTATTCTGTACCTTCACATGATTGGGATCTTAGAGTTATGTCCAGTTCAGACCTGTAGGTGGATACCTTTCACGTTGGCGTTGACAAGTATAACTCTAAGGTTGCACTTCCTATTCTAGCGAGCAAGAGGGTAGCAGTTTGAACTGACAATGTCTCGTACATGTTTAAAAAGATACGTACCAGAATGATTATTTGAATTGACAACGTCTCGTACATGCGCCTCATTTATATTGATTGATCGAACCACCTGTTGCAAGTGAAACTGATCTTTTGTTCTCTTTAAACAACTAAAGAGGTATTGCCTTTCTGAAGCACATATGTGGTGAGTCTCGTCTTATCTAATGATAGGATTTGTATGTTAATTTTCGTTACCTTTTCTCATCTCCTCGAGTGTGAAATATACCCACCAAACCCGGAGTCTGATTCAACACCTTTGAAAAGACTGATTGTAAAATGCCGTGTATGACACATATCCCTTAACAGTTTTCGTGTATGGACCGACCTACTTTGGGGCGTAGTGGAGTCTTTGTGACACCCAAAGTTTTTTTTGGAAAGAGGGGTAGGGTTGGGGGGGGGGGGGGGTGTTGCTTATTTAAGTTACTAAATTACCATGTTAACTTTTTGTGGAACAAGAGTAGCTTCAGGGAGAAATATTTTGGTACATAAAAGTTCATCCTGTCAAAGAAGTGGTTCTCTCTTTATATTTCACGTTGTACTCCTTACAAATCCGCTATATCTACTGCTCCCATTTATTAGTTGAAAATGAAAGGAATGATGCAGGCGCATTGGCATTGTGGAGACTATCTAAAACACCGTCTGAATTATATCCTTTTCGAAACATGGTAGGTATTTAAATGGGCAAATTCGGAGTCCGCTAGGCCTGAAAATCGATGCCTTTCTGATTTTATGAGTCTTTTTGGTTTTGCTTGTTCATGCAATACCTTTTAGGTTTTAGTAGTTGTTTATGCAAAAGAATCCTCTTGTTTACCATCGGTCAACAACTTGTGCTTGTCGGAAAATTTTGCTTCCGGTATGAAATTTTTTCATCTTCCAAAATTCTGGAACATGAGGAAATTCAAGAGAGGAGAGGATTAAGGGTCCTGATGTTGCTATTCTCTGATTTTTCTGGCTTTCATCCCACACATTATAACATGTAGAGGTCTTTTTTTTTTGGCCATTGCCTTTTTCTTTCTTTTCCATACTCCTGTGTTAAGGAGAGTTGTTTTTGTTGATTCAGGGGCATCGTGATCATCATACACGGGCTTAATGAGCACAGGTAACTTCAACTGAATTGGCTTTTTGGTGAGCTATAAATCAGAATTGCGGCAGACTGCTGATATGTTGACACATACATGTCTGTAATTTTGCTTTGGGGTTATAGGTTTAAAATCCTTATTTTATTTGTCTTCACAGTGGGCGCTATTCTCAATTTGCAAGCCAATTAACCTCCTGCAACTTTGGTGTCTATGCAATGGACTGGATAGGTAACTTCTCTACGTGAAACATCATTTGGTTATTTTGTTTAATTGCATTCAATTTAATTTCCACTAATTGAGAGATTAAAGCTATTGCCAGTTATTATCGCTGTAAACCAGTTGCGTATTCGACACGTTGTGTCTAAATTGAGCCTAAGTTCTGAGTTTTCGTCTTGAAATTTAATTTTCACGCGCACCTCTTTTCATAAGTCAGAAATCATGATCTTGAAGGTGAGCCCTGGCTCATTTGTCAAGGTTGCTCCACTGCAACTTCGATGGTTTGAAATGCTGAAACCCCTTTTCCCTGAAAGCGGCAGTAAGGCGGTGTAGATCGGGTCTCTCCAAATCTTGGGTTGCCTATGCCCGCGGTTGCCCTTCTAATGGCTCAAATATAAAAAAAGGACGCAAATGGTTTTCTCTTGCAGATATCGGAAGCCCGAACTTACTATTATACTGTGAACATGCAGATGATGTTACCCATACTTAATTCGTTCCCTCCAAGCAAATGTGTGCTTACAGATTTTTTCATTCCCATGAAGAAACGGTTATTTAAAGGGATTTTTTTCTCCCTCTAAAAGAGCAAAGATAGACTACTGCTGCTAGAACTGTAGAATGTTTTAGCATTTTTCCATGTTATGCTTTAAGAACAGTGCTTCCAGCCATAGACAGTTCTTCTATGACCTGTTGACAGTAATGGTGGTCAGTGTTTTACATTATTGACCCTTTGGAATAATCGGTAGAACGCTCCTAAATGAGTTGATCTGTTCGTTGTATAGGTCATGGTGGTAGTGATGGGCTTCATGGATATGTACCTTCGCTGGATCATGTTGTGGCAGATACTGTGAGTCACACTGGGATCATTTTAATAACATGTAAATGGGTCGTCAAAATAAAATATCGTTCTTCTAACTAATTGTGCTGTCCATGTATCTATCTTCTTCCTCCATTGTTCTATACAGGGTTATGCTCTTTTTTTCTTTCTTTCTCACACATAGTGAATTAGAATTTCAAGCCATATCATCAGACTCACCTCTACCCCATCTTATCTGTGACGTTAATCCTAAGTTTATCTGGACATGGAGAGCTATTCCTAGAATTTCTGTTCCATTTGTAACATATTACATCAATTTTTTTAGTAGCAATAGAAGATAAAGTACACATTTGCTTGGAGACATGTAAAGATTAAGCACACTAGAGAAACATGGTTATTTTCATCCTTCAAGATACGACATTACTTCATCTATACATGTAATTATTTTCTAAATATTTACTTCCAGCTATAGTGATCACGAATGATACTACCCCGACAGTGAATCTGGAGCTATTCGCAATTATGGAACCAAAGGACTACATTGAAAGAAGTCTGAGTTTGAAGTCATCATTAGGCAACACCCCGCCCCCACCAGCCCCCACAACTAGTGTTGTAGACGGCAAGACAGTCAAGCGCCTGAGGCAAGAGCAATCTCAGGTGGCTGCTTTGCGCCTCGCCCTGACCTAGGCTGAGTGACTTCAGAGATTTACGCCTTTTATGCTAAGGCGAGGGAGAAAAAGAGGCATGCCTGGGCAAAAAACCTTAGTCAATAGGTTAAAAACTTTAAAAGGAGGGGTGAAAAGTAGAAGACTTTACAATAAGGGTCAAAGGGTAAAAATTCAAAAGAAAACATCCTACGAGGCTAATGAATCCAATCAAGCAGAAGAAAAAGAGCTGAAGAAGAAGAAGAAAAAGCCAACAACTTTAGGTCCTCTTGCTTGCGCTGACCCTAAGGGGTCTTATCTCCAGGTTAAATTTGGTGTTTAATTTCTTTATTCTATTCTCCTCTTTCTTTCTCTTTATTCTCCTTCTTTCTACATCTTCCAACGAATTTAGGTCCTCTTGCTTGTGCTGACCCTAAGGGGTCTTATCTCCAGGTTAAATTTGGTGTTTAATTCCTTTATTCTATTCTCCTCTTTTCTCTTCATTCTCCTTCTTTCTACATCTTCCTCTTTGCCAAATAATGAATAAAACCTTTTTGTTTTCTTCTCCATTTCCGTTCTTGCTTTCTTAGTCTTTTCACAAGAAAACTGAAAATTGAGAATAAAATACTCGAACATATCAAAGGTTATTTCATTGCATTTTGAAAAAAGAAACAATTTGAAATAACCCTATTTTAGGTAGTATAAAACTTTTCTTCAATGCTATATACACGACTATATTCCATTTCAAAGCTTCAATTTCAAAATTTTTTTTTTTTGGTTTCATCTTCTGCGCTAAGATTAATGCTTTAGGACTACTTTGACTGATTTAAATTATATCTGGAAGTTTTTACACAAAGAGCGCCTCAAGTCACTCAAGTGGGCGCCTCGCCCTTTCGCCTTTAACAACAATTGCTTGTAGCATGACACTTAAGCATCGCTTGTAGCATGACACGTCGCGCCACCATCACCAACTCCGTGACGTCGCACCACCACCAACTCTGTGACACCGTGCCGCTACCATTAATTCACCGATGCCTCATCTCTAATTGGGTGGATGTAATGAACTGATGGGTATAGAGAATCTGTGTGATTCAAGAAAATGGATTGGCGGGGAGATGCTTTATTAGATTGTCGGGATTCATTGAGCTCTGCTTCCTGGTTGCCGGAATGGATGATGACGGCAGTGGCGTCACACCCTAGCAGCTGTGGTGGCGGTGGAATGGAGGAGAGGTAGAGTCTTCCCGCAGTGATGACGATGATTATGACAGCAGGGCCAGACCCCGATGCTGATGTCTGGGACGGGACGGTGCTGTGGTCGCTGCAGTGACCCCGGCTGAGAAGAAAGAAAAAGAGAATTCGGGCTTTAGTTAGAAGGTTTAAATGACCATTTTATCCTTATCAATTAATTTGTTCAAGCTTGCAGGTAAGGGCGGACTTGTCCAAAAGTTAGGAAGTGGCTAAATGAGTTATATATGGTGGGGATGTTAGCTATTACCTCTATGTAGTTTTGCTTCTTATGCTGTCCTTTTATCCTTTTTCTGTCTAATCATGAATGGGATTCTTGCAAAGCCTTCACTTCTATTGTTTCCTGTGTTAGCCTGTTTATTTGCTCCTCTCACCTCTGTACATTACACGTTAGTAATCGACAGTGAAAATTTTGCTGTTTGGTGAAATCTACTTTTCCTATTTAAACAGGGGGCTTTCCTGGAAAAGATCAAATCTGAGAACCCTGGAGTACCGTGTTTTCTATTTGGTCACTCAACTGGAGGGGCTGTAGTTCTGAAAGTAAGGCTACTGATTGATCTATTGTGCCAATATAAGAGGTGTCTTGTTTCATATTTGACTCTGGTCATCTGATTTTCTGAGTAGGCCGCTTCATACCCTCACATTGAAGGTATGCTCGAGGGGATTGTTCTAACTTCACCGGCTTTGCGTGTTAGGCCTGCACATCCTATTGTTGGTGTAAGTTATTTTGATTTCGTGTTCTTTATTTGGTTTAGAGGCCATTTGGAATTGATTCTCAAGAGTAGATTTTGATTAAATCAGAATAGATTTTTCAAATCAGCTTTAATTTATTTTAAGTATAATAAATTTAAAGTTGTTGAAGATGTTTGATGACAAAATGACCATATAGTGTGTTAAAATTTAGAGGGCAATTTAATATATGTTTATATGTGAGGATGGGTTTGGTAATTCTTTTGGTCAAACCTAATTCTTATAAAACTGATTAAATAAGAATCCAAGAAAATGAGGATTCTGGATTTAATCAGTTTTTGAGCACATTGAAGCAGATTTAATCAGTTTGGCCTTTTTGCCAGAGGCTTCAAACCTGATTTAATTTGTTTTATTCAAGTTTGACCATTTTAGAATCAGTCCCAAGAACCCTCTAAGATGGTATTACTGATATGCTAGATCCTGGTACAAGCTGTGGGATTCGGGTTAAAGAAATGCTTGATTTTTTTCTCGAGCCTTTTGTCTTGCTCCACGCGGGTGGGGAAAGGGGGGTGGTTGGTTTGTGGGGAAAGAAGTTGAACTAGGATAAAATAACGTGGAAACAAGGTAAAGAAGCACATTTAATTGAAATTTGGGAATTTGACTCCGGGTAAGTAAATCTAATTTGATCCTTCCAACAGCTCATAATATGTTGTAAAACTCTTTTCTAAAAGCATAATTCTTATAAGCCCGCCAGATTTGTTGCGTGTTAAAGACAGACCTTATTATGTTGTACCCATTAGTAGCTTCTTGTACTTGAATAGCCGATGTAGTTGGGAAGGGGTTTTGGTGGATTTTATGTATGAATTTTATCTTTAAATCTTATTATGAATTTTATCTTTAAATCTTTTTTTGAGCATATCGTTATATTTCTCTTAAATAGTGAGTCTTGAAGAAGGTTTCAGATAAGCTAGTTTATCTTTCTTTTGTTTTTCGATATATTTTTAGCCATCATTATATGCCTGCCAGTGTCTTGGTAGAGAAAGAGAATGATTTTAAGCAGAACTTGTTTGCAATTAAACCCAACAATGCAAAAGGCTGAGACTTCAAGGGTAAAGAATAGACTTAACTGTTCAGAAAAGAAATCGCCACAATATCATGTTGTTGAAAATTTAGTTTATATAGTACCACAAAGGGTAATCCTTTTTGATGCACACAATGGATATTTATCTGTTTATGCAGGCTGTGGCGCCTTTTTTTTCATTGGTTGCTCCCAAATACCAGTTCAAAGGTGCCAACAAAAGAGGCATTCCAGTTTCAAGGGATCCCGCGGCACTTTTGGCCAAATACTCTGACCCATTGGTGTATACAGGACCTATGAGGGTTCGAACCGGTCACGAGGTGTTGCGCATCTCTTCTCATTTGATGCGGAACTTCAAATCCGTGACAGTCCCATTCTTTGTCCTTCATGGAAGTGCTGATAAAGTCACAGACCCCCTGGCTTCCCAAGATTTGTACAATGAGGCGGCTTCCGTGTTCAAGGACATAAAACTCTATGATGGATTCTTGCACGATCTTCTGTTCGAGCCTGAGCGTGAAGAAATTGCGCAGGATATTATTGATTGGATGGAGAGGAGGCTATCTGCAGGAACTCTAGACAATGTTTGTACGAGGTGGTAAAATAACGACCAAAAGTAATTAGGATCATATATGAGTATAGGGTCTTCAAGGGATGCCGGAGATAAATGATTTATTGACAGTAATTCCTCCATGGCATCTTGAAGAGGATTACATGTGTGTTTGTCAACTGGGTATTGTAACTGATGTTTGTATTTTGGTTTGTAAAGATGTGAAAAGTGGCTTGCTTTATATACAAAGATTATCTTATATTTTTGTTGCTTTCAGATGAACAAATTGCAGTGGATGAACAAAACTTTCTCGGATCAGTCGATTGATGAGTGACACTTCCTTCTACACAAATATGATTCCATCAACTCAGTCTCCCAAAGTAACAAAAATCTACACTGACCACCTGAGTTCAAGTTGCATTTTCTTTCATTCTTAGTACATTTACGCTTTGAAAGAAAACACAGAAACATAACACCTTTTTCCACTGGACACAATCCATTCTCAGTTGGTGGATTGAATTGCTTTCACCATTTTCTCTGCCATTGCTTGGAGGGAAGATTCAACGTAATAGAGCAAATCTTCAAACTTCCACCCTTCGATTGGATCAGCAACAAAAGACCACTCCATCTCGCAGCTGGGCTTGTCATCACCCTCGACGGGCGAAACTTTGATCGTCGACAAGTACTGCTTGAAGCCCATGTTGTTGTCCACGACCTCGTAGGTTAAACGCCGTCCGGCCGCATCAATGGCCATCAGCTTCTCGTGACACCACAAGGTGGTCGCGGCATTGCCGCTGTCTGATGGTGGCACAGTGGAGGCGCAGTACCGTACAAGGCCCGGTTGGCCTTGAACCCCTTCAACTTGGTGACATGTATCAATGCTGGGAAGCCATTTGTGAAAACTGCAAAAGTCTTCCAAGAGAGGCCATACTTGTTCTGCCGTTGCGCCTGTTAGCTTGGCTGCGGCTTTGCCATCCCATTTAGGTTTTACTGTTTCTTCTGCCATGGCACACACACACACACACACACAGAGAAGAGAGAGAGAGAGAGAGAGAAATATGTTATATGAAACAGATATAATTATGAAAGATAACCAAGACAACCCTAATCATTGTTTATATAGCAATAAGTTGGTCAACTTCGTTATAAATATAGGGTAATCCCTATTATATAAGAGGCACAACAGCATCATACTTAGATTCTAGGTTGACCAACTCTAAGTTCCTCTCAAGTCACTGTACGTCAATGGAAAGAAACCTTTAATTAAGGGAAAGGAATCAAAATGGACGTTACTTTCGCCTGTGGAAACCGAAAGTACAAGGAAAAAACAGTTTCAACATCAATTACAACTGTGATATGATTATACTCTTGATAGTTGTATGGTAATTTCTGCTTAGCATTTTCAAGAAAATGAAACATTATTTCATTAGGATCGTCGGCATACATGATATTATGTGCAATTAAAGAAAATATATGTAAATCGAATCAATACAAATAATAGCTAGAAGATACATAAAATAAATAAATCAGTTTACCATAAAGATGAGGTCCGTTTTCATCACCCTTTGCGTTTCGGTTTCACGCCTGTAATTTTTTTGGTAACCTAAAGAGGTTTCCATCGTACTAACTCTCTTGGTCTAAAAAGAAAGCATAAAAAAAATGGTAAACGAAGCTGCAATTGCTAAAGCATATCTGGGATTCGGCTCATGAGAATGATTCATTATGGGTAATATGGTGCTATAATCATTATTATAACTTAATAAAAGGAGAACTTGCTTTATTTCAGTGATCTGTCCTAAACCTGGTGCAAGCTGATCAAAATAAGCACTTTGTTAAGTGGGAAATGGAAGGGACACATGGTTGTGGCTTGATAATTGGAGGCCTTGTGCTCGCATCATTCAACACTTGGGCTCTAGAATTGCCTACACTGTGCTGTATGTTATTCATCGCTGGTAAGCACAATTAGTTTTTAAGTTTCTGAGGTGCTGCACCACGGAGCTTGGCATCTTCCGGTTCCGACTGGTGTGGTCCCTTCATTCCAATAGATTCTCGACTGTCAATTCTGCTTTGGACTCTCAGAAGAAAGCATCAACAAGGTGGTCCCATGGTGGATAATGGGGGAGGCTGCTGTTGTTCTTTGGATGTTACGTAAAGGTTGCTCAAGAACCAAAACCGAAGAAACCAACATGCCATAAATTTGCACTTCTGTTGATAACCAAAAAGTGTGTGCGCGGGCACACCCACACACCAGTAAGGATGATGTGTTTTACATGTTATACAGTGATTTGAAATAAAAATATTATAAACATCGGTGCAAAATAAAATTGAATTAAATTAACACAACATATATAATTAAACCATAATAAGTAAATCGGTTATTAACTTCTAATCAAAGCTCGAAGGATGCGAAGGTCATTGTAAAAAACATGGCGTTACTTTTAAACCTGAACTCCTAATGTCAATCATCACCAATATTTGTCACTATTTATCATACTAATTATTTCTTTTGTCATGTCAAGTTACCGCCGAAGAGAATCTTAAATGTTCCATATAATATCGTGTTATCCAAAGTACACTGATATTCTAATCAGTTTCAATCATCTTCCACAAATATCTAATGCTCATAAAACATTACAAGTTTGACATTGCAGTAACAAAAGTAAAGAAAGTATTTTAGAGACAACTAATGTGAAGTGTACATATTGGAGTTGTCCAACTTCTTTTTAATATATTTCTACGCAAAATATAAGTATAAGAAGTGAAATTAAGAAGAAGTTTGAATTATAACAAAGCGATACTAACGAAAATTCAGGTATTATCAAAAAAGGATTTTTGAAAATTAAGTGTTTAATGGAAATAAGTTATGGTTAATAAATGTATAACGTTTGTACAACGAAAGGAGTTAGGAGCTTAAATGTTACATCGTTAAAATCAAGAATCAAATAAATTCAAGAGATTTATCGGGACACATATAAAAACTCAATTGCTTAGGCAACAAATCTAGTAGTTGTAGTTCAAGGATCTTTCTAAAGTTTTCCACCGTTCACTTTTAGAGTCTTTGCCTTTTTTTCCTACAAGTATCACCACTAAAGTTTAAAATATCATCACTTATGACTTTCAGTATCATTCATTATCCATCTTGTTTCTCTCTGTATAGTGATGGTCATTTTTTTTAGCGATTATTGTTGGGAGTCAAAGTAGCCCCTGCAGTTTATTTTTTTGGGATAATGATCGAGTTTATTATAGTTTTTATGTATCACATATTTGAAGATCACAGTACAATGCAAGTCCTTTTTTAATTTTTTCTAGCTTAAGTTCCAAATTTCGAGTATAATTTGTTCAAAATTACGCTTAATTTTAATGTTACCTTCTTTTTTCTACTTTCCAGTTAAAATAATCTATAATATACTCAGTTTCTCTTGACAGTGTACTGTAAAGCTCTCTTATATTTTTACCTAACATGACTTTATTTATCTTAGTAGGCTATTAATTTAGTTGTGCATGTAATTTAACATATATTTGCCATAAGATTTTTATTTTTAGCACAGATTTATATGATGATACCACACATACTCATCTAAAAAGTCTCTATCTCTCTCTCTCTCTCTATATATATATATATATATATATATATGAGTCGTGATCCATTACTCACGCCGGCAACTTTCGCGCGGGCACGTCCACTCGTTAGATGTGGACGACCAGATCGCCCGGACAACTTCGCGGAAGTTGCCCGCACGAGTAATGGATCACGACCCCCCCCCCCCCCCACCACACACACACACATATATATGTGTGTGTGTGTGTGGTCTTTTTAAAATGTATACTACGAAATGGTAATTAACAAGGTAATCAACGAAGTAATTTCTATAATGTTCGTAAACATAAGTTTCACCTTATATACATATGCATTAAATTTATTATATAAATACAAATTCAACAAAAGGTCATCAAAAATAATTTCTAACCTAGATCATTCCTCGGATAATAAGACATGTATGATCAAAATAAGAAGAAAAAAATACTACCTATGTCATAAGATTTTGAGAGTTAAGAAAATTATAAAAACCCATTATTTTACCAAAACCAAAACAACACATAATTCATCATAAAGTTAAAAAAAGAAGGCCTAGTCGAACTTGTGAATATTTTGACTCGGTCCTATATTGTTAAATTTAAATTTGCAATCCATCTTAAAAAATAAAATTAAAAGAGTAACATAATAATACCTCAATTTAGGAA
Organism: Escallonia rubra; assembly: GCA_033065855.1. Classification (NCBI taxonomy): domain Eukaryota; kingdom Viridiplantae; phylum Streptophyta; class Magnoliopsida; order Escalloniales; family Escalloniaceae; genus Escallonia; species Escallonia rubra. The sequence goes on along the minus strand of JAVXUO010000467.1, from coordinate 288,202 downwards.
AAATTCTCTAAAGAGTAGCAAAAGTTAAGGTGTTTATTTTGTCAATTTTGATCTAGTGAGTTTTAAGGTTAGATTTTGATAGGATTTTCTTTAACAAAAACATATATTTCAACAAGGATATTTAAGGAAAGATGCTTGATATCTAAAAAGAATTCAAAATAACCTTTATTTTTTAATAAAGCTTTTACTTAAAATGGGCATCTAATGAAAAAAAAGAATAAGTAAAAATATTCCTAATCATTACTATTCTTTTATGAATACTTCAATTTCAGAAAAAAGGCATCTTCAAACCCCAATCAAGATTATATATGCATTTTAAATATTTTTAAAACTTCAGTTTTACGATAGCTTCCTTAAAGTAACACGTCTATATTTAAAATCTAGAATGAAACTTCAGATTTACGACAATTTTAATGTACTAATATGTTTGTATTAAAATCTATATACATGCCTAATAATTCAAATATGTAGCATACACATCAATATACAAATATGAAATTAAAATGGATTGAGTTTCTGACAATATCTTTAATTTAGTTTAGGTATATTACATTTTTCCTAAAAGGCTATAGAAAACGTTGTTCTCTGCAAGTTATTTTGTCAATCGAATTTGATAGAAAGATGTATTAACTCTAAGATAGTTTAGTTTTAATGTGAATGAAGACGATAGGTTTTGATATGAATTGTTGTTGTAATAAGAGAGTATGCAGGAGTTACAAGGATGATTTTATAGAATTTTCATTTAAATTATTTTCTTTTTTCTAATAAAAGTCAAAACAACCCTTAACATTAATAAAAACATATATTTCAATAAAGGAATTTTAAAGAAAGAAACTTGATATTCCTATGATAAGTCAAAACACCCTTATTTTTTAATAACACTCTTTTTCAAAAAGTGTATTTAATGAAAAAAGAAGTTTAAAGTCAAAAGTCAAAATAACCCTTAACTCTAACAAAAGCACATCCTATGAAAAGAAGCTTGATATTCTATGGAATGTCAAAAACACCCTCGTCTTTAAATCATACTTTCCTTCAAGAAGGGTATATAATGAAAAAAAAAGTTTGAAGTAAAAAATACCCATAATCATCACTAATCTTTTATGAAGACATAAGTTAAAAAAATGGTAGCTTAAAGGAAAAAAAAAGATTAGTCATTTAACCCTATCCGTGCTCTTATATATGTATAGATGAGAAAAACGAGTACGGCAAAACTACCTAGTTTTGATGAAAACTACCAATTCTTTATTCTCTTGTTTTCTTTTTTCCCTCCTGATCCACTCTCTCTCACACATATCTCATACTCCTCCTACCTTCCATCGCCAGGCTCCCGTCGCCAGCAACCTCACAAACCTTTGCCGCATCATCAGAGACCATCCACCATGACCACCATCACAAACCACCGCCACCACTACAAAACCCGCCCCTGCCATATCTATATCCTCCCGCCCATCACATAACACACCATGACCATATCAGAAAACCAACCACAATTACATCGCACAAATCCATGATTGCCCCCTCTCTGAATCCCAATTTTTTATAGATGGATAGATTAATTTTGACTTAAATTTGTTGAATAAAAAAATATTTAGATTAATCACGAGTGAATTTTATCAATTGGCTAGTTTGAGATAGCGGTGGGTGGTGTGTCATCAGCGATAGAGGATGGCCGTGACAGAGGCTGGCTATTGAACAAGAGAGATGACTATGATGGGATTATGTATGGTGCTTGTTGTTTGTGTTGGTATGGTGGTGGGTCACCGACGATGGAGGCCGACAGGAGACAGAGACGATAGCAATGATGGAGGATGGCCGACGACAGAGGCCATGGTGGGTCTCGGTGGGGCCTTGGAAGGGTAGTCTTAGGGAGATCTCTTTGAGAAACAGATCAAGCGCTGACTGGTTCTTGATGGTGTGGGCGCTGATGACAGAGAGCGGCGCTGGTGATTGGGGCGGGGACAGGCTGAAGATCAGATTTGGGGGGGCAAAAGGTCTCCCTCGATTACGGCTTCCACATTAAAGCAATAGTGGAGGACGGGTGGCTATAAAGGCAGTAGATGGAAGTGGTCGACGTGGAGGCTGGTCGGCGATGGTGCGCTTCTTGGAGTGTGCAGGTCTGACGAATGAGAGAGAGAATGTTTGACGAGGATAAAGAAAAAATAGAACTATATAATAATATATAATAAGCGAATCGAGAAAAGATTGATAATTTCTTTGTGCGACACATCATCGCTTCTTTATATAACACGCCATCATATCCTTATTTTAAGATTAATTGACTTCTATATTAGTAAGTCTTATTTAATTTAAAAATTAATTTAAATCATTCTAAAACTCTACCTAATCAATATACTGATCTATAAGACTTCTTTTTCACAATTATGTCCTTACAATTCAAAAATTAATCCCAATCATTCTAAAACTCAACTTAATCAGTCTACTAACTTATTAGGACTTCATATTGGCTACTGTATCTTCAAAATTACCAGCTAATATGAGTATAAAAATTCATATATTTAATAAAACGAAAATCAATTTAAAAGAAAAATTAATTTAAAAACTAATTCTAATGAATATATTAATCTATTAAGACTTCATTTTTGACAATTATGTCCTTACAAATATTTTCTAATATGAAAATTAAAATTCGTAGACCCAAAAAATAACTTATGAGATTTAGAAGAAAAACATACTCTAATAATTAATTTAAAATTTGATAGAATCTTTATTTTTATATCTAATTAATTTTGCAGGAGTAATGAAGGTTTTCTGTAAGTCCTATCTAATTTGAAAACTGATTCTAATAGTTTTAAAATTCAACCTAATCATTGTACTAACTTATAAGGACTTATATTGACTACTGTATCTTCAAAACCACATTCTAATACAAATATATGAACTCATATATATGAAAAAATGAAAATAATACTTCGATTTAAAAGAAAAAAATTAATGTTACAATTAAGATTAAACAACTTATGAGACTTAGAAAAAACATTATCTAATAATGGATTTGAATTTTGATAGGTACCTTATTTTTAAGTTTGATTAATTTCACAAGAATAATGAGGGTTGTTTAATTTAAAAATTAATTATAAATATTTCAGAACTCAACCTAATCAATACACTAACTTAATATGACTTAATTTTGACTATTGTATTCTTAAAACTACTCTTTAACGTGAATATAAAAATTCATATATTGAAAAAATAAAAATAACATATTAGATTTAGAAGGCAAGAAATGACGTTCAAATTGAATTAAATGTATTATCATTATTCTTATATAGAGATATATAAGTAATATACATATAATAATCATCGTAAAAAATGAATAATGTGATATGTAGATTTAATAAATATTTTTAAATAAGACCTTACGACCACCAAACTGCTTATATCCCATATATATATATATAAGGATTTATAAAATAAATCAAATATGAGATTTGAAAAAAACAAATGATAAGATTCATGTACTCTTCGTATATCTGAGAAATATATCCCCTGAAATGAACTTGTTTTAAGTAATTTTACAAAGCTTATCATAATCGATTATAAAATGATAAATTATTTATAATAGGACTATAATAACCAATAAAAATTTATCATTTTTTTAGTTGATTAAGTTTACGTGAACATCGAGACCAAGTAATAGATATTAGACTAATTATAAGCTTTAAAACTTATTCTTGACTATAGTAAACTCGATTATAATTACGAGTGGTCATTGTTGTGTACTTTCAATAATAATATATGAACTAATCTCCACCCTATAATTGTTAGCTTAACGTAAGGATATTTGCTAAATTTTACTGGCTCATTATAGTCAACAAGAATAACTTGAAAAAGCTCATTGTAGTCAATATTATATACTGAAAAAGCTCTCTAATATGAAATAATTACTTGTAAAACGAAAATTACTTAAGAGATTTAATAAGAAAAATTAGGTACTATTTAAAATTTTCATTTAAGTTTTATAATCTTATCATATATGGGCCATAGAAAAATTAATCTTTTATAAGATCCTTAATTTTATCATTCGTAAACATTTTAAAGTACGGTCAATCCAATATAATAATCTAGGTAACATGAAAACACAAGCTGCATATTTAAAATAAAAAAAAACCACATCTGAGATGTATAATAGAAGAATAAATTATTAACTATTTTTAATAATAGCATATAATATTAAAACCTTGTAATGCTTCAAAATAAATCTGAGAAAGTTTTTCTTACACCCTACTTTCACATGAAAAAGGCAATTGCATAATTTTGTTTATCTTTTAGCTAGCTAAGAAATAAGGTGTAAAGCGTAAACAAGCAATCAAACATGGATGTAGATCCATAGATGCTCTATAAATCTAGCATTATTAAGTTACAAAGTGTTCCCAACCTATTCTGGTCATACCCAAGGGCCCAATAGGAGTCCTATTTCACGCGAACACGTCGACATTGTCAACGGTCACTTTTCCAACGCATCAAACCTGTTAGCGCCCACGCGCCCAAGACACGTGTTTTTTCTCGTTCCGCGCGCTTCGTGCGTGACTTAGACATTTTATTTCGCATCGACGTCACTAACGCTAACGCGATCGTCACACCGAGACCATCCGAACACCTTTTCATCAAAAATATCGGCCGACGGCGCATTTGGAGAAACGGGGTCAAGGGGGAAAATGGCCTTGGCCAACCCCAGGGGGTCGGCCTCGGCCTTCCCCAGGCCATAGGGGTCGGCCTCCTGGGGGGCTTGGCCTTGCCCACTTTCCCCCGGTGGTTCACCCCTTTCCCGCATACCCCTTTTTTGTACTTCTTTCCCCTCGTACGCTCCATACGTAACCTTGGCACCTCGTCCGCTATGTGGGTATGGTTCTTGGCAACGCACTCGTCATAACGTAACTTCCGGATTCATCATTGCTTATCAAAACACCTACCGACGGCGCACCCGAAGTTCGCAAAAGGAGAAGTGACCTTGGGCTCCGAAAATGGAAGACAACCATTTGGCCTTGGCCAACCCCAGGGGGTCGGCCTCGGCCTTCCCCAGGCCATGGGGGTCGGCCTCGGCCTCCTGGAGGGCTTGGCCTCGGCCACTTTCCCCCGGTGGTTCACCCCTCCGCGCAAACCCATTTTCGGCATGATACGTACCCGGCACCAAGTATTGCTCCGCGACGTTCGTCGCCGCGCCCTCGCGCCATCGTCATGATACGTGCCCCCGGCACCACGTATTGCTCCGCGACGTTCGTCGCCGCGCCCTCGCGCCATCGTCATGATACGTGCCCCCGGCACCAAGTATTGCTCCGCGACGTTCGTCGCCGCGCCCTCGCGCCATCGTCATGATACGTGCCCCCGACACCAAGTATTGCTCCGCGACGTTCGTCGCCGCGCCCTCGCGCCATTGTCATGATACGTGCCCCCGGCACCAAGTATTGCTTCGCGACGTTCGTCGCCGCGCCCTCTCGCGCCATCGTCATGATACGTGCCCCCGGCACCAAGTATTGCTCTGCGACGTTCGTCGCCGCGCCCTCGCGCCATCGTCATGATACGTGCCCCCGGCACCAAGTATTGCTCCGCGACGTTCGTCGCCGCGCCCTCGCGCCATCGTCATGATACGTGCCCCCGGCACCAAGTATTGCCCCGCGACGTTCGTTGTCGCGCCCTCGCGCCATCGTCATGATACGTTCCACCGGCACCTTACGCACTTCGCCGCGCCCATGCGCCGCGCCGCTGATACAGCCGTGCCCCCAGGCTCTCTGTCACACTACCATGCCCCCGGCACCATAAGCACTTTGTCGCGCCCATGCGCCACCATTGACACCAACGTGCCCCCGGCACCTTACGCACTATGTCGCGCCCATGCGCCACCATTGACACAAACATGCCCCCGGCACCTTACGCACTCCATCGCGCCCATGCGCCGCGCCATTGACATAGACGTGCCCCCGGCACCTTACTCACTTCATCGCGCCCATGCGCCACAATCATGTCATCATGCCCCCGGGCACCACACTCATTCATCACACCATGCGCACCTTGCCTTGGTCATGGAACATGCTTCAACCCACTCTCCGTAGTGTACATCATTCGCGGGGATAGGCGACTCCTCCGGGACACTATCTCTGCCAGGGAGCTCTTCAACTCCCCTTCCGCCAGGTAGACGGCTCCTCCGGGATGCTACCTCGGCCAGTCGGGTAGACGGCTCCTCCGGGATGCTACCTTGACATGCTCCGATTGCTCCGGCATAAGGACTTACCCGCGGGGATAGGCGACTCCTCCGGGACACTATCTCTGCCAGGGAGCTCTTCAACTCCCCTTCCGCCAGGTAGACGGCTCCTCCGGGATGCTACCTTGGCCTGCGGAATAGACGACTCCTCCGGGACACTATCTCCGTCAGGGTGCCTGCGTGACTGGCCTACGTGCTCCGGCACTGGGGGCTTGCGTCGGCACCCCTAGGGACTATGACCCCCGGGTCACTCCGAGACGGGAGCAGGTCTTCGGAGGGCATCGCGCCTAGTTCACCTGGCAGTTGGGCGTCGGGTCTTCCCCACCGCTGCCAGGCCTGTGGGACTCCGCAAGGGCTTGGATTGGAGGCTAGATCAAGGGGGTTCTCTGGCCACACCGATGCGGTGGGAGCCAGTCTTTCCAGACAGACAGAGTGACGCTGTGAGGAGCAGGCCGGTTGAATATGCGATCTGACAGTCCATGGAGCACCGGCACTCGTGGACCCCCCGGTGACGTGTCACTCCCGGGGAGCGCCACGTGTCGGTTAATGACATCATCATCTCAATCTCTATAAATAGAGGTCTTGAGAATTCATTTGGGGGACAACATTTTGGACATTTTCAGAACATTTTCACTTTCTCACTCTAGAATTCTAGAGAGAGAAACATACAGGACCCTGACTTTGGACCTAAGCATCGGACTGTGACTGTCGTCGTATATTCATCCTGCGCTATCGCCCTCGCAGCACTGCCACCCTCAAGCTCTGTCTGGGAAGCCCTTGGTCTCTGCCCTTGTTCCACCCTTGCTGTCTCTCACTTTACATACTTGGAAGCTGACTCGGACTGCAGCCTTTGTGGCACCTCCACGTAAGTACGAACCCACTTTCCTTGGCATCATTTTGGCGACTCCGCTGGGGAGGTGAGCATCGTACTGCAGTCTGTCTATCTTCCGCACTCAGTCTCCATGCCTAGACAACGAAAAGCTACGAAGGCTGCCAGCCAAGGCCTTATCCACACCGTACAAGAGGAGGATCACCTCGGCGAACAAGAAGGGACTAGTGCTATGCGTCTCCAAGACCAGCCACAAACTACCGCACCTGACATACAAGTTGCAGTCAACGCGGCCATCCAGCAGTTTTCGCCCACTATAGCCACTCTTATGACAACCATCTTAGAAATGCAAAAATCAATCCAAGTCTTGACTTCACAATCACCGATTTCCCAAAGCCTTAGAGCTCCGCACCCTGTGCCCATTACTCACCCCGTGTTATCCCAAGATCCAGGTTTGGCCCCTCCTGCTCATATCCAACCTTCAAGGCCTGGGCTAGTTTTGGACACTGCTCAGGCCCCAGTGTCGCGACCACCGCTGCCTTGGTCCTCCGGGCCCTCGACAGTAGGACTCGCGGCACCTCAGCCCCCGGCGCCACGCATTGCCCTTGCTCGAAGCACTTCGGAGACTCACGAATCAATTGAGATGGAGCCTAACCCGAACATAACTAGTCGAAACCTAAACACAAGTCATTCCCCCGGCTTACTCCAGTCGACCTTTCCTGACGACCGGCCTCCAGCAGCTGACACTACCCATGTACAAACCATGCCCCAACAAGTTGCTCACCACCACCAACCCCTCTCTACCATCGTCATCCCCTCAATGCCTCAGGTTGTACCGTCTGGGGGCTCTGGTGCTCGAATCATCACGACAGGGCACAAGCCCTCACATGCGTCGTACGTCACCAAGCATGACCTTGATGCCCTTCTTCACCGTCTCAAACAGTCATCCTTACCCCACACCCCCTCTAAGCTGTCAGGCCATGCTCCCTACTCTGGCAGCCTCACTACCAAGCCTTACCCCGTCAAGTACAAGCAACCATCCTTCACATTGTTCAACGGCAAAGAAGGCAACGCCCGCGAGCATCTCACCCGTTTTGCTGGCTCCCTCGAGCACTACGGGGAAGACGACACTTTGAAGCTTCGGGAATTTCACAAGTCCCTGACTGGCCTCGCCTACTCTTGGTATCATCAGATTCCTGACAGTACTATCCACTCATGGTCCGACATGGTCCAGCTCTTCCTTGACAAGTTTCACTATGAGACAGAACGTGTGACCATCGTTGACATTGCCGGGATCCGCCAGAATCCCGGGGAAGACCTCAACACCTATGTTACGCGATTTCATCACAAGTGCTTGGAGTGCACTGACTTCAGCAAAGATGAAACCCTTGTACCCATTTGCATCAAGAACATGAAGGACACCTACAGGGTCTACCTTGAAAACCTCCAGCTTCGGTCTTGGAGACATCTCAAGGAAGCTGCACGACGCACCTATGACTCGGTCGGTCCGTCAAAGACACCAAAGCCCCAACTTCATATTGCCTTGGCCACGACAATGGAAGTAGCTGGTAATGATGACAACAACCGCAAGCGTCAGTCCCAAGGAAGGGACGGGCGTCCTGACAAGAGAGGACAGCCGATGCCTGCCCCGGAATACCCGTGTGACTTGAAGACTGTTAGAGATCTCCTTGAGACATGGATCGACGACAATGCCATAACCCTGCCCAATGCCGACACTGAACCTACCCCGGAAGACTTAGCCCATCCCAACTACTGCCCCTATCATCGGAAGGTCGGTCATGGCCTCAAGTGGTGCAGGGGCCTCAAGTTTGTCTTCGCTGACAAGATTGCGTCCGGAGAGCTCAAACTCTAAGTACGGGACATAAGGGCATGCCTTAGTGCATTTTCCACACTTGTAATTTTTTCGTTCATTTTGCAAGTTTCCATGTACGTCATACCCATGTATCAAGGCATGCTGCCTATCCTTCGTTATCAATGAAGTTCCATTTTCCAGACTTAGAAAATTTTCAAGTTATATTGCTCTTGCACAAGTCTCTTGATATCACCCTTCATGCCATCATCCACTCCCTTGGGGGCTTCACCCCTTCCCAATCCCTTCGGCCTCACATTGCAATGACTTGGTACGTGGTGCGCGGGGTGGCTCGAGCCGCGCTACTACGGTCGCATCATCATCCTGCATTCACTTTTCCAACACTTAGAAAAAAATTTCATTTTTTTTCGCAACCGGTCATCGATGATCATCCTCAGTGGTCTCCCTCAGCATCCTTGTCTCAGCCCAACACTTAGAAAAAATTTTCATTTTTTTTCGCAACCGGTGATCAATGACCACCCTCAACGGCCTCCCCTTAGCATCCTTGCCCGAACTCAAAGAAAAAAATTTCAACACTTTGAAATTTTTTCAAGTCTTTCATGCTCCCCACATTCATGCTCTCATCACTCTCCCTCTCACATTTTCCTCTCCTCCCTCACCATCCAACACCCCATCACAATTTCCCCACTTCATAAACAACTTCTCTCTTTCTCATGGAAAGCTTCATCTTTCTCTCATCCCATTTCTCTCACTCTCATTTTGCAATGTGAAAATCTTCTTGGGGGCTCCCTCTTTAGGGCTGTTCAAAAAAATATATATATATTATTATTATTATTATTATTTTATTCGAATTCAAATTTGAATTTCAAAAAAAACTAACCAAACCCTACCCGCGAACCAGCTGACCCGCGCGCCCGGACTGCTCCGACCCGTGACCCGCGCTTCCCTTTTCTCTCTCTCTGCGCCCAGCTTCCCGACCCGAACCGAACCATCCGACCCAACCCCGACCCGCGTCATTCACCAAACCCTAAACCTAATTTCACATCTCTTTCTCTTTCTCTTCTCTCCATGCGCAGCCGCCCCCATCTTCTCCTTGCGGCGCCGCGGCCTTCGGCCTCGACCTTGGCCGGCAGCCCCCCTCGCCGACGATGACATCCCTGGCCGCACCTCCCTCTCTTCTCTTCTCTCTCTCCCGCCCTCCTTCCCCCGCCCCCGGCCACCCGCGGCACCCCGCCGCCGCTGCCGCCGCCACCTTCTCCCCCTTCTTCCCCTTCCTTTCCCCCTCCATCTTCCCCCTCACTCTCCCCCTCGGCCTCGGCCTCCCCACCCCTCCCCTTCACCGCCGCCGACCTTCGGCCTCGCCCCCCTACTCTCTCTCCTCCCCTCTCCCCTCCTCTCCTTCCCCTCGCCCACCCGCGGCCACCCGCCGCCGCCGCCCCCCTTCTTCCCCTTCCCTTCCCCTTTTCCTCCATGGCCAACCCAACCTCGGCCTCCCCACGCCTTCCCCTAGGCCGACCCCAACCTCCTCCCATAGGCCGACCCCGACCCCGCCCCCCTCCATCCCTCCTTCCACCCTCGGCCTCGCTCCTTCACCCACCACCGCCGCCCCCTCGGCCTCGGCCTCCATCCATCTCCTTCCCCCTCCTCTTCTCTTCCCCCCGCCCCTAGCCCACCACAAGCTCGGCCTCGGCCTTGGTCGGCCTCGGCCTCGGCCTCGCGGCCTTGGTCGGCCGGCTTTCGCTCTCCATCCCCATACCCTCTCCCCATCCTTTCCCCATGGCCGAACCTCCCTCCCCATTCCACCTTCACCCACATTCAACCTTCACCTTTAACACATGACCATCCATCCTCCATGCACACTACGGCCTCCATCAACCAAAGTCATCCACTTCGGCCTATAAACATTTACCCAACGACCGAGCCCCGACATCCAAGGCCAAGCAATTCAAAAAAAAAATATTTTTTTTTTGCTTACAACATCGATCGCCTTCCATTGCTCGCGCCCTTGCGCCCGTCGTGGACTGCCCCTGCATCGTGACGCCCGACCGCGCCTTTGTCGTGCCCCTCGTCCCGACGTCCCTGACATCAACGTATTTGACCGACGCGCATTGCTTGTGCCTATGCGCCCGTCGCGGACTGCCCCCGCATCGCGACGTCCGGCCGCGCCCTTGTCGCGCCCCTCATGACAATGTCCCTCGACATCAACGCCCTTGGTAGGTGGTGCGCGAGATAGCTCGAACCACTTACTCTTATTCATTGTCCAATGCTCGTCGCCAGCGCCCGTGCGCCGTCTCCGCGACGCTTGTCGCCCATTCCTCGGGTGACGTCTCCGCGACATTCGTCGTCCGTCGCCCGGGTGCCGTTTACATGCTCGCGCCCCTGCGCCCTATCATCGTGCCTTTGTCTTAACCCCCAATCATTCCAAGCTTTCGTATGTGGTGCACGAGGTGGCTCGAGCCACCTACTCTTCCTCATCATGCATTAACGACGTCAACAACTCGTCGGCCAAACAACATCAAAATCTTGCTAAGTGTTTATGCGTGCGGTGCTCGCTCGGGTTGCCCCTCCGCGCACACCACACGCAGGGGGATTATGTTCCCAACCTATTCTGGTCATACCCAAGGGCCCAATAGGAGTCATATTTCACGCGAACACGTCGACATTGTCAACGGTCAATTTTCCAACGCATCAAACCTGTTAGCGCCCACGCGCCCAAGACACGTGTTTTTTCTCGTTCCGCGCGCTTCGTGCGTGACTTAGACATTTTATTTCGCATCGACGTCACTAACGCTAACGCGATCGTCACACCGAGACCATCCGAACACCTTTTCATCAAAAATATCGGCCGACGGCGCATTTGGAGAAACGGGGTCAAGGGGGAAAATGGCCTTGGCCAACCCCAGGGGGTCGGCCTCGGCCTTCCCCAGGCCATAGGGGTCGGCCTCCTGGGGGGCTTGGCCTTGGCCACTTTCCCCCGGTGGTTCACCCCTTTCCCGCATACCCCTTTTTCGTACTTCTTTCCCCTCGTACGCTCCATACGTAACCTTGGCACCTCGTCCGCTATGTGGGTATGGTTCTTGGCAACGCACTCGTCATAACGTAACTTCCGGATTCATCATTGCTTATCAAAACACCTACCGACGGCGCACCCAAAGTTTGCAAAAGGAGAAGTGACCTTGGGCTCCGAAAATGGAAGACAACCATTTGGCCTTGGCCAACCCCAGGGGGTCGGCCTCGGCCTTCCCCAGGCCATGGGGGTCGGCCTCGGCCTCCTGGAGGGCTTGGCCTCGGCCACTTTCCCCCGGTGGTTCACCCCTCCGCGCAAACCCATTTTCGGCATGATACGTACCCGGCACCAAGTATTGCTCCGCGACGTTCGTCGCCGCGCCCTCGCGCCATCGTCATGATACGTGCCCCCGGCATCAAGTATTGCTCCGTGACGTTCGTCGACGCGCCCTCGCGCCATCGTCATGATACGTGCACCCGGCACCAAGTATTGCTCCGCGACGTTCGTCGCCGCGCCCTCGCGCCATCGTCATGATACGTGCCCCCGGCACCAGGTATTGCTCCGCGACGTTCGTCGCCGCGCCCTCGCGCCATCGTCATGATACGTGCCCCCGGCACCAAGTATTGCTCCGCGACGTTCGTCGCCGCGCCCTCGCGCCATCGTCATGATACGTTCCACCGGCACCTTACGCACTTCGCCGCGCCCATGCGCCGCGCCGCTGATACAGCCGTGCCCCCAGGCTCTCTGTCACACTACCGTGCCCCCGGCACCATAAGCACTTTGTCGCGCCCATGCGCCACCATTGACACCAACGTGCCCCCGGCACCTTACGCACTTTGTCGCGCCCATGCGCCACCATTGACACAAACATGCCCCCGGCACCTTACGCACTCCATCGCGCCCATGCGCCGCGCCATTGACATAGACGTGCCCCCGGCACCTTACTCACTTCATCGCGCCCATGCGCCACAATCATGTCATCATGCCCCTGGGCACCACACTCATTCATCACACCATGCACACCTTGTCTTGGTCATGGAACATGCTTCAACCCACTCTCCGGAGTGTACATCATTCGCGGGGATAGGCGACTCCTCCGGGACACTATCTCTGCCAGGGAGCTCTTCAACTCCCCTTCCGCCAGGTAAACGGCTCCTCCGGGATGCTACCTCGGCCAGTCGGGTAGACGGCTCCTCCGGGATGCTACCTTGACATGCTCCGAGTGCTCCGGCACAAGGACTCACCCGCGGGGATAGGCGACTCCTCCGGGACACTATCTCTGCCAGGGAGCTCTTCAACTCCCCTTCCGCCAGGTAGACGGCTCCTCCGGGATGCTACCTCGGCCAGTCGGGTAGACGGCTCCTCCGGGATGCTACCTTGACATGCTCCGAGTGCTCCGGCATAAGGACTCACCCGCGGGGATAGGCGACTCCTCCGGGACACTATCTCTGCCAGGGAGCTCTTCAACTCCCCTTCCGCCAGGTAGACGGCTCCTCCGGGATGCTACCTCGGCCGGGATAGGCGACTCCTCCGGGACACTATCTCTGCCAGGGAGCTCTTCAACTCCCCTTCCGCCAGGTAGACGGCTCCTCCGGGATGCTACCTCGGCCAGTCGGGTAGACGGCTCCTCCGGGATGCTACCTTGACATGCTCCGAGTGCTCCGGCATAAGGACTCACCCGCGGGGATAGGCGACTCCTCCGGGACACTATCTCTGCCAGGGAGCTCTTCAACTCCCCTTCCGCCAGGTAGACGGCTCCTCCGGGATGCTACCTCGGCCAGTCGGGTAGACGGCTCCTCCGGGATGCTACCTTGACATGCTCCGAGTGCTCCGGCACAAGGACTCACCCGCGGGGATAGGCGACTCCTCCGGGACACTATCTCTGCCAGGGAGCTCTTCAACTCCCCTTCCGCCAGGTAGACGGCTCCTCCGGGATGCTACCTCGGCCAGTCGGGTAGACGGCTTCTCCGGGATGCTACCTCGGCCAGTCGGGTAGACGGCTCTTCCGAGATGCTACCTTGACATGCTCCGAGTGCTCCGGCATAAGGACTCACCCGCGGGGATAGGCGACTCCTCCGGGACACTATCTCTGCCAGGGAGCTCTTCAACTCCCCTTCCGCCAGGTAGACGGCTCGTCCGGGATGCTACCTTGGCCTGCGGAATAGACGACTCCTCCGGGACACTATCTCCGTCAGGGTGCCTGCGTGACTGGCCTACGTGCTCCAGCACTGGGGGCTTGCGTCGGCACCCCTAGGGACTATGACCCCCGGGTCACTCCGAGACGGGAGCAGGTCTTCGGAGGGCATCGCGCCTAGTTCACCTGGCAGTTGGGCGTCGGGTCTTCCCCACCGCTGCCAGGCCTGTGGGACTCCGCAAGGGCTTGGATTGGAGGCTAGATCAAGGGGGTTCTCTGGCCACACCGATGCGGTGGGAGCCAGTCTTTCCAGACAGACAGAGTGACGCTGTGAGGAGCAGGCCGGTTGAATATGCGATCTGACAGTCCATGGAGCACCGGCACTCGTGGACCCCCCGGTGATGTGTCACTCCCGGGGAGCGCCACGTGTCGGTTAATGACATCATCATCTCAATCTCTATAAATAGAGGTCTTGAGAATTCATTTGGGGGACAACATTTTGGACATTTTCAGAACATTTTCACTTTCTCACTCTAGAATTCTAGAGAGAGAAACATACAGGACCCTGACTTTGGACCTAAGCATCGGACTGTGACTGTCGTCGTATATTCATCCTGCGCTATCGCCTTCGCAGCACTGCCACCCTCAAGCTCTGTCTGGGAAGCCCTTGGTCTCTGCCCTTGTTCCACCCTTGCTGTCTCTCACTTTACATACTTGGAAGCTGACTCGGACTGCAGCCTTTGTGGCACCTCCACGTAAGTACGAACCCACTTTCCTTGGCATCACAAAGGTTCTACACAATATAGTAGATAAAACATGAATTGAATTAAACAAACTTTGTTTGAATTTTTTTTTTAACCAATCTTTCTTTATGGTGTCTTTTTTTTACTATTAATTCAATTTAAAGCATTTTAAAGTTCTAAACCAGTAATATACCAACATATTAAAACTTTATTTCAATTATATTCGTTAAAAGAGCTCAATAAATTGAAAACAAACTCTCTCTCTCTCTCTCTCTCTCTATATATATATATATATATATATATATATATATATATATTCAATATACTAATATATTAAGACTCAATAGTCATATTAAGTCATAAAATTATTCCCGTGAAACTAATTAAATTTAACAATAACGACCTTATCAAACTTAAATCAAATGTTAGATCATTATTTTGTTTACAATATCAAAATTTATTTATATTTTTTGGATTTATGGATACTTATTCTCATATTAGAGTAAGCTTTTTAGATATATAATTGTCAAAATTGAGTTTGATATATTAGTGTATCTATTGGGAAGAGTTTTAAATTATTTAAATATAGTTTTCAAAATATATAAGACTTACTAATATAGAATTAACTAATCTAGATATAAGGATCACATCCAAGATAATATTGATCTTTAGCAACACTTTTTAGTGTTTGTAAATTTTATTTCACATTGAATACATAACGTAATGATAAGAGATGATGTATTCCACAAAGAAGCTATTGTAGGTTTTCATTTTAAAACTTCCGCATAAAACAAAACAAAGTTAGCATCATTAATTCAAATTTCAACTAGATTGTCAACCTTGGTAAATTTAAAGATGAATCTAACTTGAAAAATATGTTGGTTAAAGATTTTGGTCAATGATTTTCTTACTCTAAGGTTTTGCACTATCCTATTCAGTCACATTGATTAGATGTAGAAATATCATAATATGCAAGTTTCATAACATAATTATTTTTAAAATAGTGTAGATTTAAAGCCTTAAGCATGGAAGCATGAATTAAATTTATGTTGGAAAATTTAAAGATGAATCTAACTTGAAAAATATGTTGGTTAAAGATTTTGGTCAATGATTTTCTTACTCTAAGGTTTTGCACTATCCTATTCAGTCACATTATTAGATGTAGAAACATCATAATATGCAAGTTTCATAACATAATTATTTTTAAAATAGTGTAGATTTAAAGCCTTAAGCATGGAAGCATGAATTAAATTTATGTTGGAAATATTTTGAACAAATATTTTTCTATAGTGGTTTTATGGTGAGTAATTAAACTCTTAAACATTCTAAATTTTGCATTAGTAATATACTAATATATTATGATTTTATGTTAGCTTTAACAATTGACTATATTTTTGGGTGGGACCACATGACCAACAAATCTAAAGGTACACACATACTATTTTACATGTGATCCCTATGTTATAGTTAATTTGAGTTTATTATAATTTAATACACACACCCATAACATAATGGTTGGAAAAAAAAAATATATCTATATAATATATAATTAATCAGATTATAAGATAATTTTTTGCTTTGACAAGATCGCACAACCAACAACGTGGCTATTTCGCATATATGAGATTTTGAGCAGAAATCACACACACACACACACACACACACACACACACACATATATATATATATATATATATATTAGAAGAAAAAAATGGTACAGTTAAATCAAATAATTCTTAATTACTATATTTGAGAATATCCAAAACTTTTAAGATGCAAAATGTACCGTGTAATTCTACAAAACTAACTATAAACCAGTTCATTTCTACATAGAGCCCTCGCGATCAATAAAATAGCTTTTTAATTTATACTTAATTAATTTTTTAGGAAAATAAGACTAATAAGCAATCTTTCAGGCTCTGTTATCAATGTTCTTTTTTAGAATGCAATTGATTATCAACGTTTGTTTGTCTTTTTTTGTTGTTGGTCAAAGTCCATTGTATTTATTCATTCAGAAGAATTACATCAGATCACTTTACAAGCCAAATCTAGACATCATTTTGCTATATACATGCTAAATCAAATATAGCAAGATGATGTCTAGATTTGGCTTGTAAAGTGATTTGATGTAATTCTTCTGAATGAATAAATACAATGGACTTTGACCAAAAAAAATATATATATATATTATAACTATGGGTCGCGTGATTATTATGCGAATTCAATAGCAAATGGTTGATTAACACTCGTCCTATAATATTAGCCTAATAAATGATATTTGTTATCATCTCTAAGCTCATTATTGTTATATGTATAACCTTACATATTTTGGTAAATAAATATTGTATTATGTTGTAATAACACAAGTATCATTCTTTCGAAAATATTATTAAATGTACTTAGCAGATATAAGAATTATAACTTGGTGACAAATAATAGTCTTAGAAGATGTGGATAATAATTTCAACACTCTGAAATAATGACGCATCATCTTAATCAATTGAACAGTCTCATTGGTAGTAGCTTACAAGAATTAAAAAACACATATATACGAAAAATATTGGATATTATGTGATCATTCTGTTAAATTTATTTTGTAAAAAAAAGTAATTTATTCAAAATTGATAAGGTATATGCATAAGTCCTGTTAAATTTAAAATGCAACTTTATCTATTTTAAATTTTTACTTAATCGTTATAACAATATTAGAAACGTGTATATATAACACCTAAAAAATCGTCTGAAGTTTAAAAATGATATGTGATAGTGTAACTATCTTTAATTACAACTACAATAGTATTTGCTATCTAACTCTATATGACACCAGTATAACTATTCTACTACTCTAAGTGCTAAGTCAATATTTATTTAGAGTACTACTTGACAATTTAAAACGAAAGCTTATACAAGGCAAGTAAATAAACATGTATATTCAAATATCTCATAATAATTGCATTCAGTCTAATCAGGCAAAAAATGTTATTTAATAATCGAAAGTTAGGAGTAATGCAAGTGAATTTATTATTTAATATTTTATTTAAGTTAGGCGTGATTAATTTAAGTACTAAAGTTATTATTTATAGCCAAATAAGATTTTATTTAAAAAGTTAATATCTTTCTTGTCTCACTATATGTGGTACGTATTGATACACATTTTAAAATATTATGATAGACAATATTCTATAAACCGGCCCCGAGCTTGACTCGGATTACTGGACCAGTATTAATAAAAGTTGATGCCACTTAGTGTTATTTAATTAAAGACATGTTATTAGTGAAAAAAATATTTGTTTGTTCAAATACTTTGCTGCCATTGTTTTCCGTTTTAGATATCATATTATTCACGAGAATTTCGTGTGTGACAACAAGGGGTTGGTTAAATATATCGCCAACATGCATAAAATATCCCAAGGTGCATATAGCGTCGAAGAAATTCCAAGTCCCAGTAAGTAACTGTGTAGGTTTATAAAGTACTTCCATAATCCAACGTCATTTGAATCTTTAGCTAACTTACTAGTTGTTTCTAACTTCAAGCAAGAGAAAAAAGCCAGGTTGGCTGTCGCACCTTCTTATGGTAATATGGTGGTATACATGGAAGCTCATTAGGATCGTCGGCATACACGATGCATATGTAATTAAAAAAATTATATACAAATCTAATCGATACAAACAATAGAAGATGCGTAAAGAAAGGGAAAATTTTACCATAACAATGAGGTCCTTTTTCATTACCCTTTGCCTTCTGGTTTAACGCTTATAATGTCTTTTTCGGTAATAATAATCGAAAAAGGTTTCCATATTAGAAACTCTCTTGGTCTAAAAAGAAAGCATAAAAAAAAATGGTGAACGGAGCTGCAATTGCTAAGCATATCTGGGACTCGGCTCATGAGAATGATTCTTTGTGGGTATATGGTGCTATAGTTATCTATACTAGTTATTAAGCTAAAATTTGGTTTGGAGTAACACCTCTTTGGTCTTACATAACTACTACCAACCTACAATGGTAACAAGTGGCATTCTAAGACATTTTTAAAAAAGTGACACAAAATAAGAATCTTAATTGGTAAGTATAAAATTATGTTTCGTTTTCACAAATAAAAATTCATCAAAAAATAGAGTTAAAGTAAAATTTAAAGGTCAAGTTTGATATGATAATAATATTTTACTAATTTATGTTTGGACACGTATGACTAACTTATTTTTCTATAATTTATGATTCACTTTATTAAATATGACAATAAACACGTATACATGATGTTTTTTTAATAACAAAATTTGTACTATTAATTTTATTTTTGCACACGCATCGTGTGTGTCACGATGAGTCTCGTTACAACTTAAAAAGGAGAACTTGCTTTATTTCTGGGGTGCTGCACCACGGAGCTTGGCATCTTCCAGTTCCAACTGGTGTGGTCCCTTCGTTCCAATAGATTCATGACGACTGTCAATTCAGCTTGGAATCTCATAAGAAATCATCAACAAGGTGGTCCCGTGGTGGATAGTGGTGTGGTTTGGTGGCACCATGCCAGAGGCTGCTGTTGTTCTTTGGATGTTACGTATAGGGTGCTCAAGACTGAAGACTGAAGACTGAAGACTTAAAATGTTGTTACTGATGATACACGTCTTATGTGTTCCTCACGACAACACATGGATTCTCTTCTTGGCCACGACTCCTAAAAAGTTTGCATGTGTTCGATTCTGGGGCGTCGGAAAAGGCTTCGGACAAAACTCTGCAAACTAACTTTGACGGTTCATGGATAGCACCTTTGTATTCAAACCTTTCCGCTTTTCCAAAACTCTTTTTGTTGGAGCGTCAAAGGTACACTTTTTCGAGTTTTTTCCTAAATAATACCCTTTTAATACTTAATTATCTATCTATTTCATTTTAAAACTTATTTACTCGCATACTACACTTTTGAAAGTTGCAGTTTAGAATCATGACTATAAGAAAACATGGTTCTAAATCCCGTTTTTAATGCGTCACTTGAGTTTTCTTAGATTTTTAAAAAATGACGAAGAAAATGAAAAAGGAAATAAAAACGTGGTTCTAAATCACGTTTTCTTATTTAAAGTCGTGGTTCTAAATCACGATTTTAAAAAATGTAGTATACGGGGTAAATAAGTTTCAAAATAATATAGATAGATAATTAAGTATTAAAATGGTATTATTCAAGGAAAAAAACTCACACTTTTTTCTATTTGTCATATAAAGCCTTTCCGCTCGTAGGAATATTACGGAGCTTTAACTTTGAATTTCACTCATATTCATGTTTTCAGCAATGTTGTTTTTCTCATATCGCAGCTGATGACAGGAGCTAGAGCACGGATTTTGTACTTCATCAATATCATAACTTCTAGCTAGTCTGTCGTACTAAAGGCAGATAGAAGCTGGCACAACACATCGCTATGAGTATCACTAGCTCATCTACGGAAACTGGATAACCACCCCTTCGCCTTCGAATTCGCCCCCTTTATGACCATGGGTTCTCAATAAGGTTGTGTTAGCCTGTTAAAATTTACCTTCGCCGTGACCAACGAAAAACCAACCTTTGCACCGTTCCACGTTATAATTACCCACCACTCCATCACGCAACTGCCGCCCCCTCAGAGATTATATCTCGGTGCTCAAAGTTTCAGACGGCTACCCTCTAGGATTCGATCAACAGTCTCTTCTTCGCTGACGAGCACCTGACTACTTCATCGCTAATGAGCTCCCGAATAGCGAAAACTGCGGGATCAACCTTCTGCTTTGCTTTATCACCGAAAGACATGGATTTAATTTTGGGATTTATCTACTAACAAATCACCTGTGCTTTCATTTTAGTCAACGAAACTGTCATCGGGTAGGCCTACAAGAGCTTTTGGTCCGAGCACTCTCCCTGCGCGCAAGTAAACATGACGCGCTAGGTTAACTAGTTTTTTGGTGAATTTATAAAATTGACCTTGAAATGACTTGGGCCTAAGTCCTGCTCATTTGTATGGGAGAGTCCACGTTGACTAGCTTGTTACTAAGCCCAAAATGCCCAGCAACTTATAAACTCATGTAACTTCTCTAATCCCTCCTATGTTCAAGCGAGCAACTTGTACAAGTTCAAGCAAGCAACTTTGAGCGTAAATTCAAGGATGAAAACATTTGATTTTGAGCTTTGAAATACTTCAACTTTGTTCACCAAATACAACATAACGAACGAACCAAAGCGAGCCTGACTTTTGAAGGGTTTTACGAAACGACTTCCAACGAACATATTTCTCTCTTTAAGAAACTGGAACCCAGTTCAATCATGGCCTAGATTTTATGAATCGGGCTCGAACATGCCCCTGTTGGGCTGGAACTCAACTGAACTCGCACGCAGCTGCTTACAAGCATTAATCTTATTGCTGCTTCTATTCACAAGTTACCCGTATGGAGAACTAAAGAATCCTCCATCTGCCTTCTCTCTTCTCCTCCTCTATTCATTTCCTTTGACAGGGTAAATCAATTTTCTTGCTTGTTCAATTTTCCTTGTCCAGTATAATCTATTGCTTAAGAATCAGCTTCATATATATATATAGATTTGGCCCCAGATCACAAGCCAGTGGCGACGTTACCGTCACATGCCTTGGTGTCAGTGAATGAACCAGATTAGATCCCAAAAACAAACTAGAAATACAATTTGTTGTAGTTACTTTCAATGGCCTTCGGTTCAATGGTAATACACCTTGTTAAGTACACATGTATTCAACATAGGCGACATAACAAGAAAGAAGACAAACGAAAAACCAACCTCATGCACCGTTCCACATTACCCCACTTACACTTGTTTCTGTTCCACTTTGATTTTTCCGACCACATCTTCCTCCATTTTCTTGGCCATGCCCTGCAACCCTTCCTCGTACTTCTTCACCAGATCTTCCAACTTCCAACCTTCCACCGGATCAACGGCGAAATACCACTCCATCACGCACCCGTCTCCACCTCCGGGAACGATCTTGAGCGTCGAAACGTACGACTCAAACCCGATGTTGCACTCGACTATCCCATAGGTTATACTCTTCTCGTCGTGATCAATTGCTATCAACCTCTCTTTAGACCAGCTCACGATTTTCTCTCCACCCTCGGATGGGAGGCTGAATCCGGCACAGTACCGGATGCAGCCCGGTTTGCCATTGGATCCGTGGATACCGTGGCAAACTGACAGGCCTGGAAACCATTTGTGTAGGTTAAAGAAGTCTTTGCAAAGCGGCCATATTTGGTCTGCACTTGCTTTTGCTAGTTTTGTTGAAACTTTGGCTTCCCACTTGGGCTGTGGACACTCCATCACACACACAACACACAGAGACAGAGAAAGAGGGAAAGAGGGAGAGAGAGACTGTTATACCTGTATTCAGCTTATAGCATGACAATATATATCACTTGTGTTTTTGAGGATGCGAGTTATAAACGTTGATCCATTTTTGGACATATTGTAACATCTGAGGAAAGGTGTCTGCTTTCAGGTTTCGGGGTTCCGTCCATCGTTGGAAAGTTATCCTTAGTACAAGAATGATGTCTTATTATATGTATGTGGGCAACCATAGAAACAACTTCAAATGTTTAAATTTGGAATTACCAACTGTACTTTTCTTTTTAACCATTGTTAAGAAAATTTGAAGAGACACTCTTTGATGACTTTAGTGACATTATTTTGGTTTAGCGACAACAACAAAACGCTAGTGTTGGAAAATGGGGTGTGGTTTGTCATCCAGCCCGTTAAGCTGGCCATGTTTATATGATTTTTTCACATCTTATTTTGTATAAATCCCTATGCTTGTGCGATAAATAAGGCGTGAATAGCATAATTTGGAGTTCATTTGAATTAGTGTTTGCTTCTTCTTATAGTGGAATAACACTTTAGTAATACCTTTTTACACTCCATTTTGCTATTTTTGCAGCTCATTTCATCCATCCAAAAATTACCCTCAATAATTTAACCAAAATAACGATCATCATAAGTAACCTATTATTATTGTCGCCCGAAATTGGTAGCTCCCCAAGAATACTTGGAAAATAAGATTTATATGTTTTACAACAAAAATCTAACTTATCATTAGCTTTTATATGTAGTGGAAAAAGAAAATCCTCAACCAACACCATCTCCTTACCTGTACCTAAATGGCCACCGAAAAAGCAAACCAAATTGGTAGTGATTCAGTTCTTTCACTATGGCACTTTGAAGTCTCTCACGGCTTTTTACAAGTGTTGCATCCTATTATTTCTTTTAGTTGACGAAGTAATCAATTTTCTTGCGCACTCATTCTCCAGCTGGTGCGTATGTTCCATTGCTTTTTTTTTTTTGGTTAAGAGGAAAAATATTATACATAAAAAATCGTCCCCGTCATACAAAAGGTTACAACCATATATTACAGACAAGAAACATAAAGAGCTAGGAGCTAGACATTGTCCATTATACAATCATAGATCGAAAAACATCTAAACTATTTTTCCATGTCATAGAGACTTCCAACTTAGCCTTGCAAGCAAAAGTGGCAAGTCTGGCAGCTTCATGAAGTAGTCATTTTCTCCCTAATAATATCTGACAGTGATGAAAGTATACATTGATCTTGCAAATATCATTCAAAATAGGAGCGGCAATGGCACTAATCGCCTCTGTTCCCGTCATCTAAGCAAGTAAACAATTAGAATTAGTATATAAGACAATATGGGCCAGATGATTTTGTTTTGCCCACTTCAAAGTTTTTAAAACAACAAGAGCTTGTGAAGTAAAAGGATCTTGAGAATAATATGTGCATGCATTTGAGCCCCGTTGTTGGCCTAACGGCATTGAAATGCAGATCCCGAGTCCTGATTTTTGCCTGTGATGATGAAAATGAGATCCTATTAACATGAAGCATATCTTACGACCTGGGCACGAGCAAATATTATCATGAAAGTTGTAAGAGGCTATAGGTCGGTAAAATGATGTCCGGAGCAATTTCGTTATCCCACTTTTCTGTAGTCTCGGTGATGTGCCAAGAATTGAATTCCAGGTAGATTGGACTTGAGCTTGAACAGTTCTTATAATGATCATAGGATTAAAAGTTTTCCCTTTGAAGATAACTGTATTTCGATGCAGCCAATTGTCGCCAAAAGTTTTACCGACAGAATTTTAGCGACGGAACATCCGTCACTAAAAATTATTCAAAAAATTGATGACTTTTGGCGACAGATATTCTGTCGCTAAAAGTCCGTCGTTTAAACCTTTAGCGACGGAATGAAATCCGTCGCTAAAAGTCAAATTAATTTTAAAATATTTTTTAATTTGTTTAATATTCAAACTTGTAATTACAAATTCTCAACGACTATTCTCAATCCAACAAATATTTATCAATGCATATTAGGGTTAAATAATTGCTGATGGATCAACAATTATTTAACCCTAAACAGATACAATACATATATATAAATTTAGAAATTTTATAGTAATCGATAAATAAAATGTATACAAAGTTCAGGAGAGCACGGGAGCAGTATACAATAAAGTAGGGGAGGGGATGGGAGTATAAGTCGGGAGGGCACGGGAGTAGGTTACAAATAGCTAAGAGGGGAAGGGCTTAGGGGTCGGTGAGTCCCGAATCTGGATCCTGCTAATCGTCCTCGTCCAACTGGGCACTGCGGTTCATATCTTGCTCGGCATGTCCAGCAGCAGTGCCCTGCATGTAAAGGCACAGACACATTCATTTCGATAGCAATTGTATATAGTGCTTAGTAAACGTATATAGTATTTGTACCCGATCATCCTAAACACCTCCTCACCCATGCGACGTCGTCCTCGTGTAATGACGGTCGCTCTACAGTCGGTGTCTGCGTCTGTGAAAGGGCAGCGGGTTGGGGAGGCTCCAATCACGACACGTGCAGTCGTGCCAGGCAGGCCGCGTACGCAGCCTTTTGGCCTATTGATGACCCCCGTTGTATCCAGCCATCGCTTCAATCCCCCAATACTCGTGCCCGTACTCGTGGATCCTGATGGCTGTCCGGACCGCTGCCCGGACCTCCTGATCTGTTCAACGAGGCCTGCAAAATAGTGATTTGACATTGAAAACATTAAAGCAACATACATCGAATACAAAGACAAAAATTAAACAAATTAAACAAATCAATTCATAATTTATATCGATCTGCCGAGAAATATCTAAAACTAAGTCCCCCGCCCGATGTGCCGATCATTATCCTTCTTCCTCACGTGCATCTGATTGTACGTTAGAGCTATGACCTCATCCGCCTCCAGGTCCGGGTGCTCAACTGCATTCTTGTGTCGATGGACGTCGTGAGCCACCTACCCCCCCTTCACCCGTGTTTATGGGATCTTTCTCATGCCTGCTCTTGCTCCCACTCCTACACTTAGCCTCTCAGGATAGATCAGTTCTCCACTGATCAACCATCTACCCCCATACAGATGAAGATATCCAATGAGAGGGAAATCCCTTCCACTCCTCAATCGGAACACCCTTGGGTAGCATTTTCCTCGCCCGCTCTCGTACGTCGTGCAGCCATCGCCGGTAATTTTTGTCGATATAGGGAAAAAAAACCTACCGCCCCAACGCTTGTTGCTCATGCGACTCAAACTCGAACCCCTCTTGCAAGGCATCCAATTACACAATAATACGATCAATTTAAATATCACGTTCTAATTAAACAAATAATGACTGACAAAAAGGAAAACCATATCAGCCACTCATCCCATAAGGACTCCCTCGTCGCGGCATCCCAGTCCTTCCAGTATAGTCGTGGCTCAAAGAATCAGCCCTTCACTAGGACGCCGATCTTCATCTACGCTGGAGGCTCCAGTATCCTGATAAAGAAATAAATATATACATTAAATAAGTAAACTGTAATAACTATCAGAATTGAAGAATGTAAGTATTGCATTACGTGATTTTTTTACTTACTGGCCCTACTGGGTGAGATTAATTCTATATTTACGCTGGAGATCGATACACACCCCGCATGTCGGTCCACGGCCTTCTTGAGATCCTACAAAACACCAACATTAATACAGTTCAAATATAATTAAAATTAAGTCTAGCATTATGACTAAACGCCGTTATTTAATATCCCTAAGGTAGAACCCACAGAAGAAGGAGAGCCAGCTCGTGTGTGGGAAGAATCGGCCTGGGGCTGGGGCTTAGGCCCCGTCTGCTGGATGTGAGCACTATGTGCCTCGTCATCAGCGGGCAATGAGGAGGTGAGAGCCACCGGAGTGGACGCAGATCGGTGTCCACCGCGACCACTAATGGCTCGTAATCTATCCATAACTGACTTCGTATACAAGAAGTCCAAAGAAATTAACACATTAAAAACAATGTATAGTCCACGACATGTTACAACACTATATATATGAACCGAGTATAAAAACACTATATGAACCGAGTACTAAAAGAATACATGTTACAACAGTACAAGTCAATCATTTTCATTTTGGGAATCAAGACCATCATCATCGTCGGACTCGTCATCCTCTTTTTCATAGGACTCGTCGTCCTCTTCATCGATTAATTCATCATCTTTGTCAGTAGACTCAGCCTCACCATCTTTAACACTTTCTACGTCTCCCGCTTCATCATCTATGACTTCTTCTCCTATATCAAATGCTAGTTGAAGAGGAAGATCGTCTGCCTCGTTGTTCACCTCAACATGTACTAAGACAGGTGCTTGGTCGGCTTGAAAGGTGTCTACCTCACTGTCATATGCCATGGGCACTTTCTTGGAGTTGATAACTGTATACCAATGAGATTTGGGATTTGCTACGTCCTCTGCATAAAAGACTTGTGCAGTTGACTAGTAAAAACAAACGGCTCGTCTGATGCAAGTCTTGACTTAACATTGACATCTACAATCCCTTGCGAGCTAACACGGATTGCACTATTGTGTGTGACATCGAACCAGGTACACTTGAACATTATCAGGAGGTTTTGGGAACCCAGATATGTTAACTCAACAATCTCATCCTGCTCTCTATAAAAGTCTATACAATTCTCATCATAACAGTCGTCGTTGACCAAGACTCTACTGTTTTGGGTTTGTTTTGTCCAGTCATCATCTTTTTCCTTAAACCTAAACCTGTTGATGATATAGACTCTATGACATGATGCTTGTTTACTAGGGCCTTGAGCAAGTGATTTCAAGCAGGAGGCTATTGGTTTATCGACCGACTGAACCTATTATAGAAGACGGTGAAAGTTAATGATAAATCAGCATACTAATAAACCACATATCTGTATATAACGCATAGTATATTTTAGTTAAAGACATACACGTCTTCTAAAGCACTCAACAAATTACAATTTTTGATGTGATTCAAGTCCAGTGGGATCGGTGATAAAGATTCTACATCGAACTCACCCACTGATCCCTCTCAAGGGAAGTCATATTCATTCATTCTGCAACCACATTTTACTGCGGCGTTTGTCTAACAGTATGATGTCTCATTGTGCCTTCATTCTTGCAGAACTCAGTGAACTCTTGCAAACAGTATGATGTCTCACTGTGCCTTCATTCTTGCAGAACTCAGCACTTAATTTCTTTGACTGTCTATTTTTTAGTCATCGTCTTAAATTGCTTCCACTGAACAAAGACATCAGTTTTCTTCTTCAGAATGTACACCTAGTTCTTTCTAGAGAAGTCATCAATAAATGTCAACATATATATGCTACCACCCTTAGAAAGAACCGTGGGAAGACCCCAAAGATCTGAATGGATATAATCTACTGTACCTTGGGTGGTATGAATAACCCGACTGAATTTTACTTTGCACTACTTTTCGAAGACACAATGCTCACAAAATCTAGCTTTCTTGTTTTCCCACTTCTTAGTAAACCTTGTTTGCTCAGCACATCCATACCCCTCTCACTCATATGCAATAGACCTATATGACATAGCTTGGTAGTCTTAGAATCTATATGAGAAGATGTTGTTACTGCTGTTACAAATCCTATAACTGTGCTACCCTGTAACAAATAGAGATATCTTGTTTTAACCCCTTCATCACTATAAGAGCACCTTTCATTATCCTCATAACTCCACTTGCAGCCTGATAGCTATACAATCAGAGTCAAATGTACCCAAAGAAATCAGATTTTTCCTTACCTTTGAATGTACCTGACATGAGTCAAAGTTCTCACAATACCATCATGCGTTCTAGTCTAAATGGAACCTATCCTAAACACTTTACAGGCGATATTGTTTGCCATAAGAACTTTATCACCATCAAATGAGTGATAAGTGGCAAGCCAGTCCCTATTGGGGCATATATGATAGGAAAAACCCGAATCAAGAGTCCACCCTCAATTTGAAGAACTGATAGTAACTGAGAGAACATCCGCGCCACCATAATTGTCTTCCACTACTCCAGCAACATCAACTGCCTTGGAATTATCCTTTTTCTTCCCTTTGACTCAGACATCGGTCTTCCTTTATTTTTAGAGCCAGCATGGTTAGTGCTTTGGCCTCGAGCCATCAGACCACCACCATGTTCTCTCCTGTTTTTTGTAACCTTCTTCCTTAATTCCTAATAATTTATCATAAGACTCAATCTCCTCCACGAAGATTATGTCCTTCCTTTAAAATAACGTAGCAACAAGATGCTTATATGAAGGAAGTAAAGAACACATCAATAGTAAAGCTTTATCCTCATCTTCTATCTTGATAGTAATACTTTGGAGGTCTAATATTACTTTATTATATTCATCAAGATGATCACTAATAGATGTAGCTTCTTTCATCCAGAGAGTATACATCTATTGCCTCAAATACAGGCGAATTGTCAGAGACTTCATCATGTAAAAACTCTCTAATTTCAATCACAATCCAGCCATAGTCGTTTCCTGAGAACAGGGCACTATAGGCTCTCTCTAACATGTCTTCTTTTTCATCAGCAGACATCGTCTCAAGAAGCCCTTAATTCCCCTTTTAACGCTTTCAACAACCCTTGATGAATCAGAACAACATGCATCTTCATAGTCCATAAACTGAAATCCTTCGATCCATCAAACATCTCCAAATCATAAGTCGTCAAAGTGTTTGGCGCTAATGCAAAGTCCTTTCAATCTAACGTAAACCTCTACTCTTGATACAACTTGTAAAAAAAATACTAGATTTCGCACCAAACAATAAAGAAAAGAATCAAAAACAGAAACAGAAAATAAAGGCACATAAGCCTACTCTACGGTAGTAGTAGCAATTTCACTATGTTTGTCTATAGAGATTACATATCTATGTCTTTCTCACCAAACCATCTCAAAAAATGACTCATCTCTCTTGATCCCAAAAAACGATACAAGAAGACTTATATATACTCAGAGCTAAGTCGTGACATTATCTAAATAACCAATGTGAGACAAGACAACTTATATACTTAGGGCTAAGTCGCGACCCACTCTGAATAACCGGTGTGGGACACCTACACACATTAACCAATTTTTGGGTAGCTCGAGCCATAAATGTATTTTTATCCAAGACAAATTATGACAGGTAGTTATTCAATTCTTTCATCATGGCACTTAACTGAAATGTCTCACGGCTGTTTACACGTGTGCATCTTATAAATTCTTTTATTTAATTTGACATTGGGGTAATCAATTTTCTTGCATACTCATTCTCCAACTGGTACATATGATCCACTGCTTTTGCAATATTACATTGCATTATTTTTTTATGGCGGCCTGACATTTTGAAGCATACGCATGATGCACAGTTGGTTGCAATATCAAAGAAAATCTAGACCTATTTGGCTTAGCAAGCAGGCTAACTGAGTCTGACATATTGACTTGTTATATCTGTAGTGGATAAGAAGGTTCGATTTGAATTCATAAAGGCTAAATAGCTTTACGCTAATGGCCGTTTGTTTGAGTGACACTTGTCTAGCTCTGAGCAAGGGAAGCCCATGCATCCAACATATATAGAGCATGAAAAATAGAGCTATGCAACGTATCAACAAGATATGATCTGTGAAAACCATGACAAAGGCCAGTTAAAAGTGAAAAAAAAAAGTGTCAACATAAAAGAGGGCTCTATCAAACCTAAGCAGTCTCATCATAGCTGAATCAAACCCTTGTTTAATTACTTTAAATAGTTTCAAAGTGCATTATCTTGAGTTTAACAATTGGAGTTCATTAGAGTTGGTCTTTGAAAAACGTTATGGAGGTAATTTGCTTGTATTTATAGCTTGTTTGTGAGTTTTGAGATGAGAGAAAAGAAGAGAAAGGAAGAGACGACAAGGGAAGATAAGAGAACACAATTTTCCTTCCTCTTGTTTATGAGTTTAAGAGAGAAAAGAAAACATCATTCTTTTTCCTTGTTTGTGAGTTTAGCAGAAAAGAAAAGAAAAGACTGCTGATTACGTGTATACCCTTATACTACAGTGTGATAATTCTAACAAATACAATGAATGTATGATCCTAAAAAAGAACATGATTTCAATGGGAAAACCAAATTGGTCATCAATGCCATCATACAAAGTTCATACTACATCAATGTAATAAACTCTACATCAATGGTTAATGTCACAATAGAAAAAATAAAAATCAACCATGAGTGGATTACAAACATTCCAACATTTAAATCTAATTGATGTCACAAAAGGAGGAGAATTGGTCATGAGTCAACTCTAACATCTAAAACAATTCTCTATTTGTAAGTAAAATGGTAAGTTCTTGTAAGAAACCCAAAAACCTATAAGGCATTAAAAATGTAATCTTTATTATCTCAAGGATAATATGGGCCTTATAAAAATAATACTTATGAGAGTTTTCTTTCTCTCCGTTTGTTCTCAATTTTGGGAGGAAAGATTTAGAGAAAAGAAGCCCAAACTTTCTCTAATTTCTCTTGTTATCTGTCCTTAAAAAACTCACAAACTAGAGAAGAAGGAGAAAAGAGTCACTTTCTTTTCTTTTCCACTCTTTTCTCTCCTAAAAAACTCACAAATAACTAGGCTATTAATGTTTCTACAGTACTTAGTTTGATTATGAGTGTAGAAGTCGACTAACCAAGGAGTGGTTCAACTAATTTAGCAGACTAATCCAGGAGTAGTTCACCTAATCTAGCACTAAAAGTCTTAAAAGTTAGGCCAAAAAAAGAAAAATTAGAGGATAATTACTAGTCTTCATAGATTGTTTGAAAAGAAGTCAAAATGCACTTTTGTCAACCACAAGTCTTTTCCATGAGAACTATTTTAAACACTTGGATCAATCAAATCATGACACGTATGCAACACAATAAGCTAATGTGAGGCACTGCCAGAGCGTCTTCACCCATAAACAAAAGGTATCTTTCATTTGATATAGAACAAACTCGGGTGCATTTAGCTTCAAAACTTATCCAAACGTAGGATGATTAAATTCACTTGTCTCGAGGAGACTTAGATAATATTGCCAGGATGATAACTAACGTTTTTGGTTGTTTCTATTTGATCTCAAATCATGGATGTCTTGCTAGAGCTTAGAGATATTATTGCCACGATGATAATTAACATTTTTGTTGTTTCTATGTTCTTTTTCTGTTGATCTTATGTGCAAGATGGAGATAATAGCCTACTCAGAATTTGCATCTTGAATCTCACAAACACCGCTGCACAACGCGGGTTTGATGATCACCCCTCTCTCTCTCCCCCCCCCCCCCTTTCTCGTGTATCATCTAGTGATCGTGGGGAGATGATCGAGTTTAATCATGACCTAGTTTATATGCTGGGCTTGAACATGCCCATATTCAGCTCGAACTCAGTTGAAATCGCACACACGGCTATTTACAAGCATGAACTTCGTTACTTCCCCTATATCCCGAATTACTCATTTGGAGAACTCACAAAATCCTGCATCTTCCTAGTCTTCTTCTCATATTCTATTCAGTTCCTTTAACAGGGTAAATAAATTCTCTTGCATGTCCAATTTTCACTGTGCATATGATTTAGTGTTTTGGAATTAGCATTTGTTGGAAAAAAATTCCAAAACAAAGGGAAACTATATAGAATCTCAATGAGCTTAAGAAATGAATGTAAACAAAGACATAAGAATAATTAGGTTATGAGCATAAACTTTTCATTTACCTCAAAGCTCTTTTAAAATGCGGCATACTCACCATTAAGAGTCCAAAGAATCTACCTTGAACACCTTTGAAACAAGTATGTTAATACTGTGTTGAGGTGCGGACTAAGCCTCTCTCCTTAAGACAGTTCGCGCTTCTAGGGAATGTTACCGGTGCAATAGGTGCCAGCACGCCGCCTCCAGCCCAGCTTTTAACAGTGATGTGTCTTCTCTTTGTTTGCACTGCTAAAGAAGACAAAGCTTCACACAATACACTTCTTTGCTCAATTGTGCATTATAAGGATAGATAAAAAAACATTGCAATTATGACACAACAATATAAGAGTGTTTGACCTAAAAGCACTTTGCACAAAACCCTCATTTTGTATTGTAAAATATTTATAAAAGAAGAAGGGTCACTGGCCATTTTACAACTCAAGCAATCTTGTGTAAAAGGCATTGGTCAAATTGAGAGACCAAATATTGAAAATATAGTCCCATATATGTAACAGTTAACGCGTGCGGCAATATCATGGCTACCAAAACCGAAGCAATTATCCTCTCAATAATTGGCCTAATCCAACGCTTGGCTACTCATAAGAACCAACCATGCCATGCCTTTTGTAACAACTAGAGTAATGATAGTTAAAAGCTAATTACTTCCCATCTTCAATAAGGAAATTAATATTATTTTATGAGGAAAGTAAATAATTTGTAACACCCACAATAAGTCTTTAACAAATAATTATTTTTATTAAAATACTCCAACAATCCCCCACTTATTTTAATAAAAATAATAGTAATACGAATGCAAAGTTAGGCAAATACCAATGGTCTTCACAAACATCTCGCTTGGCATCCACTTAGCTGTGAAATGATTTAACAAGCAGAAAGGATAAAAAGACATGAATAATTAGGTCCATAGTTGGAAAATTATCTTTCAATGCAAGAATCATGTGTTATTAGGTATCTAATACAGTATATAATATGTATATGTGGGCACCCAAAGAAAGAACTTCAAATGTTTGACCATTGTTAAAGTGTTACTCTCTAATGATTAAGGCACATTATTTTAGTTTAGTGAGGACTACGAAATTTAATGGTTGAAAAATGGGGTGAGGTTGGTTACCCAAAAACCCGTTGAATTGGCCATATAAATGATATGATTGTCCACATCTTATTTTGTATATACCACTATACTTATGGGTTAAATAAGGTGTTAATAATATAATTTGGAGTTGATCCATATTGGCATCTGCTTCTTCTTATAGTAGAATTATTTTAAGTAGAGTGAGCCTTTCTTGCACCCTATTTGATATTTTCACAGCTCACTTTGTCCATCTAAAAATTATCACCAGTGGTTTTACCAAAATAAAGATCGTAACAAGTAACCTCTTATATTCTAGGTAGGCACAACTTTGTGACTCCCCAAGAATACTTAGAAAATAAGATTTTGTATGTGCCTGACATGAGTAAAAGTTCTCACAATACCATCACGCATCCTAGTCTGAATTGAACCTATACTAAAAACTTTACAGGCGATATCGTTTTCCATAAGAACTTTACCACCATCAAATGAGCGATAAATGGAAAACCAGTCTTATTTCGGCACATATGATAGGAGAAACCCGAATCAAGAGTCCACCCTCTATTTGAAGAACTGATAGTAACTAAGAGAACATCCACGCCACCATAAATGTCTTCTACTACTCCAGCAACATCAACTGCCTTGGAATATCTTTTTTCCCTTTGACTGAGACCTCGGTCTTCCTTTACTTTTAGAGCCAGCATGGTCAGTGCTTTGGCCTCGAGCCATCAGACCGTCACACTGTTCTTCTTTCATGTTTTCTGTAACCTTCTTCCTTAATTCCTCATAATTTATTATAGCCTTAATCTCCTCCATTGATATTTTGTCCTTCCTATACAATAACGTACAAACAAGATGCTCATATGACGGAGGTAAAGAACACATCAACAGTAAATCTTTATCCTCGTCTTCTATCTTGTAATAATAGTTTGGAGGTCTAATATTACTTTATTATATTCATCAAAATGATCACTAATAGGTGTACCTTCTTTCATCCGGAGAGTAAACATATGTTCCCTCAAATATAGGCGAATTGTCAGAGACTTTGTCATGTATAAGCTCTCTGATTTCAATCTCAATCCAGCCGTAGTCGTTTCCTGAGAATAGGGCACTATAGGCTCTCTCCAACATGTCTTCTTTTTCTTTAGCAGAGAACGTCTCAAGAAGCCCGTGATTCCCCTTTAACGCTTTCAACAACCCTTGTTGAATTAGAACAACATGTATTTTCATAGTCCATAAACCGAAATCCTTCGATCCATCAAACTTCTCCAAATCATACATCACCAAAGTGTTTGGCTCCATTGCAAAGTCCTTCCAATTTAAAGGCACAAAAGACACAACTTGTAAAAAACAATTTCCTAGATTTCGCACCAAACAATAAAGAAAAGAATCAAAAATAGAAACATAAAATAAAGGCACATAAGACACAAGATTTACGTGATTCAACACAAGCCTACTCCACGGTAGTAGTAGTAATGTTACTATGTCTGTCAATGGAGATTACATATCTCTGTCTATCTCACCAAACCATCTAAAAAAATAACTCATCTCTCTTGATCCCAAAAAACAATACAAGAAGATTTATATATACTCAGAGCTAAGTCGTGACCTTATCTATAAAACCAATGTGGGACAAGACGACTTATATCCTTAGGGCTAAGTCGTGACCCACTCTGAATAACCGATGTGGGGCACCCACACACATTAACCAATTTTGGGGTTGCCCGGGTCATAAATGTGTTTTTATCCAAGACAAATTATGACAAGAAGTGATTCAGTTCTTTCACTATGGCACTTAACTGAAATGTCTCACGTCGTTTTACACGTGTGCATCTTATTAATTCTTTTATTTAATTTGACGTTGGGGTAATCAATTTTCTTGCATACTCATTCTCCAATTAGTGCATATGATCCACTGCGTTTGCAATATTACATTGCATTATTTTTTTATGGTGGCCTGACATTGTGAATCATACGCACGATGCACAGTTGGTTACAATATTAATGAAAATCTTGACCTATTCGGCTTGGTAAGCTGGCTGACTGAGTCTGACATATTGACTTGTTATATCTGTAGTGGATAAGAAGGTTCGATTTGAGTTCTAAAGGCTAAATAGCTCTACACTAATGGCGGTTTGTGACACTTGTCTAGCTATGAGAAAAGGAAGCCCATGCATCCAACATATATAGAGCATGAAACTTTGAGCTATGCCACGTATCAACAAGAGAAGATCTGTGAAAAACTTGACAAGGGCTAGTTAAAAGTGAAAAAAAAAACTTAAGCTTCAAGATAAAAGAGGGCTCTACCAAACCTAGGCATGTGGTAAGTTAAGATTAAATAAACAAGGCCTACGCGAATAAGAAGGTAAAAGAAGCATGCCTATAGACGTGGTAGCAATGGAAGTCATAAGTGTTGCAACAAAAACCCTCTTCAGCATCGCTTATAAGCTAGACTTTAGTTTTCCTCTTAAAATATGTTTACTCCAAGCAAGCAGTCTTATCATAGCTGAATCAAACCCTTGTTTAATTACTTTAAACAGTTTCAAAGTTCATTATCTTGAGTTTAACAATTGGAGTTCATTAGAGTTGGTCTTTGAAAAACATTGCTTGAATTTATAGCTTGTTTGTGAGTTTTGAGATGTGAGATAAGAAAAGAAAGGAAGAGAAGGGAAAAGACGACAAGGGAAGATAAGAGAACACAAATTTTCTTCCTCTTGTTTATGAGTTTAAGAGAGAAAATAAAACTTATTTCTTTTCCCTTGTTTATGAGTTTAGCAGAAAAGAAAAGACTCTCGATTACGTGTATACCCTTATACTACACTGTGATAATTCTAACAAACACAATGAATGTATGATCTAGCAAAAGAACATGATTTCAATTGGAAAACAAATTAGTCATCAATGCCATCATACAAAGTCCACACTACAATAATGTAATAAACTTTACGTAAATGGTTAATGTCACAATAGAAAAAATAAAAATTAACCATGAGTTGATTACAAACATCCCAACATCCAAATCTAATTGATGTCACACAAAAAGCAAGAGAATTAGTCATGGGTCAACTCTAACATCTAAAACAATTCTTTATTTGTAAGTAAAATCGTAAGTTCTTGTAAGAAACCCTAAAACCTATAAGTCATTAAAAATGTAATCTTTATTATCTCAAGGTTAATATGGGCCTTATAAAAATATTACTTATGAAAGTTTTCTTTCTCTCCGTTTCTTTTAAATTTTGGGAGGAAAGATGAAGAGAAAAGAAGCCCAAACTTTCACTAATTTCTCTTCTTATCTGTCCTTAAAAAATTCACAAACTAGAGAAAAGGAGAAAAGAGTCACTTTCCTTTCTTTTTCACTCTTTTCTCTTCTAAAAAACTCACAAATAGCTAGCTATTAACATTTCTACAGTACTTGGTTTGATTATGAGTGTAGGAGTCGACTAACCAATGAGTGGTTCAACTAATTTATCAAACTAATCCGGGAGTAGATCACCTAATCTAGCACTAAAAGTCCTAAAAGTTAGACAAAAAAAAAACTCAAAGGATAATCCCTAATCTTCATAGATTGTTTGAAAAGAAGTCAAAATGCACTTTTCTCAGCCACAAGTCATTTTCATGAGAGCTATTTTAAACACTTGGATCAATCAATTCATGACACGTTCACAACATAATAAGCTAATGTGAGGCACTGTCAGAGCGTCTTCACCCATAAACAAAAGGTATCTTTCATTTGATACGGAACAAACTCGGGTGCATTTAGCTTCAAAACTTATCCAAACGTAAAATGATTAAATTCACTTATCTCGGGGAAACTTAAATTTTATTTCCATGATGATAACTAACGTTTTTGGTTGTTTCTATTTGATCTCAAATCATGGATGTCTTGCTAGAGCCTAAAGATATTATTGCCATGATGATAACTAACATTTTTTGTTGTCTCTATGTTCTTTTTATGTGTTGATCTTATGTGCAAGATGGAGATAATAGCCTACGAAGAATTTGCATCTTGAATCTAACAAAC
Organism: Escallonia rubra; assembly: GCA_033065855.1. Taxonomy (NCBI): domain Eukaryota; kingdom Viridiplantae; phylum Streptophyta; class Magnoliopsida; order Escalloniales; family Escalloniaceae; genus Escallonia; species Escallonia rubra. Next base: position 251,302 of record JAVXUO010000467.1, on the reverse strand, counting down.
ACCGCTGCACAACGCGGGATTGATGATCACCCCTCTCTCTCTCTCCCCCCCCCCCCCTTCGTGTATCATCTCATGACCGTGGGGAGATGATTGAGTTTAATCATGACCTAGTTTATATGCTGGGCTTGAACATGCCCCTATTCGGCTCGAACTCAGTTGAAATTGAACACACGATTGTTTACAAGCATGAATCCTGCCTCTATATCACGAATTACTCATTTCGAGAACTTATAAAATCCTCCATCTGCCTAGTCTTCTTCTCCTCCTCCATTCAGTTCCGTTAACAGAGTAAATAAATTTTCTTGCATGTCCAATTTTCATTGTGGATATGATCTAGTGCTTTGGAATTAGCTTTTGTTGGAAATAGTTTCCAAAAAAAAGGGAAAATATATAGAATGTCAATGAGCTTAAGAAGTGAATGTAAACAAAGACATAAGAATAATTAGGTTATGAGCATAAAATTTTTGATTTACCTCAAAGCTGTTTTAGAATGCGGCACACTCACCATTAAGGGTCTAAAGAATCTACCTTCAACACCTTTGAAACAAGTATGTTAACACTATAACATCCCAGAATTTTCAGAACGTTAGCATTCACTCGATCATTTACACTAAGGCGATAAAACCCTCAAACTCAACCAATTTAGTACCACCAGTCAGTCAGAGCAACTAAACCATTGAATAATATAGTACTCTTAATCTACTATCATAATTGAAACATCAAGTCTAAGTCAAAATTTTAAATAACAATACTGACCCACGTAGGGGTTCTAATGACCAAGACTAAAACTTATATTCTCTTTCCCTCGCTCGGCCCTAATCCATATATACCCAATGCAATCTATTGTTGGTTATTACATGCAGAAGGGGACAGAAAAAAGGGGTAAGCTTTTGGTAGCTCAGTAAGGTCGCTCAATAATCCAGAAGAAGGAATACAAACGATTATCAGATTCTCTTCAAAAACGATTAGGGAAGAGATTCAACTCAATTCCTAAAATCATATATAGAGACAGAAACAATTCCAATCACATGAAAAATAACGCAAATGATATTGAACATGAGTGAATGCAAAGCCATACAGGCAGTGCAGGGTAATCACTTAGCAAAGCCACAAAGGCGATGCTCACTAACACTGTGGTTACATATGCATATGAACACTAGCTAGACCATCAAGGTACTGGCGTCACCCAGCAATAACAGACCATCCTTACATCACCCCAGATACAAATCATCCTTATAACACCTCAATATAATTTCTCATGTCAATATGCAAAATCGATAATCGCTAATGCAACATAAAAATCGATGCTCGATGGATAACAATTAAAGAGCATCGATACGAGTTTCAATAAACGCTTTAAGGCTCAATGAAAGGTTTTAAAGGCAAACAATGTAACTTGTATCAACATAACAGAGTCCAAATGAATAGCTATAACAAGTCAGAATAACATACGAAATCAAATAAGAGGAGTTTGGTTCGGATAAAAATCCCTTACCTCAATCCAAAAATGCGCTCGCTGATATTCAACCTCGTAGAATCCTCGAATTAACCTAAATTAGCAGATTAATTATTAGAATACAACCTAGTCTCACAAAAAATTAATCTAATGTTAATTCTTAATCGTTGCTCACTCCGACACTCTTAACGTAAACAAAAACGAATCGGATCCCCGAACGGCTAAACCTAATCGATAACCATGTACACTCTATAACGTATTAAGACACTCCAAATTTCATAATATATGCTTATAAAATAATTTTATACCTTAAAACAGCATAACAAGTAACAATATAAATTTTCTAAATTTTTGAATATTTTTGAATTAAAAACGATTTTCTTAAATACCAGTAAAAGCCCAAAAATAACAATTAATATTTCTAGCTCAAATCGGAGTCCCATAATTTTCATGATAACTTCATAATGTATAAGGCAAATACTGAAACTAAAATTAGGATTTCAAAAGCACCGGAACTAATTTAAAATTATATGTTTTGCTAAATCAAATATGATACAGATTTAGTAACAAATCAACTCTAAAAATTATGAAACATAAACTGAAACTTATTTGTATCATAAAATATTTATAGTACTTTTCCCAGAATTTATTAATAATTTTAAAGCCTCCAAACTAATTTTAGAGAAACTGAATTTCAAAAAATATTAAAAATATCCACCGATATCAGAAAAATCTGAAATTTTAACAGTAATTCTAATATTTCCCTAAAAATATTTCTGCAAAATTTTAGCATTTTTTGACAATCACAAAAGACCCAACAGTCACGTGGTACAACTGTGCAAGCACAGTGTACCACTCGCTGCATAAACCCGTTTCCCCATCTTCTTCTTCCGTATCTCTCTCTGCGCACATAATTCTTTTCTAGAATAACTCACACACATGTTGTGACACCCCCAGCCAAGTGACGTCACTGGAACTGAGATGTCAATTATGTAAACGTCACAACCTTAAATACAACACAGAGCAACTACAACCTTAAGATCATAAAGGAACAACACAACACGTCCTTACAAAAAAATTCCTTGATAGTACACATCGTATTGCAGCGGAAACTGCATAACATAACACAACTTAAAATTTACACCAAATTTTATATCATTGTCTCGATATATATATCCTCACAGGACCTCGGCATAATTTATCTTTACCTTTACTCGAGGTTTCTCCCTGTTCAAACCTAGTATCTGAAAAACACAAAAGATAAGGTATGAACGCAAGTCGCCCAGTAAGGATAATATGGGGAGTACAACATACAATTCTTTCGAAATTATCGGATAATCGATCTTGAATTTTCAACGAAGCCAAAGGATTTAAGGATGCCAAGAACGAACATTTGCAACCATCTTGCTGCATCACCTTTGTTCAGACTGAGCGGTTCAAGCCCAACAGAACATCATCATTTCCACTTGGACAGACTCGTGGACTATGCAAGTGCAATTCAAAAGAAAACACTAAAGCAAATAATCATCATGAGAATAATAAGACAATAAATTCAGCAACATCAAATAAAATCAATTGCAATGCATGCTTGACTCGACACGACACGACACGACACGACACGACACGACACGACACGACAAACTCTAGCACGCTTCATTCCCTTTTTGTTAGTTACTTTCTTTTTCACTGACTGCCAGTTACTTCACTTCACTGGCCCTCCACTTAATGATGCCCCTTCATACGGGGTGTTCATCTCAGTCTTGTCCAGATTAGGGGTCGGTTTTCATCAAAGGAGCGGACTTAGAGAGTGTTTTCGATCATAAGTCCTCAACAATGCTTCCAGGCTCATTATCGGGCGGACTAAGGGAATTCATTCTACCTTAATTCCTCAACAACACAAGTCAACAAGAAGTACCGGGTCATAAGATCAACCAGTATTCCAACATAAATATAGGAGTTCAACACAAGCATCATCAACATGGTATGCCAAGCAAAACAATGGATACCATAAACGGAACCGCACTATCCTTACCTGTTGGTTTTATAGCCCATAAACTCCTCGCTTCCTGATTTTCTCAGCAACGGAATCACCTATCAAATAAAAATCTTCTCATTAGACAACCTTAGAATACAAAAACATGCCTAACCTTACCTTCCCCCTCCCTTACCGCTTATCTGTTTCTAACTTATTACAGCTAATACGTTAACCGGATATGCCCTAGCCCATAAGGTGCATCAACCGCACTATTTTCCTTCTTGTGCCTATCTAAACTCAATTTCCTCATTACTTCTTACTGCTTAACCATGAGTTTTCACAAGATTCGTCACCGGGTGTGGAAAATTACCAAAACACCCCTGGCCATAGGTAAAATTACCTAAACACCCCCTGCCGACTTCTGCACCAATAAACACTCCCAATTGGCTCAAACTACCTTTTTAAAACAGTGTAAACTGATTTTTTTACTAAAAAGTCATTTGTTTAAATTTTTACTCGGAAATTCCATCCCCATAACCAAATCGAGCGTTAGGGAACCAATTTTGTCAAAAATACCAATCAGCCTTCAAATGTCATGACATTTTTTACTCTGAAGTGTCTCCGCTGCATAAAGTCTCAGTAAAAATTTTCAGATTAAATTACATTCATTTGGTATTTTTTTTTAAATTTTGAAACCCTATTTTAAGGATAAATATATTTAACATCGTTAAGAAACTCATAAACATCCCAAAATTTTACAGTATATATATCTGTCAAAAAGAATATGAGTTTCTCTTGTGTTTGGGCAAATTCTTGCTTACAACTATGCTTCAAAAATAAAGTTTGAAATGAATTAGAGAATAAGACTTTTAGCGACATTTACGGTCATTATTCATCACTTTTGGATCAAATTGACACATTTTCATCACTTCCCACACTCCAAGCTGCATTCTTTAGGTTTTCATGCCCAGAAGTATTTCTCTTTCTTCACTTATACATGCATACTATGCTAACTTATCTCATTAGCTATTTAATTCCACTTCAAATCCCATTTAAATCACTTTAATTTCACTTTGTTTCCACATATCTAACTCCATAACTTCATTTCACATGGAATCATATCACAATATAATCATTTCAGCCTTAATTTCCATCAAGAATACATCAAAACACCAAGAACACACATACACAAAGCTGGTTCTTATCTCAATTTGAAGACCCGTAACTTATTCGATTCCTGACGAAAATGCCTTCTGTTTATTTCAATCTCTTCCTTTCTCTCCCTTCTATAACTTCTATGTTTAGTCTTTCACAAAATTCTTCCTGAATTTTCCTCAAATCCCCCTTCAATTAACTATTTCGCACACTGCAGGCTGATTTTTTTCCTGACTTTGGTGGTCCATAACTTCTTCATTTTTTCTCCAAAGCAAGCTCTGTTTCTTGGGTTTTCTTCCTCTCTCTTTCTCTGCGAATTCTCAGTTGAAAGTATCCCGAGATTCCTTCTTCATTTTCTGTAATTCTCCCTCAAACAGCTGTTCAGGGTGAGCCTTCTCTCGTGCCACCTCACCCTCCACTTAACTCAACATGCACACACTCCACATCTTGGAAACATGAGGTGTCATTCCCTCTCGTTTGTGGCTACCTTTGGTAGCCACGAAATCAAACCAGGATTTTTTTTAAAAAAAACTGTTACTATTTTACTTTTTTAAACAACAGGGATATTACACATGCCACTCCCTTTGCCCACTCCTTATACATACTACACACACTCGCCACTTACAGAGTTGCACACATTAACACACTTTCTCTACACACAAATACAGCAATATGCATGAAACTTACCATCTTCACTGCTACTGCCTTACGGCAGTAGCTCCTGCCCGCTTCCTTGGTCAACACAATGTCACACATGCACTCTCATGCCCACCACTTCACTTTATCTATACACTCACATATACACTATACACACATATATATATATACCCACAAAATACCCAAAACAGCCTTTTCCCTTCTCCTACAACACACCCATAACACCTTTTTGTTTCCTTGAATTGGTAACAATACTCAGTAAGACCTAAACTCAGCCTTTTGTTCTTAATATTAGTTAAACAATTCATGCTCCATGACCACAATATAACCATCAAAGCCATGACTCAAGTACAAAGATGCTTCTCAGGAGAATGAAAAAAAAATGCACAAGAAGGCCATATCTAAAGCCATTTGACAAGAGTTCTCAAATCAGAAATCTTCACACACATTAAAACCCATGGCACCCACATCCATGGAAAATTCCATTTCCATCTCAAAATTCTACAAACACACACTGCACGTAGGCTGTTTTGACAACCCCTCACTCACACCAAACACTCACAAATCCATCCTCACGGCTGCCACCAATTTCCCTATCACACACGCGCGCGCACGTATTTGACAGTCCAATACACCAACGCACGCATATATTTTCAGCCTACTCAGTTCTAAACACACGCACAAAAAAAAAAACTGTAATTGTAACGCTTAAAAGACTTACCGGATATCGAATCATGATTTGCCGGAAATCTTGTTGGCTTTCCTTGTCTCCCTTTCATGAGCACACAGCCTATCTTCTCTTTCTCTTTCTTTATTCCTTTTTTTTTCCTTCTCTTTTCTCTGTCTCCCTTTTTACTCTGTTTCTCTGTCTATTTTTCTGTATTTGTTCTTCTCATCAATCGAAAGAGAAAAACTCTCTTTTTTAAATTCTATTGTGTAACCGAAAATCCCTTAATTCTCTCCTAATGTCCTCCATGGTTTCCTGTCTTTCCAAATTATATAGCTGACTTTTGTTTTTTTCCCTCACGCCAATCGTTGCTAAAGAACCCAAATAATTACTTATAAATTTGTCGCTTAAGGAAATAAACGTGAACAGTTTAGTGTACAAAAAGCTTCATTTTTGCAGCTTATAGTCATTTTAAAAAATGTCGCTAAAACAAACTGATCAGTCTTTTTATTTCTCTAAACTTGGTAAATAACTCAAAAGACCCCTAAGAATAGTAACTTATTCAAAGGCACATAAAAGGTTACTAAAACTATGAAGGTAGCCCAAAAATGAAATAATTGGCTATAGATTATTTGGGGTCTTATATTTCATATATTTAGTTTTAATAAGCAAAAGTTACTATTCAACTATTAAAATAAATTTTCTACTAAAATTTTCAGTAACATGTCAAAAAAGTGTGTCCGGTAAAATCAACCATGGAGTTGAAAAACGTCTCTTGTTGTAATCTTATCGTATTTGATCAACTGATAGTATTTTGCATCGTTTGATATGAAATTTTGCTCATTCAATAGTAATTTCTGCAAAGAAGACATGGAATGCGCCATAGTCTAACTTTGACGAAGATATGTGTACCCATTAAAAGAACTTTGAACTTTTAAATTGGGAATTAATGATAACTCTACTTTACTTCTTATCGTTTACACTCAATTTTATTTTATTTTATTTTTTTGCTTGAATTCTTTTAAGTGTATTCTTTTAAGTGACACTCTTTAATGACATTACTGACATCAGTTTTGGTCTTTTATTGATGACCATGGATGTTAGTGTTTGAAAAATCGAGTATGGTTATCCATCTCGTTAAACTAACCATCTTTATATGTTTGTTCACGTTTTATCTTGTATATATCACTATACCTATGCCATGAATAAGGTTTGAATTCTACAACCTTGTGTTGATTCATAGACAAGGGCGAATCTAGAAAGTCTAATCGGGGGGCGCCAAAAAGACATAAAAAATAATTATGGCTAACATAAAAGAATGAAGAAGGTTCAAGTTCATCAACATTACTACTGCTAACATTTTTTGTTTGAAAGAAAGAATCAATTGTGCGTGACCTTTCTCCATCTACAAAAATAAGCATATTATAATTAGCGTAACTATTGAATACGTTAAGTGCATAGTAAATTACTCAGTTCGTGTTTTTTTGTAACTAGTGAATATGTTAATACTATAAGAATTAAACTAATAAATAGCGTAACTATTAAAATAGCGTAATATTGAAATAGCGTAACAATTGAATATATTAATACTATAATTAGCATAACTATTGAATTTGTTAATACTCCAAGAATTAAACTATAAACAAAAGAACTCACATTGATCAATTCATATTTTTTCGTAATCCAGAAATTTGAAATTTGAGATTTGGAAGAATGAAGAATAAGAACGAAGAAAATTATGACAGCGTAGGGCACAAATCTAATAATGAAGATGGTTAGTTTTTTATGCAACAGTTCCGCCCCTGTTCATAGATGACTTTTTTATTCTAATAATGAAACAATATAAGTGGGTGAGACTATTTTTGCACCCCATATTATAAATTCCGTACATCATTTTTTCCATCTAAAATTATCACCAATAGTTTAACCAAAACAAAAATCGTTACAGGTAAGTTACTGTATTCTACCCACAAATTTGTAACTCCCCAAAAATACTTGGAAAATAACATTTCTATATTTTACTAGGAAAGTCTAACTTATCAGATAAATGTAATGGGAAAATAACATGCCACTAGGGCTATACATAAACTGAGTCATTCTTGCTAAAATTTTATTCGTGTTAGTTTGTATCTTAAATGAACATCACATGAAAACTTTTCAAACACAAGCCGAGCTTGAATACATGAAACTGTTCATTAGTATACTGTTGAACAGCTTGTTAAGCTAGAAATTAATATTTTTGCCTGATGTTTTAGTAATTCTTATCTGTAGAATTATCAATAAAAGGCTTTAATCACTAAAAGGCTTTAAACCCAAACTGCTCAAAAGTCCAAGCTCAATTGCTCAACAATCCAAGCCCACACAATTACGAAACTCTGACTGAGCCCACATAGCTCACGCACCTATTAATCACCCAAGCCTTTATGAGTTTCATATGACCCAACCTCAAACCTTGTTGCCCTAATTCCTTCTAAACTCCGAGCTGCTCTCTCTCTCTCTCTCTCTCTCTCCCTCCCTCTCTAGCTCTCTCACACACACAGAAAGACACACACATACCCCACTCACACAAGCCATTATAGCAAATTCACAAGCCACTATAGCAACGTTAGTGTCACATGCTTTAGTGAACGAAAGAAATGAGATCCCAAAAACAAACTAGAAATACATTTTGTTGCAGATACGTTCAATGGCTGCCATTCGATTCAATGGAAATACACTGGGTGAAGGATATACGAATTCAACAAAGCCCACACAACAAGAAAGAAGACAAACGAAAAACCAACCTCATGCACCGTTCCACATTACCCAACTACACTTGTTCCTTTTCCGCTTTGATTTTTCCGACCACATCTTCCTCCATTTTCTGGGCCATGCCCTGCAACCATTCCTCGTAACTCTTCACCAGATCTTCAAACTTCCAACCTTCCACCGGGTCAACGGCGAAGGACCACTCCATCACGCACCCGTCTCCACCTCTGGGAACGACCTTGAGCGTCGAAACGTACGAGTTGAACCCGATGTTGCCCTCGACTATTTCATAGGTTATACTTTTCTTTTCATGATCAATGGCTATCAGCCTCTCTTTAGCCCAGCTCACGGCTTGCTCTCCACCCTCGGTTGGGAGGCTCAATCCGGCACAGTACCGGATGCAGCCCGGTTCGCCATTGGATCCGTGGATACCGTGACAAACTGACAGGCCCGGGAACCATTTGTGAAGGTTGAAGAAGTCTTTGCAAAGCGGCCATATTTGGTCTGCACTTGCCTTTGCTAGCTTTGTTGACACCTTGGCTTCCCACTTGGGCTCTGGACACTTTTGCTCCATCACACATACAACACACACACAGAGAGGAGAGAGGGAGAGAGGGAGAGAGAGATTGATGGTCGTGTGTGAGCGAGTTAAAGAAAACCACCTTTTGGTTCTGGGGTTCCGTCCATAGTTGGAAAATCATTGCAAGAATCATGTGTTATGAGGTATCTAATATATAATATGTACATGTGGGCAACCATAGAAAGAACTTCAAACGTTTGACCATTATTAAAAATTTGAAGTGACACTCTCTAATGACTTAAGGCACGTTATATTAGTTTAGTGAGGACTACGAAATCTAACCGTTAAAATTGAAGTGACACTCTCTAATGACTTAAGGCACATTATATTAGTTTTAAAAACGTTTGATCTATATTGGCGTTTGTTTCTTCTTATAGTGGAAATATTTTAAGTAGAGTGAGCCTTTTTTGCACTCCATTTGCTATTTTCGTAGCTCATTTTGTCCATCTAAAAATTATCACCGGTGGTTTAACCAAAACAAAGATCGTCACAAGTAACCTATTATATTCTAGGTAGCCACAACTTTGTGACTCCCCAAGAATACTTGAAAAATAAGATTTTGTATATTTTACAACCAAAATCTATCTTATTATTAGCTTTTATAAGTAGTGGAAAAAGAAATTACTCAACCAGCACCATATCCTTACATGTACCTAAATGGCCGCCAAAAGGCAAACCAAACTGGTAGTGTAAAAAACAGAGTAGATTTCGCACACCAAACAATAAAGAAAATAATCGAAAACAATAATAAAAAATAAACGCACACAAGACATGACCTGTCAAAGATCTCCTCCTATCCAAATCTCCAGCGTAATCTGAGTCCACATATATAACAACTCTACCATTCGCATCACTGCCCCAATGGTAGACAAAACCAATATCGACAATTCCTCAGAGGTATCGAAGAATCCATTCCACTCCCTGCCATTGAGTTTTGTCAAGATTACTCCTGTACCGGCTAACCACGCAGACTGCATGAGAAATGTCTGGTCTTGTGCAAACCATAGTATACATGCGATTGTTCACTACACTAGCATATGGAACACACGCCATGTGCTCCAACTTCTTCAGGGTCTATGGGAAATCAGCTGCTGAAAGCTTGAAGTGTGCCACCAAATGAGTAGTCATAGGTGTGGAGTTTTTTAACCAAAGCGTTGCAGTACCCATTCAGTATACTTTTTCTAGGACAAGTACAAAATTCCTGCAAGCCAACTGCTCTGAATCTCCATCCCTAATACCCTTTTTCCAGCACCCAGGTCGTTCATCTCAAATTTCCTTTTCAACTGCTCTTTCAAACCGTTGATATCTGACATTGTTTTTGCAGCAATCAATATGTCATCAACATACAACAGTAAGTATATATGAGAACTATATGTATCCTCTGGTGATACACACAACTGTCACAAGCACTCCTGGTGTAACCTCTCTCTTCCACAAAAGTGTTCAACCGCTTATACCATAAACTTAGAGATTGTTTTAATTCATACATGGATTTTTTGAACAAGCAAACATGATCTTCCTTATCCTGGATCACGAACCCCTCTGCCTAGCGCATGAATATCTGCCCTTCCAACTCACCATCTAGAAAAGTTGTCTTAACATCCACTCATTCAAACTCCAAGCCATACAGAGCAACAATAACAAGCAACACTCTTATCGAAGTATGTTTTACTACAAGAGAAAATATTTCATTGTAATCAATAACTTCTCTTTGAGTAAGACCCTTAGCTACCAAACGTGCTTTATACCTTGCATTTTCCACTCCAGAAATTCCCTCCTTCTTCTTCTAGATCCATTTACAACCGATAATCTTCTAGCCCATAGTCACTTTCACCAATTTCCACGCTTGATTCTTGTAAAGAGATTCCATCTCTTCACTCATAGCAACTATTCATTGCACTGATTCTGCCATTCTTGATGGCGTCTTCAAATGTAACAGACTCTTCAACCTCAATACATATGTCACACTCAGAGCATAAGAAACTATATCCGCATATCCATACTTCTGAGGAGGTAGAATTTCTCTTCTCGATCTGTTTCTTGCAATACTATAGTGTTGTTCCTAAGGTTCTTCATTCTCATCGGTAGAATGAGAACCAACTTCCTCACCTGTAGGAATTATCGACAAAGAATCTGGAGCTCTAACCTCCAGCTTCACCTTCTCATTGACACTGTGGTCTTTCTTTGCATCAATCAACTCCTCCATCTTCGAAAGCATCTGTGAGGCCCCGATCTTAATTAGCTTCTAATAATTTTATTAAGATTAAACATATTTAATTTTGATTGAAATGATATGATCGTGTTATATTATTTGTCTACATAAAATGAATATTGAAATTAATTGTGGGCCCAAAATATAATTATGTAAAACCTTGGGGGTTAAAAAGTAATTGTGCAAAACCTTGGGGGGGCCAATATGCAAATATGAAAAGTTGGTATTAGTGGCATGCCATGTGTTGCCTTAGGATTAATTGTTGGTGGTGAGTAATCAAAGGAATAAGTGGATAATTTAGAAACAAAAGAGAAGGTGGAAGGGAAGAGCACCATTCGGCCAAGAAAAACAAAGAGAGAAAGGTAGGAGGAAGGAAAAGAAAAGGGAGAAAGAAGAAGAAAGGAAAGAAAAGAGAGAAAGGGAGGACGAAAAGAAGAGAAGAAAGAACAAGGAGAGCATCAAAGTTTCTTGAATTCACAGAGTTTGATTTACTTGGAGGTAGGTTATCTTGTGTTTTTTTTTTCTTAAGTATCAGAACATGTATGAGAAGTATTATGATGGTAGTAAAACACTTACATATATTTTCTTGAAAAGATTCAAGGAGAAGGGTGTTCATGTATGCTGAAATCTGCAAAAACAGTCATGGAATTAGGGTTATATTTGGTGCTTAGAAATATATACTTTTAGTTAAGATATGGACCTGATTATTTTATATGTTATACTACTACATGTTTAGGGTATATATACCAAATTTCAGATTATTTTAAGTACTATTACTATGGTTTAAAATTCGTGGCTTGAAACCTGTTCTGTGAAACTGTACAGTCATGGAATTAGAGTACTTTGGATGCTTGTAAATATATACTTTTAGTTAAGATATGGACTTGGTTATTTTATATGTTACACTAGTACATGTATAGAGTATACATACCAAATTTCAGATTATTTAAAGTACTATTTATATGGTTTAAAATTCGTGGCTTGGAACCTATCTTGTGAAACTGTTGATAGGCAGATTCTGAAGTTTGTCTTTTAAAGGGCTTAATATGATCTTAAAACAATATTTTCGTGTCAAGTAAAATACTTGGATGTAGCTATTTAAGTCTAGTTTTCATAAATATATAGTTTGACTGTAGAATCCTTGTAATTAAATTGTTATGATTTTCGGAGTACGGACTACTCCTGCTGCCATTTGAAATACTGGGCAGATTAGGTTACATGTTTGGCATGTATTGTTGATAATACGGTAAATATGACTCGACAGGGGATTAAACATTTTGTGAGGTACTTGATGACATTCATGTTGACGTATGTACATGATTATGCATATCACGTGAAGGAGGAGGAAAAAAGTGAGTTGAGGGTGTTATTTGCCGGGGTTGGAAGTTATCCGGCCAGGGTTCTCGTTCTCGTTCATGTCTTGATAGTGCGCACTAGCTATGCGTACTAATTCTCGAAAGGAATTATTGGTGTGCCTGTGATGACGTTGGACTTCTTCTATCGAACCCGCTACATCAGTTGGTTGCGATACGAAAAGTCTCTCGCACTCAGGGAAGGTTGGCTCGTGCATGAGGGGCATATTTGCATATTGATATTCTCGTACTTGGCTTATATTTGTCTTGAACTTTATTGTACTGTATGGTTATTCTTGGCGAGATCAAGTTAATATTTAGGTCTTGCTTGTCATTCTCGTGTATGTTCTACAAGATTTCAAATCTTGCTCGATATGTTATTCTCGTTTCTTTTGAAGGCAAGTGTGAGCAGATGCTTGCATGTGTTACTCGATATGTTAAATTATTCTTAAGTACGTAGGTATCATCTGTTCAAGTGACTTGCATGTTCATACTAACTATACATAATATGATAAAGTCATGTTTAGACTTAAAAGCACCGGATACCCTACTGAGCCATTAGGCTGACCCATTCCCGATACTTTTTTCTAGGTTCGGAGTCGGAGTATTTGCCAAGGGACGAAGAGGATTACCTCGGGGAGACTCAAGAATATTACGCTGGGTGAGCAACGTTTAGTTGTTCTTCTTTTATTTTGGAGTGTAGTACTTGTATAGAAGAGAGGTAGTCTGTAATATAATGTTATGTTCAGTCTTTCCACTTATGGACGACTGTAACGTTTAAGTATGCTTCCGCTGTTTCTTTTGAGGTTGTAGTAAAGCTCTATTTATCCTTGAGGTATATGTGTTAACTAGCTTGTTTAGCGTTGCACTTCCCCCTCCAGGGGGGCGTGACAGCATCGAAAAGTCATCAAAGGTCACATCTCTGCTAATTAGAAACCAAGAGACTTAGAATCAGAACATTATAACTGATACCCTTTTACCCTACTTGCATAGCCTAAAAAATACATTTATTTGCTCTTGGCTCAAGTTTACCATCATTAACATGAGCATAAGCAGGACAACCAAATATCCTCAAATATTCATAATTAGCATGCTTACCAGACCAAACTTCTTCAGAAGTCTTGCAATTAATTGCAACCAAAAGAGACTTATTCACCCAAATGCAGCTATGTTAATAAATTCTGCCCAAAATTCCTTCGATAACTCGACATTTGAAAGCATACACTGAGCCCTCTCAAGAAGAGTTATATTCATCCATTCTGCAATCACATTTTATTGCGGCATTTTTCTAACAGTGTGATGTCTCACTATGCCTTCATTCTTGCAGAACTCAGTGAACTCTTCCAAACAGAATTTTATGCCATTGTTAGTCTCTCAAACACTTAATTTTTGTGCCTGTCTATTTTTTAGTCATCATCCTAACTGCTTCCACTAAACAAAGACATCATTTTTCTTCTTCAGAATGTACACCTAGTTCTTTCTTGAGAAGTCATCAATAAAGGTCAACATATATCTGTACCACCCTTAGAAGGAACCGTGGGAGGACCCCAAAGATCCGAATGGATATAATCCACCGTACCTTAGGTGGTATGAATAGCCTGACTGAATTTCACTTTGCACTGCTTTCCGAAGACACAATGCTTACAAAATCTAGCTTTTTTTGTTTTCCCATTTCCTAGCAAGCCTTGTTTGCTCAGCACATCCATGCCCCTCTCACTCATATGCAATAGACCTATATGCCATAGCTTGGTAGTGTCAGAATCTATATCAGAAGATGAAGATGAAGATGCTACTAATACATCTCTTATAATTGTGCTACCCTGTAACAAATACAGATATCTTGTTTCAACCCGTTCATCACAACAAGTACACCCTTCATTATCCTCATAACTCCACTTGTAGCCTGATAGCTACAACAATTAGAGTCAAGTGTACCCAAAGAAATCAAAATTTTCCTTAGCTTTGAATGTGCCTGACATGAGTCAAAGTTCTCACAATACCATCACGCATCCTAGTCTAAATTGAACATATTCTAAAAAATTTACAGGCGATATCGTTTGCCATAAGAACTTTACCACCATCAAATGAGCGATAAGTGGCAAACCAGTCCTTATTGCGGCACATATGATAGGAGAAACCCGAATCAAGAGTCCACCCTCCATTTGAAGAACTGATAATAACTGAGAGAACATCCGCGCCACCATAATTGTCTTCTACTACTCCAGCAACATCAACTGCCTTGGAATTATCTTTTTTCTTCCCTTTGACTGAGACCTCGATCTTCCTTTACTTTTAGAGCCAGCATGGTCAGTGCTTTGGCCTTGAGCCATTAGACCATCATATTGTTCTTCTCTCCTGATTTCTGTAACCTTCTTCCTTAATTCCTGATAATTTATCATAGCTTCAATCTCCTCCACAGATATTTTGTCCTTCCTATACAATAACGTAATAACAAGATGCTCATATGACGGAGGTAAAGAACACATCAACAGTAAAGATTTATCCTCACCTTCTATCTTGATAATAATAGTTTGGAGGTCTAATATTACTTTATTATATTCATCAAAATGATCACTAATAGATGTACCTTCTTTCATCCGGAGAGTATACATCCGTTGCCTCAAATATAGGCGAACTGTCAGAGACTTTGTCATGTACAAACTCTCTGATTTCAGTCTCAATCCAGCCGTAGTTGTTTCCTGAGAATAGGGCAATATAGACTCTCTCTAACATGTCTTCTTTTTCATCAGCAGAGAACGTCTCAAAAAGTCCTTGATTCCCCTTTAACGCTTTCAACAACCCTTGTTGAATCAGAACAACATGCATCATCATAGTCCATAAACCGAAATCCTTCGATCCATCAAATTTCTCCAAATCATACGTCGCCAAAGTGTTTGGCGCCATTGCAAAGTCCTTTCAATTTAAAGGCACATAAGACACAACTTGTAAAAAATTATACTAGATTTCGTACCAAACAATAAAGAAAAAAATCAAAAACAGAAACATAAAATAAAGGCACATAAAACAAAAGATTTATGTGGTTCGGCAAAAGCCTACTCCACGGTAGTAGTAGCAATTTTACTATGTTTCTCAATGGAGATTGCATATCTTTGTCTATCTCACCAAACCATCTCAAAAAATGACTCATCTCTCTTGATCCCAAAAAACAATACAAGAAGACTTATATATACTCAGAGCTAAGTCGTGACCTTATCTAAATAACCAATGTGGGACAAGATGACTTATATCCTTAGGGCTAAGTCGTGACCCACTCTGAATAACCGGTGTGGGGCACCCACACACATTAACCAATTTTCGGGTCGCCCGGGTCATAAATGTGTTTTTATCCAAGACAAATTATATGACAGGTAGTGATTCAGTTCTTTCACCATGGCACTTAACTGAAATGTCTCACGTCTGTTTACACGTGTGCATCTTATTAATTCTTTTATTTAATTTGACGTTGGGGTAATTCATTTTCTTGCATACTCATTCTCCAATTGGTGCATATGATCCACTACTTTTGCAATATTACATTGCATTATTTTTTATGGCGGCCTGACATTGTGAAGCATACGCATGATGCACAGTTGGTTGCTATATTAAAGAAAATCTAGATCTATTCAGCTTGGCAAGCTGGCTGACTAAGTCTGACATATTGACTTGTTATATCTGTAGTGGATAAGAAGGTTCTATTTGAGTTCTAAAGGCTAAATAGCTCTACACTAATGGCGGTTTGTGACACTTGTCTAGCTCTGAGCAAAGGAAGCCCATGCATCCGACATATATAGAGCATGAAAATTTGTGCTATGCCACGTATCAACAAGAGAAGATCTGTGAAAAACATGACAAGGGCCAGTTAAAACTGGAAAAAAAAAACTTAAGCTTCAAGATAAAAGAGGGCTCTACCAAACCTAGGCATGTGGTAACTTAAGATTAAATCAACAAGGCCTACGTGAATAAGAAGGTAAAAGAAGCATGCATGTAGACGTGGTAGCAATGGAAGTCATAAGTGTTGCAACAAAAACCCTCTTCAGCATCGCTTCTAAGCTAGACTTTAGTTTTCCTCTCAAAATATGTTTACTCCAAGCAAGCAGTCTTATCATAGCTGAATCAAACCCTTGTTTAATTACTTTAAACAATTTCAAAGTGCATTATCTTGAGTTTAACAATTGGCGTTCATTAGAGTTGGTCTTTGAAAAACGTTATGGAGGTAATTTGCTTGAATTTATAACTTGTTTGTGAGTTTTGAGATGAGAGAAAAGAAAAGAAAGCGAGAGAAGGGAAGAGACGACAAGGGAAGATAAGAGAACACAATTTTTCTTCCTCTTGTTTATGAGTTTAAGAGAGAAAAGAAAACATCATTCTTTTCCCTTGTTTGTGAGTTTAGCAGAAAAGAAAAGACTCCCGATTACGTGTATACCCTTATACTACAGTGTGATAATTCTAACAAACACAATGAATGTATGATCCTAAAAAAGAACATGATTTCAATTGGAAAACAAATTAGTCATCAATGCCATCATACAAAATTCATACTACACTAATGTAATAAACTTTACATAAATGGTTAATGTCATAATAGAAAAAATAAAAATTAACCATGAGTGGATTACAAATATCCCAACATCCAAATCTAATTGATGTCACGCAAAAAGCAAGAGAATTAGTCATGAGTCAACTCTAACATCTAAAACAATTCTCTATTTGTAAGTAAAATGGTAAGTTCTTGTAAGAAACCCTAAAACCTATAAGTCTTTAAAAATATAATCTTTATTATCTCAAGGTTAATATGGGCCTTATAAAAATATTACTTATGAGAGTTTTGTTTCTCTCCGTTTCTTTTAAATTTTGGGAGGAAAGATTAAGAGAAAAGAAGTCCAAACTTTCTCTAATTTCTCTTCTTATATGTCCTTAAAAAACTCACGAACTAGATAAAAGGGAGAAAAGAGTCACTTTCCTTTCTTTTTCACTCTTTTCTCTTCTAAAAAACTCACAAATTTCTAGCTATTAATGTTTCTACAGTACTTGGTTTGATTATGAGTGTAGGAGTCGACCAACCAAGGAGTGGTTCAACTAATTTAGCAAACTAATCCAGGAGTAGTTCACCTAATCTAGCACTAAAAGTCCTAAAAGTTAGGCCCAAAAAAAAAATTACTCAGAGGATAATCCCTAATCTTCATAGATTGTTTGAAAAGAAGTCAAAATGCACTTTTCTCAGCCACAAGTCGTTTTCATGAGAACTATTTTAAACACTTGGATCAATCAAATCATGACACGTTCGCAACATAATAAGCTAATGTGAGGCACTGTCAGAGCGTCTTCACCCATAAACAAAAGGTAACTTGCATTTAATACAGAACAAACTCGAGTGCATTTAGCTTCAAAACTTATCCAAACATAAAATGATTAAATTCACTTGTCTCAAGGAAACTTAGATAATATTTCCATGATGATAACTAACATTTTTTGTTGTTTATATGTTCTTTTTCTGTGTTGATCTTATGTGCAAGATGGAGATAATAGCCTACTAAGAATTTGCATCTTGAATCTCACAAACACCGCTGCACAACCTGGGTTTGATGATCACCTCTCTCTCTCTATCTCTCTCCCCCCCCCTCTCGTGTATCATCTCGTCACCATGAGGAGATGATTAAGTTTAATCATGACCTAGTTTATATCCTGGGCTTGAACATGCCCTTATTCGGCTCGAATTCAGTTGAAATCGTACACACGGCTGTTTACAAGCATGAACTTCGTTCATGCCTCTATATCACGAAATACTCATTTGGAGAACTTATAAAATCCTCCATCTGCCTAGTCTTCTTCTCCTCTTCTATTCAATTCCTTTAACATGTTAAATAAATTTTCTTGCATGTCCAATTTTCATTGTGTATATGATCTAGTGTTTTGGAATTAGCTTTTGTTGGAAAAAGTTTCCAAAAAAAAGGGAAAATATATAAAATGTCAATGAGCTTAAGAAATGAATGTAAACAAAGACATAAGAATAATTAGGTTATGAGCATAAACTTTTCATTTACCTCAAAGCTCTTTTAGAATGCGGCACACTCACCATTAAGGGTCCAAAGAATCTACCTTGAACACATTTGAAACAAGTATGTGATGCCAAGGAAAGTGGGTTCGTACCTACGTGGAGGTGCCACAAAGGCTGCAGTCTGAGTCATCTTCCAAGTATGTTGATGTAGGGCACAACAAGGGTGAAACAAGGGCAGAGACCAAGAGCTTCTCAGACAGAGCCTGAGGGTGGCAGTACTGCGAGGGCGATGGCGCAGGATGAATATACAACAACAGTCATAGTCTGACGCTTAGATCCAAAGTCAGGGTCCTGTATGTTTCTCTCTATAGGATTCTAGAGTGAGAAAGTGAAAATATGAGAGAGTGAAGAAGAAGTCCTGAAAATGTCCAACCGTTATCTCTCGTCCGAATGAATTCTCAAGACCTCTATTTATAGAGATTGAGATGATGATGTCATAAACCGACACGTGGCACTCCCCGGGAGTGACACGTCACCGGGGAGTCCACGGGTGCCGGTGCTCCATGGACTGTCAGATCGCATATTCACCCGGCCTGTCCCGCACAACGTCGCTCTGTCTGTCAGGAAAGACTGGCTCTCACCGCAACGGTGTGCCAAGAGAACCCCCTTGATCTAGCCTCCAATCCAAGCCCTTGCAGAGTCCCACAGGCCTGGCAGCGGTGGGGAAGACCCGACGCCCAATTGCCAGGTGGACTAGGCACGATGCCCTCCGAAGACCTGCTCCCGTCTCGGAGTGACCTAAGGGTCATAGTCCCTAGGGGTGCCGACGGAAGCCCCCAGTGCCGGAGCACGTAAGCCAGTCACGCAGACACCCTGACAGAGATAGTGTCCCGGAGGAGTCACCTATTTCGCAGGCCGAGGTAGCATTCTGGAGGAGCCGTCTACCTGGACGGCCAAGGTAGCATCCCGAAGGAGCCGTCTACCTGGCGGAAGGGGAGTTGAAGAGCTCCCTGGCGGAGATAGTGTCCCGGAGGAGTCGCCTATCCCCGCGGGTGAGTCCTTGTGCCGGAGCACTTGGAGCATGTCAAGGTAGCATCCCGGAGGAGCCGTCTACCCGACTGGCCGAGGTAGCATCCCGGAGGAGCCGTCTACCTGGCAGAAGGGGAGTTGAAGAGCTCCCTGGTGGAGATAGTGTCCCGGAGGAGTCGCCTATCCCCGCGGGTGAGTCCTTGTGCCGGAGCACTCGGAGCATGTCAAGGTAGCATCCCGGAGGAGCCGTCTACCCGACTGGCAGAGGTAGCATCCCGAAGGAGCCGTCTACCTGGCAGAAGAGGAGTTGAAAAGCTCCCTGGCAGGGATAGTGTCCCGGAGGAGTCGCCTATTCCCACGGGTGAGTCCTTGTGTCGGAGCACTCAGAGCGAGTCAAGGTAGCATCCCGGAGGAGCCGTCTACCCGACTGGCCGAGGTAGCATCCCGGAGGAGCCGTCTACCTGGCGGAAGGAGAGTTGAAGAGCTCACTGGCGAAGATAGTGTCCCGGAGGAGTCGTCTATCCCCGCAGGATGTTGCACACTCCGGAGAGTGGATCGAAGGCAAGGTGCGCATGGTGTGGTGAATGAGTGTGGTGCCCGGGGGCATGTAAGATGATTGTGGCGCATGGGCGCGATGAAGTGAGTAAGGTGCCGGGGGCACGTCTGTGTTAGTGGCGCGGCGCACGGGCACGACGGTGTGCGTAAGGTGCCGGGGGCACGTTTGTGTCAATGGTGGCGCATGGGCGCGACAGAGTGCGCATGGTGCCGAGGGCACGGTAGTGTGATAGAGAACCTGGGGGCACGACTGTATTAGCGGCACGACGCACGGGCGCGGCGAAGTGTTGAAGTACGACGCCCGGACTCCGACGACGGGGTCACGGAGTTGTGTCCAGGCGACGTGGTCGCGGAGTTGTGTCCGGGCGACGGGGGTCGGGGAGTTGTGTCCGGGCGACGGGGGTCGCGGAGTTGTGTCCGGGCGACGTGGTCGCGGAGTTGTGTCCGGGTGACGTGGTCGCGGAGTTGTTTCCGGGCGACGTGGTCGTGGAGTTGTGTCCGAGCGATGGGGGTCGCGGAGTTATGTATGGTCCCTTGAAGAGAAGTGAATGTGCTAAGGATGGAGGCCAAAGGCCAACCCTTCAGGGAAGGCCGAGGCCGACCTCAAGGGGAGGCCGAGGCCGACCCCAGCGGGGAGGCCGAGGCCAACCCCAAGGGGAAGGCCAAGGCCGAGGCCGACCCCAAGGGG
The DNA here is from genome assembly GCA_033065855.1 of Escallonia rubra. Classification (NCBI taxonomy): domain Eukaryota; kingdom Viridiplantae; phylum Streptophyta; class Magnoliopsida; order Escalloniales; family Escalloniaceae; genus Escallonia; species Escallonia rubra. The sequence continues at coordinate 230,233 of JAVXUO010000467.1, read as the reverse complement.
GAGGCCAAGGCCAACCTCCTTGGGCAAGTGCCATGGCGCATCGACGGGCGACGGGCGAAGTGCGACGGTCGAAGCGTGATAAGGCTTTGTACGGAAATGAGCTTCTTAGTGACAAAGTAACGTGACGAAATTGAGAAGTGCACGTGACTTGAGCGTGCATGCTTTGACCGGTTATGAGCGTTGAAAATGACTGTTGCTTGTGCGGACGTGTCATGCAAAATGGGACCACAGTGGGCCTTTGGGTACGACCAGAATAGGTTGGGAACAGTATGTTAACACTATAGCATCCCAGAATTTCCAGAACGTTAGCATTCGCTCAATCATTTACACTAAGGTAATAGAACCCTAATACTCAACCAATTTAGCACCACCAGTCAGTCAGAGCAACTAAACCATTGAATAATATAGTACTTTTAGTCTACTGTCATAATTGAAACATCAAGTCTAAGTCAAAATCTTAAATAACAATACTGACCCACGTAGGGGTTCTTATGGCCAAGACTAAAACTTATATTCTATTTCCCTCGCTCGGCTCTAATCCATATATACCCAATGCAATCTATTGTTGGTTATTACCTGCAGAAAGGAACAGAAAAAAGGGGTGAGCTTTTGGGAGCTCAGTAAGGTCGCTCAAAAATCCAGAAAAAAGAATACAAATGATTATCAGATTCACTTCAAAAACGATTAGGGAAGAGATTCAACTCAATCCCTAAAACCATATTTAGAGACAAACAATTCTAATCACACTGAAAATAATGCAGATGATATTGAACATGAGTGAATGCAAAGCCATACAGGCAGTGCAGGGTAATCACTTAGTAAAGTCATAAAGGCGATGCTCACTAATACTGTGGTTACATATGCATATGAACACTAGCTAGACCATCAAGGTACTAGCGTCACCCAGCAATAACAGACCATCCTTATATCACCCCCGATATAGATCATTCTTATAGCACCTCAATATACTTTCTCATGTCAATATGCATAATCAATAATCGCTAATGCAACATAAAAATCGATGCTCGATGGATAACAATTAAAGAGCATCGATACGAGTTTCAATAAACGTTTTAAGGCTCAATGAAATGTTTTAAAGGCAAACAATGAAACTTATATCAACATAACAGAGTCCAAATGAATAGTGATAACAAGTCAGAATAACATACGAAATCAAATAAAAGGAGTTTGGTTCGGATAAAAATCCCTTACCTCAATCCAAGAAATGCGCTCGCTGCTATTCAACCTCGTACAATCCTCGAATTAACCTAAATTAGCAGATTAATTATTAGAATACAACCTAGCCTCACAAACAATTAATCTAATGTTAATTCTTAATCGTTGCTCACTCCGACACTCTTAACGTAAACAAAAACGATTTGGATCCCTCGAACGGCTAAACCTAATCGATAATCATGCACACTCTATAACGTATTAAGACACTCCAAAATTCATAATATATGCTTATAAAATACCTACCTTAAAACAGCATAACAAGTTACAATATAATTTTTTTAGATTTTTTAATATTTTCGAATTAAAAACGATTTTCCTAAATACAAGTAAACGCCCAAAAATAACAATTAATATTTCTAGCTCAAATCAGAGTCCCATAATTTTCATGATAGCTTCATAATGTATAAGAAAAATACTGAAACTAAAATTAGGATTTAACAAGCACCGAAACCATTTTAAAATCATTCGTTTTGCTAAATCAAATATGATACGGATTTAGTAACAAATCAACTCTAAAATTTATGAAACTTAAACTAAAACTTATTTGTATCATAAAATCATTACAGTACTTTTTTTAGAATTTATTAATAATTTTGAAGCCTCCAAACTAATTTTAGAGAAACTGAATTTCAAAAAATATTAAAAATATCAACCGATATCAGAAAAATCTGAATTTTAACAATAATTCTAATATTTCCTTGAAAATATTTTTGCAAAATTTTAGCATTTTTTGACAATCACAAGAGACTCAACAGTCACATGGTACAACTGTGCAAGCACATTGTACCACTCACTGCATAAACCCATTTCCCCATCTTCTTCTTCATTCTCTCTCTCTCTCTCTCTCTCTCTCTCTCTCTCTCTCTCTGCGCACATAATTCTTTTCCAGAATAACTCACACACATGTTGTGACACCCCCAACCAAGTGCCGTCACCGAAGCTGAGATGTCAATCATGTCAACGTCACAACCTTAAATACAACACATAGCAACTACAACCTTAAGATCATAAAAGAACGTCACAACACGTCCTTACAAAAAAAATTCTTGATAGTACACATCATATTGCAGCGGAAATTGCATAACATAACACAACTTAATATTTACACCAAATTTTACATCATCGTGGCGATATATATTTCCTCACAGGACCTCAGCATAATTTCTCTTTACCTTTACTCGAGGTCTCTCCTTGTTCAAACCTAGTGCCTGAAAAACACATAAGATAAGGAATGAGCGCAAGTCGCCCAGTAAGGATAATATGGGGAGTACAACGTACAATTCTTTCAAAATTATTGGATAATCGATCTTGAATTTTCAACGAAAGCAAAGGATTTAAGGATGCCAAGAACGAACATTTGCAACCATCTTGCTGCATCACCTTTGCTCAGACTGAGCGGCTCAAGCCCAACAGAACATCATCATTTCCACTTGGACAGACTCATGGACTATGCAAGTCATCATGAGAATAACCCGACAATAAATTATTTAACATCAAATAAAATCAATTGCAATGCATGCTTGACTTGACACGACACGATAGACTCTAGCACGCTTCATCCCCTTTTTGTCAATTACTTTCTTTTTCACTGACCGCCAGTTACTTCACTTCACTGGCCCTCCACTTAATGATGCCCCTTCATATGGGGTGTTCATCTCAATCTTGTCCATATTAGGGGTCGGTTTTCATCAAAGGAGGAGCAGACTTAGAGAGTGTTTTCGATCATAAGTCCTCAACAACGCTTCCAGACTCATTATCGGGCGGACTAAGGGAATTCATTCTACCTTAAGTCCTCAACAACACAAGTCAACAAGAAGTATCGGGTCATAAGATCAACCGGTATTCCAACATAAATATAGGACTTCAACACAAGCATCATCAACATGGTATGCCAAGCAAAACAACGGATACCATAACGGAACCGCACTATCCTTACATGTTGGCTTTATAGCCGATGGACTCCTCGCTTCTGGATTTTCTCAGCAACAGAATCACCTATCAAATAAAAAAAAAATTCGTCAGACAACCTTAAAATACAAAAACATACCTAACCTTACCTTCCCCCTCCCTTGTCGCTTATCAGTTTCCAACTTATTACGGCTAATCCGTTAACCGGCCCTAGCCCATAAGGTGCATCAACCGCACTATTGTCCTTTTTATGCCTATCTAAACTCAATTTTCCCATTACTTCTTACTGCTTAACCATGAGTTTTTTCACAAGATTCGTCACCGGGTGTGAAAATTTACCAAAACACCCCTGGCTATAGGTAAAATTACCTAAACACCTCATGCCGACTTCTACACCAATAAACCCTCTCAATTGACTCAAAATACCTTTTTAAAACAATGTAAACTGATTTTTTTACTGAAAAGTCATTTTGTTAAATTTTTGCTCGTAAATCCCATCCCGATAACCAAATCCAACGTTAGGGAACCAATTTTCTCAAAAATACCAATCAGCCTTCAAATGTCATGACATTTTTTACTCTGAAGTGCCTCCGCTGCATAAAGCCTCAGTAAAATTTTCAGATTAAATAAAATTCATTTGGTATTTTTTAAAATTTTGAAACTTTATTTTAAGGATAAATATATTTAACATCGTTAGGAAACTCAAAAAAATCCCAACATTTTACAGTATGTATATCTATCAAAAAGAATAGAAGTTTCTCTTTTGTGTTTGGCCAAATTCTATCTTACAACCATGCTTCAAAAATAAAGTTTGAAATAAATTAGAGAATAAGACTTTTAGCGACATTTACAGTCATTATTCATCACTTTTGGATCAAATTTACACATTTTCATCACTTCCCACACTCCAAGTTGCATTCTTCAGGTTTTCATGCCCAGAAATATTTCTTTCTTTACTTATACATGCATATTATGCTAACTTATCTCATTAGCTATTTAATTTCACTTCAAATCCCCTTTAAACCACTTTAATTTCACTTTGTTTCCACCTATCTAATTCCATAACTTCATTTAACATGGAATCATATCACAACATAATCATTTCAGCCTTAATTTCCATCAGGAACACATCAAAACACCAAGAACACACATACACAAAGCTGGTTTTTATCTCAATTTGAAGACCCGTAACTTCTTTGATTCCTGACAAAAATGCCTTCTGTTTATATCAATTTCTTTATTTCTCTCCCTTCTATAACTTCTCTGTTTTGCCTTTCACAAAATTCTTCCTGGATTTTCCTCAAATCCCCCCTCAATCAACTACTTCGCACACTGCAGACTGACTTTTTCCTGACTTTGGTGGTCCATAACTTCTTCATTTTTTCTCCAAAGCGAGCTCTATTTCTTGGGTTTTCTTCCTCTCTCTTTTCTCTACGACTTCTCAGTTGAAAGTATTTTCTGTAATTCTCCCTCAAACAGCTGTCCAGGGTGAGCCTTCTCTCATGCCACCTCACCCTCCACTTAACTCAACATGCACACACTCCACCTTTTGGAAACATGAGGTGTCATTCCCTCTAGTTTGTGGCTACCACAAAATCAGACCAGGTTTTTTTTTAATTTATTATTATTATTATTATATTTTTTTAACAACAAGGATATTACACATGCCACTCCCTTTGCCCACTCCTTATACATACTACACACACTCACCACTTACAGACTTGCACACATTAACACACTTTCACACATTAACACACTTTCTCTACACACATATACAGCAATATGCATAAAACTTACCATCTTCACTGCTACTGCATCACGGCAGTAGCTCCCTTCCTTGGTCAACACACTGTCACACCTACGCTCTCATGTCCACCACTTCACTTTATCTATACACTCACATATACATTATACACACATATATTTCTATACCCACAACATACCCAAAACAGCCTTTCCCCTTCTCCTACAACACACCCATAACACTTTTTTGTTTCCTTGAATTGGTAAAAATACTCAGTAAGACCTATACTCAGCCTTTTGTTCTTAATATTAGTTAAACATTTCATGTTCCATGACCACAATATAACCATCAAAGCCATGACTCAAGTACAAAGTGCTTCTCAGGAGAATGAAAAAAAATTGCAGAAGAAGGCCATATCTAAAGCCATTTGACAAGAGTTCTCAAATCAGAAATCTTCACACACACTAAAACCCATGGCACCCACATCCATGGCAAATTCCATTTCCATCTCAAAATTCTACAAACACACACTGCACATAGGCTGTTTTGACAGCCCCTTACTGACACCAAACACTCACAAATCCATCCTCACGGTGGCCACCAATTTCCCTATCAAGCGCGCGCGCGTATTTGGCAGTCCAATACACCAATGCCCACATATATTTTTAGCCTACTCAGTTCTAAACACACGCACAAAAAAAATTGTAATTGTAACGCTTAAAAAACTTTCCAGATATCGAATTGATTCGCCGAAAATCTTGTTGGCAAAACTTTCCTTGTCTCCCTTTCATGAGCACACAGCCGACCTTCTCTTCCTCTTCCTCTCTTTCTCTTTCTCTTTTCCTTTTTATTTTCCTTCTCTTTTCTCTGTCTCCCTTTTTACTCTGTTTTCTGTCTATTTTTCTACCTTTGTTCTTCTCATCAATCGAAAGAGAAAAACTCTCTTTTTTAAATTCTATTGTGTAACCAAAAATCCCTTAATTCTCTCCTAATGTCCTCCATGGTTTCCTGTCTTTCCAAATTATATAGCTGACTTTTTTTCCCTCACGCCAATCGTTGCTAAAGAACCCAAATAATTACTTATAATTTGTCACTTAAGGAAATAAACGTGCAACAGTTTAGCGTACAAAAAGCTTCATTTTTGCAGCTTATAGTCATTTTAAAAAATGTCGCTAAACATCATAAATGATACCGCTCACAACAAACGTTGCAAAAGATCCCCTAACATCACTTACAAAAATTGTCACTAAAGAAATAAAATAAAGTTGTTAGAAATTACGAAAAATTTTAAACCTAAGATCGGGATATCACAAACAATGTGCTGAGGTGCGGACTAAGCCTCTCTCTTTAAGACGGTTCGCGCCCCTACGGAATGTTACCGGTGCAATAGGTGCCAGCACGCCGCCTCCAGCCCAGCTTTTAACAGTGTTGTGTCTTCTCTTTGTTTGCACTACTAGAGAACACGAAGTTTCACACGATACACTTCTTTGCCCAAACGTGCATTATAAGGATAAATAAAGCAATTATGACACAGCAATAGAAGAGTGTTTGACCTAAAAGTACTTTGCACAAAACCCTCGTTCTGTATTGTAAAATAGTAATAAAGGAAGAAGAGTTACTAGCCATTTTAAAACTCTAACAATCTTGTGTAAAGGGCATCGGTCAAATTGAGAGACCAGATACGGAAAATATAGTCTCATATATGTAACGGTTAGAGGCAATATCATGGCTACCAAAACCGAAGCCATTATCCTCTCAACAATTGGCCTAATCCAACCGTTGGCCACGCATAAGAACCAACCATGCCATGCCTTTTGTAACAGCTAGAGTAATGATAGTTAAAAGCAAATTACTTCCCATCTTCAATTAAAAAATTAATATTATTTAGTGAGGAAAGTAAATAATTTGTAACACTCATAATAAGTCCTTTACAAATAATTATTTTTATAAAAATACTCCAACAATCCCCCACTTATTTTAATAAAAATAATAGTAATACCAATGCAAAGTTGGGCAAATACCAATGGTCTTCACAAACATCTCGCTTAGCATCCATTTAGCGGTGGAATGATTTAACAAGCGAAAAGGATAAAAAGACATGCATAATTATAGTACTTTGTATGTGTAACCAACTAAGTCAACTAACACTTATAGTCAATGGCATAAGTAACAACTATGCCCTTAATGCCTAGGTAACAGTTTGAAAAACTAACAATCAGAAACATATAAACTAACCACACTCAAGTACGAACCACAAACAACTCAAGAGAACTCATCTTCGTTTGCATTGTTTGCTTCTTACTCCTCGCCATCAAAACCATCCTACAGAATGGGGTATGCTAATTACTTATTACTCAAGTGGTGCAAAACAACAATGTATATCATGTTTCTCATAGACAAAAAGAACAACATAAACTAAAAAATAAGAGGCCAAAAGTGACACCTTACTCATCCAATAACCAATCAAATAACAATTCATCTCTCTACCTTTCCATGTCAAATAACCTCATAGCAAAGAGTATCATCTCACTCATCAAATAGTGTCATACATTTGAGTCGACAAAGCCCATTGGGTCAGTTTGGCTTTGCTCCAGCCCCAACTGTCAAATCCAATCCTTGTCTGCAATAAACTAATTAACCAGATTTTGCAAATTCTACATAGTTTCCTCGAGGCTTCATGTTTGTGTTTATGCATGTGCACAGATGTCACTGCGATAGATAAAGAAAACGTAAGTAACTTCAACCATTCATTTTACTGCTACTAACTCCCTCCCATAATCAGGAACCCTTGACGGTTTATAATGATCATGCCCACATTACCTATCATCGTACATTGTTTGCCAGCAGATAAGATTTATAAGCCGATTGAGGAAACAGCCTCCCTTCCCCTCCACCACACCGCTTTTCAAATCAGAATAAAAAAAGCAACTGAAATGAATTATTGGTACATAAATTTCACAAGACCAATTGTAACAACTGCTCAAATCATGATTTTTTTTCTTTACATCAATCACACGGCTGCAAATTTGATTCTGGTATTTAGTCAGACCAGTGGCAGAACCAGGATTTTTCTTTGGGGGTGCAAAAAATGTATCAAATTCACCAAATTTTTTTATTAGTAAAATAATATACAAAAATTGTGTGCACTTAAAAAACATACAAAAAGTATTATTACGTTTCACGAGAGCGACTAAAGACTCTTTTACAAGTACAACACAAAAAAAACGAATACAAATTAGATATTTAAGTGTTTACAAAAGAAATTACGAAATTACTACTTGATGAGGCCCCAAAGATTTGTAGCGCTTGATAATAGTTTCATTCTCAATAGTTTTGAAGACATTTTTCTCAAACTATCATTCATTTATTCATCTCCCGTATGATTCCGAAGTCGAGTCTTTATTATCTTCATTACAGAGAAAGCTCTTTCGACAGTAGCAAGTGCATCACGAAAGAGTAAGACCAATTTTGTAATCAAGTACACCAAAGGATATATCACATCATTTTTCAACTCAACTAACTTCATAGCAAGTTCACCAATTCCTTTGATATCGTAAAGTTCTTCACAGGACCGCACATCCATAATATATGTCTCAAGCTGACTTTCAAATATCTTAAGCTCTATTAGGGAAAAGTCATATGCATAAAATTGTACAAGGCGTATCAATTTTTGCTTATTAAAAGCAAAAAAAATCATCACTTGAATCGAGACATGTCATACAAATAAGTAACTCTGTAGTTACCTCACTACAATGATTATTCAATTCACTGATTTGCAAATCAACAGCAGCTAAAAGAATATCAACGCGATAGTGGTAAAGATTTGTACCTTCTTCAGCATTACGTTTTCGCCTCCTCGTGGCTACAAACGTCGCACCCATCTCCAATACTTCAATTTCATGTTTTACACAAAAGTGTGAAACCTCTTCTAGCAAGTCTTCACACCCATCATCTCTCAAGCTCTGCAATTGTTGCTTTGTTATTCTTACCAAATTCATTGCATTCACAATATTTTGATCTTTCTTTTGCAATGCTTGTGAAAGTTCATTCGTCATCCCCAAAATGGTTTTCATCAAATGCATGTTAAAGGCAAAATCATAAGTTGGTACTGAATTCAAAAGGCTCAATGCTTCACCTCTCTGATCATAATCTATAGCATCATCAATAATCTTATTAAGCACATCTATCACTGAAGCAAACATATGAATCAAATTCAATAATGTACCATAATGTGATCCCCAATGGGTCTCTCCTGCTCTTTTGATGTTAGTTTCCTAATTTAGACCTCGACCACTAGCGATATCACCACTCTCAAGGGCATGATCAAGTCTAGTGGCTTCATTTTCTCGAAGAGCATCTCTTCGTTTGCATGAAACTCCCACGGTATTTACTAGCCAATCAAATTAAAGAGTAATGAAATCTGAGAATGTTTTTTTACAACGGCTACCAGAGTAGCTAAAGTTGACGAGCAAAGCAATGAATGTAATAAGCACTTTCATTCTCCTTTTAAATTAAAGTTTGAAGACCATTGAATTCACCTTGCATATTGCTTGCTCCATTATAGCCTTGTCCACGAACTCTTGAAATGCTCAATTCATGCATCTAAAACAAACTGTCAATCACGTTTTTCAGTGATAAGATAGTGGTATTAGTAACATGAACAATACCAATAAAACGTTCAAATGACACGTTCTCTTTTGTCCACATACCTCAAGACAACTCTCATTTATTCTTTGACTGATACATCACGACACTCGTCAACTAAAATGGAAAATAATTCAATTTTCATGTCTCCAACAATTGCATCTCTTATTTCTCCAGCAATGGCACTAACAATTTCTTTATGAACTTTTGGTGATGTCAATTTGAGATTCTGAGGAGCATTTGACAATATGACTTTTTTCACACTCTCATTGTGATCCGTAAGGAACTCTAAAAGTTTTAAAAAATTTCCCTGATTCTCAGATTCGTTAGATTCATCATGCCCACTGAAAGACAAACCTTGACGTAAGAGCAACCGAATGTCATCAATTGATGCAGTCAAGCGAGTACAATATTTAACCTTACTTCCATATGTTTGCTTAGACAAAACTACTTCAATACTCTGCTTCGGGTTATTAAAGGCTCGACACGTGCTTAAAGCAAGGATGTTTGCACTATCGACTTCTCCAACATGTTTTTTGAATTTTTCCCTCTTTCTCCAATCTTTAAAACCATGGCTGACAAAAGTAACACCACCCCCTTACTCCCCATGAGCACTTTTGAATAAGTAGCAACACAATCAATATGCTTCATCTTTTCCTACACTATACTCCAACCAACTCGTATGACAGTCAAACCAAGAAGAAACAAAACGACGAGATTGAGCCCCGAATTGTGTCAATGGAAAATTATGGGTAAAAAAGGTTGGCAAGGACCTTTCGACCATTATGTTTGTCAAACTTTATCTCGAATATTAGGACTATAATCTATAATATTCAGACGCAACCCAAGATCAACAATAAGCTGAGCAGAGTTGAACTCATCACAAACTCTGCTTGAATGCCCGGAATCAACATCTTGATGCACAATAGGAGCCTTGTCCGTTACTGTTAGAATTGGAGACTATAGAATACTATCTTGATTTTTACACTCATTCTGATTAGACTGCGAGGATTCTGCCATTTTTCCGTTTTTTCAAAAGAACTTTTCCATTCTGAAAAAAAAAACATTGGAATAAAATTTCAATATCTCAAGTTCTCAAAACAAATTCACATAGCTAAATAACTATACATTACAAGCTCAAGATCAACCTCCCAATTTTAAAACTAAATCACACTCCAATATCAACATCCCAAGCTCAAGCTCCACCTACCAATCTCAACATAACATCAAATTCCAATAAAACAGTAAATTTCAACCTCCCAATTTTAAAATTAAATAGCTAAACAAGCTCAAGCTCAACGTCACATTCCAACATAATTCGAAATTATTTATGCACCAAATAATGAATTAGAAAAGAATTTAGCCAATTAAAAATTAGCAAAGCAAATTACCAAACAATTAAGGTGTTCCACCAAATCACCAATTAAGAATTAGCAAAGAAAATTAACCAAACATGTTTTTTGAATTTCTAAAATAGAATAAATTACTAAAATTAAACTAGAACGTAAATACGGATTTCTGAAATTAAACTAGAGTCAGATTGCTTGAAAGTAGCCAAGCAGAGAAAAGCTTACCTCAAATTCAAGAAATGAAGGCAGATTGTTGTTCAATGTTGACGTCGTCGCCGGAAGTCCTCGTCGTTACCGGTCCTTGTTGTCGTCGTCGGCGCCTGCCTGGCAGAGCAGAGCAGAGGGTTGCAACTTGCAAACGCCGGCAGAGTCCTCAGTCATCCCCGTCGCATGCACAGCCATTAGCCGCACAACTCAAGAAATATTCTAGATTTGAACGTCTGACCAGCCGATCGACCGTCGCCCATTGGCCGTTACCGTCGTCGGTGTCTCGATCACTCGGTGAGGTCATCTCCAGTCCAGATCTGAATCTGCTCATGCTCGGCCAGTGGCCGTCACCAGTGTCACGGGCTCACGAGTGACGAGTCACGGGTCACGACCATCTAGTCTAGTTGTCTGGGTGAGTCATGTAGAGAGAGAGAGGTGAAAGTTGGGGTCTCGGGATTCTGCCCCTGACTATTGTTGCTTTTTGTTGAGATTCTAGATTTTATTAGGCAAAATGAACAGAAGGCTTTTAAAGATTTATGAAAACCTAGAAATCTTCAACCAGTTCAAATTCCTTACTTGAGCTTTAGTGAGATATATGAACCATTACCCATTTATTATTATTATTATTTTATTATTATATTAGTAGCATTTAAGAACTTCTTTTAGGCAAACACAATTACAAGAAAATGTAACTCAGGGAGTGCCAAACACGAAAGGATATAATCTCACCGTCGTACTAAAACACAACCATAAGAGGAGAGCATCAAAAGATTTGCAAAGAAAACAAGTAAACAGGCTTTTGTAAAGCCCATACAATCTACCCGACCAACAAAGCCCTGACCACCTACCCTTACAAGCCCTAAGCTACGAACAAGAGAAAATAACCACACCAATTTATACATTAGGAAAGCAAAAAATGGCCCTGGCTTTACATCATATACCTAAGTCCAAAACTGGCGGCTGCATCAATGTGCGTAAGTACATAAAGGTGACGCTAAAAGAAAAAGTTTCAGAGAGATGCCTATTTCACAAAAAAAATGTAGAAATTAGGGATAATTACAGCCATGTCCCTGAGGTTAGGGTGAAATAACAGGCGTGTCCATAAGTTTTAAAAATAGGCACTTATATCCTTTGACCTAACGGAATATCTAAATACATAACGGAATGGTCAAAATGACCATATTGCCCATGGCTTAAAATGTAATTACTTGAAATGCCACCCCCTTTTATCTTCCCCACCAGGCCGCCGCCACCGTCAAGGCCATCGTCGCCACAAATGCAAGACATAAGAAACCGACTATGCAAATGAAAAACCCAATTTGGGTTTTACAATTAAAATTTTACCAACAAACCATTTGTTTATTTTCCCAACCTATTATGGTCGCACCCAAAGGTCCACTGGGGTCCCATTTTGCATGACACATCCGCACAAGCAACAGTCAATATTCAACGCTCACAACCGGTGCCCCCCGGGCGCCGCTGATAAAGCCATGCCCCCAGGCTCTCTGTCACACTACCGTGCCCCCGGCACCTTACTCACTCCGTCGCGCCCATGCGCCATAATCATGTTACATGCCCCCCGGGCACCACACTCATTCACCACACCATGCGCACCTTGCCTTCGCTGTGGAACATGCTTCGACCCATTCTCCGGAGTGCATAGCACCCGCGGGGATAGGCGACTCCTCCAGGACACGGTCTCCACCAGGGAGTTTTTCAACTCCCTTTCCGTCAGGTAGACGGCTCCTTCGGGATGCTACGTCGGCCCGTCAGGTAGACGACTCCTCCGGGATGCTACCTTGACGCTCTCCGAGTGCTCCGGCACAAGGACTCACCCGCGGGGATAGGCAACTCCTCCGGGACACTATCTCTGCCAATGAGCTCTTCAACTCCTCTTTCGCTAGGTAGACGGCTCCTCCGGGATGCTACCTTGACGCGCTCCGAGTGCTACAACACAAGGACTCACCCACGGGCATAAGTGACTCCTCCGGGACACTATCTCCGTCAGGGAGCTCTTCAACTCCTCTTCCGCCAGGTAGACGGCTCCTCCAGAATGCTACTTTTGCCAGTCGGGTAGACGGCTCCTCCGGGATGCTACCATCACGCGCTCCGAATGCTTTGGCACAAGGACTCACCCGTGGGGAAAGGCGACTCCTCCGGGACACTATCTCTGCCAAGGAGCTCTTCAACTCCCCTTCCGCCAAGTAGATGGCTCCTCCGAGGTGCTACCTCGGCCAGTCAGGTAGACGGCTCCTCTGGGATGCTACCATGACGAGCTCCGAGTGTTCCGGCACAAGGACTCACCCGCGAGTATAGGCGACTCCTCCGGGACACTATCTGTGCCAGGGAGCTCCAAGTGCTCCGGCACGAAGACTCCCCTTCTGTCAGGTAGACGGCGCCTCCGGGATGCTATCTCGGCCGGTGAGGTAGACGGCTCCCCCAGGATGCTACCTCGGCCTGCGGAATAGGCGACTCCTTCGAGATACTATCTCCGCCAGGGTGTTTGCGTGACTGGCCTACGTGCTCTGGCACTGGGGGCTTGCGTCGGCACCCCGTGGGACTATGACCCCCGGGTCACTCCGAGACGGGAGCAGGTCTTTGGAGGGCATCGCGCCTAGTTCGCCTGGCAATTGGGCGTTGGGTCTTCCCCACCGTTGCCAGGCCTATGGGACTCTACAAGGGCTTGGATTGGAGGCTAGATCAAGGGGTTCTCTGGCACACCGACGCTGTGGGAGTCAGTCTTTCCAGACAGACAGAGCGACACTATGCGGGGCAGGACAGGTGAATATGCGATTCAACAGTCTGTGGAGCACCGGCACCTGTGGACCCCCTCCAGTGACGTGTCACTCCTGGGGAGCGCCACGTGTCGGTTAATGACACCATCATGTCAACCTCTATAAATAGGGGTCTTGAGAATTCATTTAGAGGGTTGGACACTTTCAGAACATTTTCACTTTCTCACTCTAGAATCCTAGAGAGAGAAACATACAGGACCCTGACTCTGGACCTAAGCATCGGACTGTGACTGTCGTCGTGTATTCATCATGCGCCATCGCCCTTGCAGCATTGCCACCCTCAGGCTCTATCTGGGAAGCCCTTGGTCTTTACCTTTGCTCCACCTTTGCTGTGTCCCACATCAACATACTTGGCATCTGATTCGAACTGCATTCCTTGTGGCACCTCCAAGTCGACTGCGAACCCATTTACCTTGGCATCATTTTGGCGACTCTACTGGGGAGGTGAGCATCGCAGTGCAGTTCGTCCTTTGCCTAACACATCAAGCAACCATGCCTCAGCAACGTATGGCTACCAAGATTACCAATCACAGCCTCAACTCAGCCATCCAAGAGGCCGTCATTTCTAGACTTAGAAAAATTTCAAGCTACATTACTTTTGCACTAGTCTATTGACACCACCCTTCATACCATCACCCACCCCCTTGGGGGCTTCACCCCTTCCCAACCCCTTCGACCTCACATTGCAACGACTTGGTACGTGGTGCGCGGGGTGGCTCAAGCCGCGCTACTACGGTCGCATCATCATTCCCCATTCACTTTTCTTGACACTTAGAAAAAAATTACATTTTTTTTCACAACCGGTCATCGATCACCACCCTCAGTGGCCTCCCTCACCACCTTTGCCCAAGTACAAATTTTTTTTTCAACACTTAGGAAATTTTTCAAAGTTTTCATCTTCCCCACTTACTCCCAACATTCATGCTCTCATTACTCTCTCTATATCTTTATTCACTCTCCCTCTCACATGATCCAACACTACGTCTTCCTTTCTTCCCTCACCACTATTTCCCCACATTATAGACAACTCCTATTTTTCTCTCTTTGTACATCATGAAAAAAAAATTCATTGGGGGTTCCCTCCTTAGGGAGGCCAACAAAAAAAAATTTGGGCTCCCACCCAGGCGCCTGGGTAGGCCCCTTCCCACCCCTCCATGTGGGTCTTCCCCACTCTCTCTTCCCACATTTAGTTCCCTCTCTCCCTTTTCTCTCTCTTCCTTTTTCTCTCTCTTCCATCACTTTCAACTTTTTAATTTTTTTCTTTCTCCTTCTTACATCACTCAACATATTTTCCTCACTCTTCCCTCACTACCCGAGACACCGTTCCCCTATTTCCCTATTTTACACACACACACACACATTCTCTCTCTCTCTCTCTCTCTCTCTTACACATTTTATCTCTCTTTCTTATACTCATTAACTCACCCACACACTCCTCTCTTTCACCCCTCACGTGGGTCTCCTCCCCTCCTCCCTTCCCTCTCTTCCTTTTTCCCCACTCATTACTCACATTAACTTCCCCCCACTTACAACCTTCTCTCTCTCACTTCTTCACTCTCACACATTAACCATTAATCACCCCCCTTCCCACACCCCTCGGCCTCGGCGTCCACACCTTCTTTCCCTAGGCCGACCCCCCTCCTCTATCTTCATTCACTTTCCTTTCTCACTCTCCCTCCCCCCTCCCATTAATCACATCACTCTCTCTCTCTTCACATCTCTCTCCCCCATCATTTCCAATCATCCCCCCCTTCCCACACCTCGGCCTCAGCCTCTCCACCCCTTTCCCCTAGGCCGACCCCCTATCCCTCTTCATTCACTCACCCTTCTCTCACTCCTCTCTCCAATTACACACTCATTATTCTCTCTCTCTCTCTCTCTCTCTCTTTCTCTCTCTATATATATATATATATATATATATATATATATATATAATGGAAGACCCATATTCTTTCATCTCACTCTCTCTCTCTCTCCATCCTTCTTTCAAATTAACCAATCATCATTCCCTCACACCGCTTTCTCTTTACCCTTTCCTCTTCCTCACATTAATTCCCCCCCCCCCCCCACATATTACCTCTCCTCATCATTTTTTCCCTTCACCCAAGACCCCTTCCCTTTTCCCTCATACAAGACCGACCCCCTCACACCCTGAGGCCGACCCACCCCATTTTTTTCTTTCCCTTTTCTTCCTCTCAACACTTCCATCTTCTTTACACTTTTTCATAAATACCACACACCCCAACACTCTAACATCCTCTCTTGCTCCAATATTCCTTTATACTCACCCTTCTTTCACTACACCACACTTAACTTTTTTTTCTAACCAACCAAAAAATCAACATACCAATTTTACTACAACTAAAATTTTTACGTGCTTTAGGATGGCACTTCTTCGCCCGCTGTTACCCATTTTCTCACTTTTCTATACTTATAATTTTTTTGCAACATTGATCGCCTTCCATTGCCCGCGCCCCTGCGCCCGTCGTGGACTACCCCCGCATCGCGACGCCCGATCGCGCACATCGCGCCCCTACCCATTTCATACTTTTCTGCACTTAGAACTTTGTTGCAAATTTGTTCACGCGCCCGTGTGACGTTGTCCTCCAAAATCAACATCCTTGGTAGGTGCTGCGCGAGGTAGCTCAAACCACCTACTCCTACTCATTGTTCAATGCTTGTCGACATGCCCTGGCACCGCGACCCCCATCGCCAACGCACGTGCGCTGCTTTCGTGAACCCCGTCGCCCGCGCCCGCGCGGGGCCTTCGTGACGCCCGTCACCCGCGCGCCAACTTGAGGATGCTTGTCGCCCATTGCCCGGGTGACGTCTCCGCGACACTCGTCGTCCGTCGCCTGGGCGCCGTCTTCGGGACCCCTGTCGTCAGCGCCCATGCGCCATCTCCGCGACACTTGTCGCCCATCACCTCAGACTCCCCTTGAGGTTGGCCTTGCCCTTCCCTCAAGGGTTGGCCTTTGGCCTCCATCCTTAACACCTTCACTTCTCTTCAAGGGGCCTTACATCACTCCATGACCACGTCACTCCGCGACCCCGTCGCCGGGACGTCACTCCGCTACCGCGTCACCCAAACGTCACTCTGTGACCCCATCGCCGGGACGTCACTCCGCGACCCCGTCGCCGGGACGTCACTCCGCGACCCCGTCGCCGGGACGTCACTCCGCGACCCCGTCGCCGGGACGTCACTCCGCGACCCCGTCGCCTGGACGTCATCTCCGCGACCCCCGTCGCCCGTCGTCTGGACGTCACCCACGCCCGTGCGTAACTCTGCGACGCTCGTCGTCCGTCGCCGGGACGTCATCTCTGCGACCTCCGTCGCCAGCGTTTGGGTGTCGTACTCTAACACTCTGCCATGTCCGTGCGTCGCACCGCTGATATAGCCGTGCCCCCGGCACCTTACTCACTATGTCACGTCCATGCGCCACAATCATGTTACATTCCCCCCCCCCCCCCGGGCACCACACTCATTCACCACACCATGCACACCTTGCCTTGGTCATGGAACATGCTTCGACCCACTTTCTGGAGTGCGCAGCACCCGCGGGGATAGGCGACTCCTCCAAGACACTATCTCCGCCAATGACATTTTCAACTCCCCTTCCGTTAGGTAGACGGCTCCTCCGGGATGCTACCTTGATGCTCTCCGAGTGCTTCGGCATAAGGACTCACCTGCGGGGATAGGCGACTCATCCGGGACACTATCTTCGCCAGGGATCTCTCCAACTCCCCTTCCACCAGGTAGACGGCTCCTCCAGGATGCTACATCGGCCCGTCAGGTAGACGACTCTTCCAGTATGCTACCTTGACGCGCTCCGAGTGCTCCGGCACAAGGACTCACCCGCGGGGATAGGCGACTCCTTCGTCCCCCAGGGAGCTCTTCAACTCCTCTTCTACCAGGTAGACGACTCCTCCAGGATGCTACCTTGATACGCTCCGAGTGCTCCGGCACAAGGATTCACCCGCGGGGATAGGCGACTCCTCCGGGACACTATCTCCGCTAGGGAGCTCTCCAACTCCCCTTTCGCCAGGTAGACGGATCCTCTGGGATGCTACCTCGGCCAGTCGGGTAGACGGCTCATCTGGGATGCTACCTTGACGCGCTTCGAGTGCTCCGGCACAAAGACTCACCTGCGAGGATAGGCGACTCCTCCGGGACACTATCTCTACCAAGGAGCTCCAAGTGCTCCGGCACTAAGACTCCCCTTCTGCCAGGTAGACGGCGCCTCCGGGATGTTACCTCGACCGGCCAGATAGACGGCTCCTCCGGGATGTTATCTCGGCCTGCGGAATAGGCGACTCCTCCGGGACACTATCTCTGCCAGGGTGTCTGCGTGACTGGCCTACGTGCTCTGGCACTGGGGGCTTGCGTCGACACCCCTAGGGACTATGACCCCTGGGTCACTCCGAGACGGGAGCAGATCTTTGGAAGGCATTGCACCTAGTTTGCCTGGCAGTTGGGCGTCGGGTTTTCCCCATCGCTGCTAGGCCTATGGGACTCTACAAGGGCTTGGATTGGAGGCTAGATCAAGGGGTTCTCTTGCCACACCGACGCTGTGAGAGCCAGTCTTTCTAGACAGACAGAGCGATTCTATAGGGGCAGGCCGGGTGAATATACGATCCGACAGTCCGTAGAGCACCGGCACCTGTGGACCCCCCGGTGACGTGTCACTCCCAGGGAGCACCACGTGCCGGTTAATGACACCATCATCTCAACCTCTATAAATAGGGGTCTTGAGAATTCATTCGAAGGGTTGGACACTTTCAGAACATTTTCACTTTCTCACTCTAGAATCCTAGAGAGAGAAACATACATGACCTTGACTCTGGACCTAAGCATCGAACTGTAACTGTCGTTGTGTATTCATCCTGCGCCATCGCCCTCGCAACACTGCCACCCTCAGGCTCTATCTGGGAAGCCCTTGGTCTATGTCTTTGCTCCACCCTTGTTGTGTCTCACATTAACATACTTGGCATCTGACTCGGACTGCATTCTTGTGGCACCTCCACGTCGACTGCGAACCCACTTCCCTTGGCATCAGTTTCATTTCCATCAAACCATTTTACATTGTACTCTGATTTGCTGCATGAGTAGACAAATGGTGGCCACCACCACCACCAACACAACTGTCCAGTTTTATAGCCCAGCTCTCTTGCCTCACCGGGAACCCATTCGGCAAGTTACGTTTCTATTTTTATTTCGAAAGCGCTGGACAATGCCACAACCCATACGGTGGTGGGGGGAGGGAGAGGGCTGTCGACGGGTTGGGGTGGGGTGATGGAGGGGTTGTCGGGGCGGTAGAGTGAGGAGGGGCCTACCATTTTAGGTGGCATGAGGGAGAGGTTGCTAGCGAGGTGGGATGAAGGAGGGGTTACCGGTGAAATGGGGTGAGGAAGGGGCCTATCGGCGAGGTGGGATGAGAAAGGGGCTACCGGCGAGGTGGGGTGAGGGAGGGGGCTGCCGGCGATGGGGGTGAGGGAGGGGGGCTGCCACAGGGGTGGGCTGAGGGAAGGGGCTGTCGGCGGCGAGGTGGGGTGAGAGGGGGGCTTGCTGCCGGGGTAGGCTGAGGAAGGGGCTATCCGCAACTAGGTAGGGTGAGGGAGGGGGCTGCCGGCGGCATGGGGCGAGGGAGGTAGCGACTGAAAATTCAAATTTGGAAGAGAGAAAAGTTGTAGTTTCTAAACATATTTGGAGAGAGAAACCCATTTGTTTAAAAATTAGGTTTTTAAACTTGATTAAAAAATTAAAGTTTTAGATTTTTGTACAGTAATATATTACGTATAATATAAGGGTAGTATTGTCATTTAAAAAATATGTATTGATGACATCACCAAAAAAGTACATTTGTTGGACGGTTACTTGACAGAATGACACAAGTGTTACATTTTTAACGTTTGTGGTCACGGTCTGTTACTTTTTGAAATTTAATTTCCTTGACAGTAATTACCACCAAATCTCTGGGACACTGATATAATTAACCCTAAAAATGAAATAGGATTGGGGGCAGTATAGTACTTCCCCTTTTGTTATTACTTAACAATTTTTTGTATTCTAGAACAATTTCTCATGAAAAACCCATATCACGTTGCCAATAAGTCCATAACATGTGGCACAACCATTCCCACGCCTAGTGTTGTCGTCCAACACCTATACAATTTTATAAATCAACCTTAAGCAAACTAAAACTTACTAGGTCAAAGATTACAATATAACCAATACTCCTGAAAGTAGAGATTATCTTCCAAATAAACCCCTTTAAATATAAATATAAAAAGAATCATCAACAACGAGCATTTGCCCCCACATATGTCTAAAATCTCTCAAAATCCAAACCAGGCTTTTGCGTAAATTATATCCGATTTTTCCTTTGTATTGAGCATGCAATCTAAAAGCTTCACAAAGGGAGTTTTAGAATTTTCACAAATTTGGGTTTTCAGAGTCGCTTCCAAATTTTGGAGGGATTGTAATTCACAGTGTCCAAGGTTTCCACTCACGTTTCGCATATCTAGAAGTTTATAGGTTGATTCACTTGAGATGACCTATATGTGTGGCATCCCAAATGTGATTAACATGGATCGATTCAATTCTGAATTTGTAATGAGATATTTTGAGAATTCTCAAAGAATTACAACTAAAATTTTTGGCGGCAATTAATTATTCTAGGAAAGAGTTAAATAATCAATTTTCAACTTGCCAACCTAAACTCTTACCATTCATAATAATAAAAAAAATAGCCATGCTCCTTTTGACCAATAGAATATTGTTTCTTACTTTGATTTGTTATTCCTTCCAAATTACAGCGTTATTCCCTACAACCATGAGTCTGACATGATTTACAAACCCATTGCCAAATCTGACTTGTCAACACCCAGCTCCAATACAAACTTTCTTCACTCAACCTCCAACCAATTAGAGCTTACCACATCACAAAAATTCTAAGAATAACCAAAATCTTGAAAGGCAAAGAGTATATATTTCCAAATAAACCCCCTAAGGTTAAGGTAATCACGGAATTTTGTCCCTATTTTAAATTTTCTAGAAAGAATTTCGAAAACTTTTAGGACCAGACTTTTTAATTTTGTAGAAGTGCACTTTTAGGACACAGATTTACTTTCTATTTAATCCTATAGATATATAGATAGACTAGCCTAGAGTAGTTCAACCCAAAAAAATTAATAAAAGAAAAATAAACCCCATAAGAAGAAAAAAGGAAAATCAGCAGCACTTGCATTTTCCCCTCACAGATCTTCAAAATCCCTCAAATAATCCAAACCCTAATCGGGTTCCTATAGTATATATATCGCCGATCGTCTGTATCTGGGTAACTTTTTGTTTGTTCCGATTCTGTCCTCCCTGTATGCTTGTATATCGGGAAGCTTCACGGAGGTCGTTTTGGGGTTTTCACAGGTTGATGGGTGATCGATAATGCCTCAACTGCGTAGCGGCAGAGGCCGGCCGTGCAAGCAACCGGAGGGAAGAGAACCGGAGAGAAACATCAACAAGAAGCCGTCGAGGACTGTAAGGAGAGCCGGAGAGAAGGAGGATGTTCTGAAAACGGGGCCGTACAGGGGCGAGGAAGACAAAGCGATGGACGAGCACGAGAGTGGCGCTGGGCGGAGTGGTGGGGGGGATGATGATAAGGGCGTTGAGGACGAAGGGAGCACGGCACCACTTCCTGATAGGGTTTGTTGGATCTCTTTGACGCGCACACACACACTCTTTCACGCACAGATGAATTTCTAGTCTTTGTATAGATGTTAATTTTTTTGTGTGGGTTTTTCTGAGAAAAGAGTAGTATTTTGTGGGTTTTTGTTTTTTCTAAGGAATGATGTGATTTTGATTGGTAAAGTCTGTGAGGAATGCAAGAACTGAATCTTTGACTTAACTGCGAGGATTTTGACATGTTACTGTAGGTGATTATGTGTTTTTAGTTGGGTTGGGTGAGAAATCAGAGGAAGAGATTAGAGTTTTCTGGGTTTTTTGTTTTTTAACTCAGTAATGTGATTTTGGGTGGTAAAGTTTGTCGGGGAGTAAAAAATTAAGTGCTTTTTTTTCTGTATGATGGTTATGGCTTTGTTGCAAGAATAGCATCTTTGGGCCTTTTTGTCATGTTTCTTTAGGTGATATGTGTTTTGAGCTGGGTTGGCATCGAAGGAAAATTTTAGAATTTCGTGGGTTTGTTAATCTTTCGTGAAGGTGATTATGTGCTTTGAGTTGGGTTTGCTGAAAAAAGGTAAAGATAGAACGCTGTGGGTTTGTCTGTTTTTCGAGAAATATTTCAATAGGAAATGCAAAATATTTCAATAGGTAAAGATCATAATTGAAATCTTTGTATATGAGTTGATATGTAGTTATTATTAATGCTGAAGTGTGGATTGTGCATAGGAAGTTGGTAATTTCCCAATTAGCATGGTTCTCTTGAATATGAATGCATTGCTGAAGAAAGGTTGCAACATATGGGTGTAGCACGTTTGGTTCTTTTTCAGATTGCACTAGGAAGGTTCATGGAACTGCTGATCTTGTAGACAATTTGATTTTAGTACTAATGGTTTCCATGTTGCCACTTTTGGTTCTTGTATAATTTCCAGTATCTTGTTAATTGTTATCTTTGGTTAGGTAACAAACCAGAATTGCAAGAGAATTATCTTTGTAGATATAGTTGTTGGTGAAATGCATGTCTGACATTATTTGGATGCTTTAAAACAGGTCACAGTTAATGGTTCGCCCTCATACAAGATTGAGAAGAAACTAGGGAAAGGCGGATTCGGACAGGTGTATGTTGGTCGTCGGGTTAATGCTCCACTTCCGTATGAAAGAACTGGCCCTGGAGCTGTAGAGGTATAGCGCACAAGTCTATACGGTTTCAGCTATGGATATCGTGATCAATGCTGGATTCAGTTTTCTTAGCTTTACTTTACGTCTTTTGATTTCTAGGTAGCCTTGAAATTTGAACATAGAAGCAGCAAAGGTTGCAACTATGGACCACCATATGAGTGGCAAGTTTACAAGTACGTATTCTTGTGTTGTAGTCTCTACTGTTAGGCATGATTGCTTGCTTACTAGCTATTGATTCTAAAAGTTTGGTTGCTTAATTTGCTTTTTGATGGTCTGTCCAGTGCGCTTGGTGGCAGTCATGGGGTGCCACATGTGCATTATAAAGGTCGGCAAGGTGATTACTACATAATGGTAGGTGTTGTCTGCTTTGTCTGGAATGTTGGATATCATGGTGGTGTCTTTCCACCTTGTGTGTGGGTTTTCTTTAATTGAATGCGGCATAAGTTTGACAATGTTTACAGGTAATGGATATGCTTGGACCTAGTTTATGGGACGTCTGGAATAACAACTCTCACACGTAAGTTCATTTTCAATTCTCCTCTTCAAAAGGTCTCGTTTGCCTGGACTAGTAGAAACATCTGACATCAGATTTTCTGTCAAGTTCAGGATGTCCATTGAAATGGTTGCATGTATCGCAATTGAAGCCATATCCATTTTAGAGAAGATGCACTCAAAAGGGTAATTTTCTATACGAATTTTTCATTGATGAGTTATATGTGTTTGCAATGCAATATCCCTGACACGAATACTTGAAGAAGTCCTTTTCTTTTGCTTACTGGAAGAAGTCATCGTAGCAAGTTCCAACTCTGTCAATTGTCAGTTTTCTATGTTACTGTGTCAAGTAAGTGTCAGTTTTCGATGTTATATTTTAGGTGAGTAACACTTTGTAATGTTTGGTCACAATAAGCTTGGATTCCTTTATTTTTCCTTTTACAGAAGTGATGGATTAATATGTATCGCGTTTGTGTGAGAGGTGGGAGGGGTTGGGGTGGGGTTTGGGGGGTGTGTTGGGAGGTAGAGGGTTTCGCATGTCAATTTTGACTTAGTTTAGATCCTGCAGACTTTGAAAGGTTGTCCAATGGCAGTTTACTATTCTTTATGCAGCCGACTAACATGTCCATTTATTAGCACAATAGCGTTTGACAAGAGTAGGTAGCAAGTGTAAATACAAGTGCATGAAATTGGTCCCTCTCAATGTAATTCATAAGCTAGGTAGCCTGTTGCCGTGATTAAGATCCATAAATGTAATGTTTTACGTGATCCACATTGTATAGCTCTTATGATATGGCTGCTGCTTTGCAGATATGTTCATGGGGATGTAAAACCTGAGAATTTTTTGCTTGGTGCGGCGGGAACAGCTGAAGAGAAAAAACTGTTTCTTGTTGACCTTGGGTTAGGTAAATCTTAGAACCTTCTTTGATACACGATTCATGCTCTCTCTGGATGCTATTTTCACTGTATCCATTTTCATGTGTTTTGAGTGTGCTTGTTTGGTTACCACTTCCGGATTCGGTTGTCCGAAATACCAAAATTCAAACACTATTCTCCAACTCTTTTCAGTCTATAATTGGAATTCGCCCCCCTCATTTTGACTTGTAAATGCGTGAAAAATGTTATTCAAACAACACGGGAGTTTTCAAATTTTTTGTCGTCATTATTTTGACCATTCTTGTAATTTTGAAAATGGTATCCAAACTAGTTAAGACGTGCTTTTTCAGTTTTTCCTTTAAAGGCCTGTGTTTCGTATATTCAAAAGCACAAAAACGGAAACAAAGAAAATGGTAAAAAGGGTGTTATGAAAGGAAAATGCTGAGTATTATTATTTTGCTTTCATCAACTGTCAGCTTCCAGGTGGCGAGATAGTTCAACTGGCTCACATGTTGACTATGATCAGCGACCAGATGTTTTTAGGTAGGGTAGTGATTGTGCATTCCCATGCCTTTCCTTTTGTTCACTCTGCCTGGGTTTCTCCACCCACCCCCCTATGTCATCATACTAATTGGTGCAAGATCATGCTGTTACTGCAGGGGAACTCTGCGCTATGCTAGTGTGCATGCTCATCTTGGAAGAACAGGGAGCAGAAGGGATGATTTAGAATCCCTTGCTTACACACTTGTTTTCCTTCTCCGTGGCCGACTGCCTTGGCAGGGTTATCAGGTTGGCACCGAAGAAAGTAGAATATATAACTTTTAGTTCATTTGTCATGTTCCTATAATCTTACAGAGTGATATATTTAGGGTGAGAATAAAGGATTCCTTGTTTGCAAGAAGAAAATGGCAACATCTCCGGAAACTCTCTGTTGCTTTTGTCCTGCACCCTTCCGACAGTTTCTTGAGTATGTTGTGAATTTGAAGTTTGATGAGACCCCTAACTACGCGAAGTACATTTCGCTGTTTGATGGGATAGTTGGCCCAAATCCAGATATCAGGCCAATTAACACTGACGGTGCTCAGAAGGTATACTGTGTTCTTTCCTTTTTACTTGACTCTTGCATGCTTGAACCTAGAATTCCTCCGGATTCTGATGCTGCCACGGTTTCTTTGTTGTGTAGCTTATATATCAAGTGGGACATAAGAGAGGACGGTTGACAATGGATGAGGAGGAGGATGACGATGATGATCAACCGAAGAAGAAGATCCGAATGGGAATGCCTGCAACACAATGGATTAGTGTTTACAATGCTCGCCGCCCAATGAAGCAAAGGTGTGGATTAGTGTTTACTTAATTCAGCTCTACAGCTAAGGGTGAAGGAGTTATTTATACTTTTTTTTGCTGTAGATATCACTACAATGTGGCCGAAGCTAGGCTTTCTCAGCACATTGAGAAAGGAAATGAAGATGGGTTACTTATAAGCTGTGTGGCATCTTCTTCAAATCTATGGGCCCTGATCATGGATGCAGGGACAGGGTTCTCTTCTCAAGTTTATGAACTCTCTCCTTATTTCCTTCACAAGGTTTGCTTATTTTCCTTTTTGTATGTGCTGTAAAATTCTGCTTCATGGCATGCGAGTTCTTCAGAAGCACTACTTATTTTGCATCCCGTCTTTGCTGTAGGAATGGATTATGGAGCAGTGGGAGAAGAATTATTACATTAGCGCTATAGCAGGGGCTACTAATGGGAGCTCATTAGTAGTAATGTCGAAGGGTTAGTTGATTTAGTTATAACTCTGCATATATGCTGGCAGCATGTGTTAGTCCCCTAACTTTATTGTTTTGAAATATTTTAGGTACCCAATATACACAGCAGTCTTATAAAGTTAGTGAATCCTTCCCATACAAGTGGATAAATAAGAAATGGAAAGAGGGATTTTCTGTCACTTCCATGGCAACTGCAGGAAGTAGATGGGCAATTGTCATGTCTCGCGGAGCTGGATTCTCTGAACAGGTTTTTTTTTTCTTTTTCAGGGGCATATATTGGTCATGTGCTATATGTGCTTGAAATGTAAAATATGCTGATACGTGTCTCCATCATTTAATCTCAGGTAGTGGAACTGGACTTTTTATATCCTAGTGAAGGTATTCATAAGAGATGGGATGCCGGCTATCGCATCACTTCAACTGCTGCAACTTGGGACCAAGCTGCCTTTGTTCTGAGTGTGCCAAGAAGAAAACCTGCTGATGAAACACAAGAAACGCTTAGGACTTCTGCTTTTCCTAGCTCACATGTTAAGGTTGGTTATTCACATAATGGTTGATTATTCACTTTTGGTCTACATAACTTTGGTATTTTGGGGCTTAAAAACTTGTTTTTTGGTTTTCTGCAGGAGAAATGGGCAAAGAATTTGTATATTGCCTCTGTGTGCTATGGTCGAACAGTTTCTTGAGTTGTGACGATTTTGTGAGGGAGTGTATATTGATGTCAATCGAGGAGCAAGCGAAAGGCGGGGCAGGGGATCCCCGTTCTACCTGCAGTTGAGCTGACCCCAATCAGTCAGTCTGGAGTTGGCAGTCAGAATGATTTGGGTGTATAATTAGTACCAAACCTGTGCACTGCGTTTCAATTATGTTGAAATGCTCCCAAGCAGTCGATGACTAGTGCAGGAGTGTTTCAAGTATGTATAGTCTGAATTACAGTAGTTTAGGCTGAAGGCATGTGCACAGCCTTTTTCTTTTTGCTTATTGATGCTTAGGGAAGATGTCATAGATTTTTCAATTGACTCTTAAATATATTTAGTAGTTAGGTCAATCTTATAGTATACAATATGGGGGAAACGTATATGTGGCTTGCATTAGGCAACAGGCTATTGACCAAAACTATGTAGGTTTGCGTGCAATAGACATAATTCTTTTTTCTTCTCTGTTTCTTTCACACCCTTTTGCCTGTTTATCGACCCTTTCTCTCTCACACACGAGACTGCACCAACTGTTGCTGCTGACCTCCGTTGGGTGGCAGCCCTGCCCATTACAAGAAGCTTCCACTGCCCATACCGCACAACCACCGTAGGGATTTTTCCCGCCGTGCAAGACCTAATCGAGTGTCTTATTGCCGCCCCACCTCCCATTTTCATCCTTTCACAGCCCCCTCCCCCTCTCTCAATGGTGTGTGTGGAGCTTTACGGACTGTTCCTTTAGTTTTTGTTTTCACATTTGGATGGTTAGAGGATGTTTTTTTTGCACATTTTCCGTTATTTCTCTGGAGAAAATACAGTACTCTTAAATAGAGAGCATATCAGCCACAGTTGAACTAAGGTAGCAGCAGTACTGTAAAGGAGAGATGCCACACCGCCCGGGTAATTGGAAGGTGGTGCCCATCCAACATTGATAGAAGGAAGGATCAAGGTTGAAAATGACTAGATTCTTTTCTACCAATGAATGGTTGGCAGGATTCCTGCCACGTTACATATTTTCTCGTAACATTATCTGTAGCAATTGCACAACCTGTAGTGGGTGGATGCCGGTAACCCATATATGGGGTACCCCTCTCGGCATATTGCAAGGTATAGTAGTATGAATTTTCAAGACTAAATATCAAGGTAGTAATGAAGGGTCACTTCGTTTGATTTCTAATGTTATAAAACTATGGCAAAATAAAAGAGGGAGCGATACTTCGAATCCTACTAAACCGCTACTTTGGCTACCTGTTATGAACTCAGGAACACGCGCACAAATACGGCTGGCTGAGTCGATGCAAAGTCCAATGCACTAGGCCATTACATTACACGCCAGGCACGTTGCGTAATCTAACACCTATGTTTTGTCCAAAGCATCCCTACGCTAGGCGTCCACACAATGTCACTTCAGCGATATCCGATAGAATTGGAATGAGACAGAGAAAGATCAGCACAAATAAAAAAACAACCCCTAGGCAACAACTAAGGACAGAGTGTTGCAGGCATTGCAACCCCCAACCCCCTCTTCCCCTTCCCTCCCCTCCCCTCTTTCTTCTAAGCTTCCTCTATTTTCCCAGAAAGCAGTAACTTTATCATGAGAAGCCAATGCTTATTATGGGTAACCGAGAAGGCTGCAATGAAAAACAAGAGAATGGCATATAGACATTATTCTACTTATATGCAAGAGCTTGATTGATTACCACCGACTATACAACAAGGTTCACACTGCAAATCAATTGTGTTTTGCAAGGGTCCTCAAAAAAAGACAACTAGCACACACCCATTTCACGTCTGAAATGTTAATTTCATGGGCTGCGCAGCCACATATATGCCTGCCTAAAACAACAAAACCGGGGCCAAATACTAGATTGAAGGCCAAACCAAAAAAGAAAAGATAAAAAATATAAGGATGCACCAAAAGCATCTCTAATATGTCGGCCGGCAACATAATCTCCTTAAACGGACTCTTTCCTGTACAAAGAACGGCAGAAGGAAGGATTAAACAGTTACATTTGGTACTTTACAAAGTAACACTTAAGTCCAAGAAACGAAATCCACTACAAGTTAATGATACTTGCCTCAATATTGTCATGATCATATCGAATCAAGAAAAGGCACCTGCAGCCCCTTATGTCATGCAACCTCCTTTGGATTTCTAAAATATGAGCATCATAGTACCTAGCTTGCTCTCTTCTCTCCTGATATAATAAATAAAGAGGCCAAAGCTGAGTATGCAACCAAGGATCGAGATGATATTCATTAAATTGGGAAAGATAAAAATCATCTTGCCTGAAAGCAAATTACAAGATCTCCAACCTTCAATCTCTGGCACTCAGAATGCTCCAAAGCAACTGAACGTTCACGCACTGCCTCTTTCACATTTATCCACTCATCCTCCTCTGATCCAAATCCAACAAATCTTACACGAACTTCCTGCAATAAACAACAATTCTACCATAAACAAAGAATGAAAGTTTTGTAATGAAAACTCCATTCTCTGCCCTTAGAAAGAAAGCCACTTCCTTTTGAAGCAAAAGGTCTCTCAGCCAAGCATCTTAATTAAATAAAGTTTGCGCATGAACGAGGTCGGCTACCATAAACAGTACAACTATGTAAAACCAGTAACAAATTCAAGAAAAGCACAAATGTAATCATTCAGTCCTTCGGGCAGAAAACTATTCCCAATGAAACCAAAATTTAAACTTCCAAGAACACAAGATTATCAAGTCACAAAAATCAAGAACGCTTGAATTTTTTAACTGCTTACAGCTTCGCCTGAACTAAGAAATCTGTGGGTAAGGAATCTGTCGACATCATACCTGTACAATGCCCAAACACAGTAAAATTAGTAAAATAATTCTACACATGTTGTCTAGAATGCTTTCGGTGAATAATTAGATGATTTGGTAGATACCACGTAACAAAGCACAGTGTGCATCTCCTTTGTTCCTTATTCATATTAGGGGGTGGGACTCGGTGGGTTTTGGAGTCAGAAGTTTGAAAGGTGATTACAAAGTAACTGAACCGTTGGGCACCATTTATATGATGGCAAGTTGCTAATACCATCAGCAGTTCAAATCAACCTATCAATAAGAATGTCACTCGAAAAAATATAGTGATCCAAATGTTTATTAGGATTGATACTGGCCTCCTTGTGGTAATATCTGGCACTCATACTCTCTCAACAAAGAAATAATTGGGTGTGTGCATCTGGGACAATCATAAGCTAGGTCAGTTTTAGAAAATTGCCAACTACAAGACCAATATTAACGGAATTCTGATGATCAAGTTGTGACTTACAGTTCGGTTTGGGTGGTTGGTCTGTCAACTGACAAATCACATCCGAACTACTGCTCAGGAAATCACGGAATATTCAGCTAATATAAGTACCAGATTGCTCGCTCAAACCAAGATAATTACCAGTTATCAGATAATGAGTCAGCTCAAAAAACATAACATATCAAAAGGAGGAGAGGAGGAAGAGAGCTTATGAAGTAGCCACTATACGGCTGATTAATTACTTAAAAGAAAATCGAAAATTTACTAGATCATATGTTCAAGCAAAACTTCTAGCCAAAAGACATGTTCCATTAATGTTGTTGACACTAAGTCTCATTACAACATCAGATGCCTCATTCTCCTTTCACGAAGAGACATTATGTTTGTCTATTCTCATCAGCTCCCGATTTCATTGTGTCTTTAGGGGGTAGGGATGGTGTGAGAGATGGGCCTTTGGCAAAGTAAGCCTCAAGGAATGCATGAAAGTTTTGAGGATTGAGGAGGACATAATTGTTTTTGTCTAATAAAACTTGGGTCGATAATTCTCTCGATAGGTGCAAAGCAAGATTTGTAGCCAAGGGCTACAATCAAGAAGAAGGAATTCACTACAGTGGGACCTCAACACCGTTTGAAAACTACAACTGCCTGTACTATTTTCTCTTGCCACTTCTAAAGATTGGCCCATCCGACAGCTTTTGATGTCAACAACACATTTCATTACAACTGTTTTTGGGCAGATGTCCGAGCTTTGTGATGACTATCATTCCAACTTTGTTTGGTAAAATCATAATGTCTAAAACAGGCAATATCTACCAGCTCAGCTCAAGGTTCTAGTACTTTTGGGATTCTTAGTTTCAAACACTGACCCTTCCAAGTTCCCTCTTTATATCTCGTCACCGATATATATATATATATATATATATATATGGGAGCTGATCCGTTGATAGCGCTAGCAAAATAGGATATTTTGCTAGCGCGATCTGGCTGTCCACGGGCGATCTGTGGACGGTCCAGATCTTTTTTTTTTGCGTTTTTTTAAGTCCGTCCGCTACATTATGTAGCGGACAATTTTTTTGACAAAAATACCCTCTAGTTTGAGACAGTGCCCATCCGCTACATTCGGATGACTAAGGCACTACTTTTCTGACTTTTTTTTTCTCTTTCTCTGTCCTTTCTTTAATGTTCTGACACACACTCTCTCTCTCTCTCTCTCTCCCCAGTCAATTTTCCGACTCTCTCTCTCACATCAATTTTCTATCTCCTTTGTGTCTCTTTCTCTCTCCTTTATCTCATCAATATTCTAACTTGTTTTTCTTTCTCTCTCTTTTCCATCTGCCTTTTCCCTGTGCTTTGTTTCTAATCCAGCCATATGAGTCATATGTTAATCCAACACCAAGGGAAAGATAGGTTTACGGCTTCGGTGAGAGCTACAATTACACTAATATGAACTAGTCTTGTATATAAAGAGCATGCAGGTGGAGTGAAGGATGAGAAAATGAGAAAGTGTACTCCTTAAGTGCTGCCCTGAGTTGACATTTATAACTCTCTCTCTCTCTCTTGGTGGATACTTGCTTTTGCTGCAGGGAAACTTTCTCCATTTTAGCTTGACCATTGATATCCAGCTCTTTCTTCTTTATCTCAATTTCTTGACAGTTGCTTGCTAGTGCCACTTTCAGGTTGGGGTAGCCCCTAGAAAGCCGCAATGCCTTGCAAACCTCATCCAATCTCTCACGGAGCCACCAAACTTCCAGCCTTGCTGATTCAAGATCTTGAACAACACCAAGCATGCTTTTCAGTTCCACAAGCGTCACATATTTGAACTCTGATATTTTCGAGAGCATTAGAACGAGCTGTTGATGACTGGAACATACTGGCCCTAGCAATATCTCCTCGTTTAAGAAAGATGGATCTAAGGAGCTGCGCCACTTCTACCTTCACCCTATACCCATTAACCGTGAGAGAAAGGAGAGAGAGAAAGTCAAAAAATTGATGGGGGGAGAGAGAGAGAAAGAGCATCAGAACTGTAAAGAAAGAAAGGACAGAGAAAGAGAAAAAAAAGTCAGAAAAGTAGTGCCTCAGTCATCCGCTACATAATGTAGCGGATGGGCACTGCCGCAAACTAGAGGGTATTTTTGTCAAAAAATTGTCCGCTACATAATGTAGCGGACGGACTTAAAAAAAAGCAAGAAAAAAAGATCTGGACCGTCCACAGATCACCCGTGGACAGCCAAATCTCCTATTTTGCTAGCGCTATCAACGGATCAGCTCCCTATATATATCTATATATATGCTTGGAATTTTCGGGACTAAGGTTTGGGTCTACTCACTGCCTTTACAGCATTGAAGCTGTTGTTGATACATAGGCTTTCCTTGAAGCATTCTAAATACTGGGGTGCAAGCATTGAAGCCATCAACTTCATCAATTTGCTGGTACACCTCTGATTAATGCATAGCAATATCTTCAAGTTGTGAAGGCTCTCCAGTACGTCAATTTGGTGCCTCAAGAACTTGCATTTTCTGGGTACCTAGTATGCCAATTAATGCACACTCCAACTGTAGAACAATGTAAACTTCTGTCAAGCACATCTTTCGTTTTCCTAAGCATACCATTTCTCATGGCCTGTTCCTTCTCTAGACAACCACATGACATCATGCCAATTCCACCCAATTGTTCCATATAGACAATGTACTGAACGACGTTTTGATTATTTGGCTCTAATCTAATAGCATGGACTGCTCGTAAGGAACCGACGAAAACCAATCAATGCAAACTTGATTGTGGTCAAACAGTAAATTATGCCTAGAATACAGGAAAGCAACTTCCGGACTCCAAGATTTGTCTAATAACCAATCCCTCCATCAGAGTCGTGTACGGCATGATCTCAATCCACGCTTGCCTTCTTCACCAAACCGCACCCTCTTTCAGCCAAGTACAAAAACATCCACTTTGTCACACTTTCTAAATGATTTGCTTTTTTCTCTTCCTTCTTTGCTTTGATATCTGTTCAAAGCTTAAAGAATTTTCTGAAGTCACTCCATGTGCCAATCGAGCATCCAAGCATCAAAAATGGATTCTCTAGAAACGATTCTCTTGGAAACTACTTTTCAGAAAGTATTTACCATAAAGGCGCTGTCTTTGAAACAAACCGGCTTAATTGGTAAGACATTAGTAAAAATCCAGGCACTGTATACAAAACCTTCAACTAGTTAATACCACCGGAAGACTCCTATATTGCCATAGACAATATCTGGGGTCATCATCTTTGCTAATTACAACCTTCAGCTTTTTTAATCTTAATTCACAAAAATTGTGTGCTTTTTCTTCTCCAAGAATTACAGTAAATGTGAGCCACACCACATAAAAAAAAAAATTCTGCAACTGCTGTGATCAGTGAATCAGCCTGTATGGGCTAACAGGGAAGAATTCCCGAACAATAGTGATTTACATAAGCAATTTTCAACATGAGCTCACAAACATACGATGAAATTCTCAAAGCATTTCCCAAGTAGAGAATAAAGACCGACAACATTTGGAAGTTTGTGCAAACATTTGGAACTTACCATGCATTCATCATGAAAAAACGTTGTTGATCTTTGTTCTTCACTTACCATGGATCCATCATGTTATTGCACAATTGCCAAACATTGTCGGTCTTTATTCTTCACTTACCATGCATCCATCACGAAATCAGCTTCTATCATGCTCTTAAGATGAACAAGTCATGTCTTAGCAGTCGCCATTCAGCAACAATTATCCCTAAATTATGGATGGTCTGATTTACTGTTCAGGATTTCCTCAAATAGAACATGTCATCTTAGTTGTCAAACAGAATAAATCGTCTTAAGTCATTTGATAAGACAAAAAATTAGCAATTTTTCTGGATAGGACTTCTAATGCATAAAATTGGCTCAGCATTGTTTGATGTTGGCTAGTTTAGTATACAGGACTTGTGCTTATGCAAAGTTCATTTACTGACTGAAAACATATCAACAAACCTAGCCAAGATGGATCTCTCATGTTCATGCACAATTGGGTTAGATCATTCATTCCTACATGACATCAAGAATTCGGAAGGAAAAAAAAAAAAAGCAACGGGAAAAGTAAATCAAGAGGACCACATGCTAATTTCTTCAACTAAAAAACCATGAAATATTCCTACAAGCACATATTGCATCGTCTTCATGAGAAATATCAAATTTAGATCGACTTCAAGAGATAATTATGGACTAGCTGTAACTTAAGTGTATCACATAACAGGGTCTAATAGAAGCAATGCCAAGTGCAATGACATTAAAAAAGCAACAAAAACCATAGTTAACAACTATGAAATGACAACACCTTTCTAGCTAGATATATTTTGGCTTACCAGGCTCCATCTTTTGATGACCTAGCCTCAAATTCCAACTCTGATAGATCCGTAACCTTTTCTCCTGCTTACAGAATATGATCGTCAAAGCCTGAAAATCGTTGATATCTTCCCCCAAATCTACCATTTCTATTAAACAAACGTATGAAACCAATATATACAATATCACTCTGTACATGCGTGCATTTCTAATATACATACTGTCTAGTAGTGTCAAAAAATTAAGAATTTGTGAAGCAAGCACTGATCTTTTGGACTTAATTGTAGGTAAGTGCATTGTTTACACAAAGATTGGCAGCAATAGGGGAACTAAAGCCATGCTCATAGGCCTATGCAATCCAATTTCCGGTTCTGCCATTGCTTTTGTAACATAAACAGAACATAGTTTTCAATAACAACATTTTGGCGAGCTGAAAAAGTAGCTATTTGCCAGTAAATGGTACTAACAACAGAGCACCTCTAAAGATTGGAGAAATGTCATCCACTTTTTTCAAGGTGCAAGCTTCAGGTACAACTGGCAGCTTGCTGGAGGCATGAAGTGCGCAGTCTTGCTGCTTATTCTGGAACCAACTTTGAACCTTTAATTCAAGCAAAAGGATGGATTACAGAAGTATGAGTGGCAGAAACGTAATGACAAAAGAAGTAAACAGGAAGAGGAGGAGAAAAAAGAAAAAAAACCTCAGTCCACTTCAAAATAGGCTTTCCAGCACGGTCTTTACAGGAGCTGCAACAATATAACATGCCAAATAAAAGGAGTTTAACACGCACCTTATAATGTACCAGAAAAGCATATGCATAGTCCTAAGCACTTAATAAATAATGCATAAAGACGTATGGATATGTACAATATAACTCACTTGAAATTTCTTGCCAGTTTCTTGCACGTCTCTTGGTCCAGAGACTGTCTTCCTGATTCCTTGAGTAATTTCTCCATCTTCTGGATCTGTTTTAGTTGGGGGGAGGAAGCAGAGAATCTTTAATCAATTTATTCAATGGACAAGCTTCTCCGGGTAGGACTCGCAGCAAAAACAGAAGCAACATAGGTATTGTCAAGAGATCATGCCTAAAATCAGGAATAATCTGTGAACTACAAGTCCTGCTATTTTTTTGGTGGCATAAATATGATTTGACAATGTTTGAGAAAAAATGGAACGGTACATCAACATATTTGTTTATAATGAACATTGAATACCTATGCCATGAGAAAAGTTGAGGCTGTTCCAGCAAATGCAAACAATTACTGTATTCTAACTGCGAATTGACTAATATGGACGATAAGATAGGAAATCTACAGATGTAGGCGGCAACTGTCTTTCGTGGAAGCACTACATGTTGCATCATAAGCAGTACAATCGGACACAACCTTTGCAGATTGTGTAATGATCCACAAAATTGTAAAGGCCCGTATAGGCAAAGAGAAAGAGGCCGTCACTATACAGCATACATTAAAGTGACCAAGGTATGACAAACTTGGGACACATCCCTAGACTGAAACATAATGCTACTATCTCCAGTTGAAAGAGACTACAACCACCTGATATAGGAGAAACGCCGAACATATATTACATGAAATATCACATTCTGAGCCAAAGTAGAACAAAGACCTTTGATTAATTGACAAAAACTGACTAGAACCACCAAATGTAATATCTAGGCCCTAATAACAGGTAAACAGTGGTTCAAAAAGAAAAAAAAAAATCAATTAAGTGAAGTGCAAGGTAAGCTTAATACTGAAGTTTAGGGTGTTGCAGTTACGACCAAAGTATTTTGACACATTAAGACAGTATTAAAAAAAATCAAATAACCTTGGGCAAAACTAATAGTCATATTATGTTGTCAATATTCCATTTAGAGAGATCTAAACAAAGTTTGAAGAGCATAAATTCACACTTCAAAAGGTATTTGCCAAGTCCTTGAGACCACGTCTTGCTGCCAATTGATGGACACCATAAAGATACACAGCACATTTCTTTTTCTTCTTTTTACATGATGAGAGAAAAGAGACTAAGCAGAATTCTAAAGTTATCCGCGAGAACACCAATACAAGCCAACATTGAGAGTTAATCTCTCAAAAGATTGCAACAATTAACAACCCATTGAGATGTAAATGTGTGTATTCATGGGCAAGTAAACAAAAACATGCATGAACGTTAACTCTAACTGCCTGTGTTCAAATACAGTTTATCTCAGAAACATTAAGGATAAAACTGAGAACTAAGAGTTAATCATCCAACATACTCATCATTTAGCACCAATTAAAGGCCAAAAGCGAAGGACCTTATCAACCAATAACATATAAGTTGTTTCAAGTAAAACGATACTTGAGCATGCATCAATATTACACACATTAACCAGATATTGGAAACATTTCTGACACATAGCCACAGCCAAAGGCTACACATGTAACCTTAGGGTGGAAATTGCAATTTTTCCACTCCCCCTCTCCACCCGCTTTGCCTGCTAGCTGGTAAAAGAGAAAGTTTTCGTTGAAAAGGATTGTGACTGGAGATGCTGTTGGAGCATCTGTTCTAAATCGTTACCCCATAAGGGAGAGGTAATTTCTTGTGACGTCCTCAACCCAATAGAGCAGATGACCTTTCACCCACACTGTGCAGCACTTTCCTTAGCAGCGTTCGTACTTAATGGGACCTTTTCTCAATGTCCCTGCCTGGACTTGATGTGTTCCTCTTGAGGGATATTTGCACATAAATATCACCTTTTCTGGTATGATCAACACGTTCTGCACGTGATGCGCGTGTACCTTATACTACAGCCCAACTTTACTTGTCTATACACACCTGTGCTAGCTACTAAGCTGTGAGTAGCATCTATTTCATTTTTCCTTTTTTTTTTTGGAATACTAATGAACGATCAATAGTCAATACACATATACTGGAAATCCTAGATTTCAGAGAAACGAAAATATACTAAACTAGCTTAACACCTGATGTTCCAAGAATATACTCACTGACATGGTTGATCGATTCTCACTTTTTAGTCAATTAGAAGCCACCTATTTTAGCAACATCGTGTCATCATCCCAATGGGATACTTAACCAAAAAGATATGCAAAGCCTGAGCAATTAATTCACGTTGACAGTTGACACTCCAATACCAAGAAGCCTACCAACTGTTTTCTTAAGTTTGGAATACTATCATCCCCAATTTCATTTAGTCAAAACAACATTTCGCTCCAATGAGAGACCCCAACTTACTGGCATTATAGTTACAACCCAATAACCTTACACATGATACAAAAGACACCCAAATGTTCAAGTTCAACCCGTTAGAAACTAAACTTCAAATTTGTTATTTCCAAGTAGAAGCATTCTAGGCCTTGTTAATGCTAAAGTTAACATTAAAAAGCATTCCACTTGTAATACAACTTGACATTTCAACCAAA
Source organism: Escallonia rubra (assembly GCA_033065855.1). Lineage (NCBI taxonomy): Eukaryota > Viridiplantae > Streptophyta > Magnoliopsida > Escalloniales > Escalloniaceae > Escallonia > Escallonia rubra. The sequence continues at coordinate 192,621 of JAVXUO010000467.1, read as the reverse complement.
AAAAACAAGCATTCCACTTTTTACTTCCACTTCCGCCGCTAAATACTAAAGACGAGCGAATTAGAATGCTCTTTAGCAATTTAAAAGTGGAGCGCAAACGGTGAAAAGCAAAGCGCGCCTTCTTATACAAACGAACAGTCAATTGACACCCAGATGAAGAAAAGAACTGATAACAAGGCAGGTTTGATGAGAACCTCGGTTTGGGTGAAGCCAGTGAAGGCTTTCCTCTCTCTGGGACGGAGTCGATCCATCAAAAGCAGTCCGTCAAGCTAAAATAGGCTTGCTCAGCTGCAATCACAAAACCCTAGCTCCCAATTCCCTTTTCCGTGAAACAAAATTTGATTTTCTTTTGCTATAGGCACTGGCGCCTCTTCCCAATTTGTTTATTGCTACCGTACTAATTTTTTAGGAACAAGTAATTAAGGGGATCTATTTTGGAGCGGTGAAAAACTGACGTTTGGATTGATCGTCAAACCTGATTAAATTTATATTAAATTAGTTTTAAAATGTTTGGCAAAAAAATACTTTATGTACTCAAAATTGATTAAATCTATAATTCTTATTTTTTTTTATTAAAATTTAATCAGTTTTAAATAATCAAGTTTGACTAAGAAATTTATCAAAATATCCTTACATATAAACATAATTAAATGCTCAGTTTCACTTTGAATACACTATATGATAATTTTACTATACTAAACCTACTTTAATCCATTTTTATCCAAACACCTTCAACAACTTTTAATCTATTAAAAAATGAACACCTTAAAATAAAATAATGCAATTACACAAAAAATAAGGGCTAATTACACATATGTCCCTGAGGTTTAGGGGTAATTACACGCGAGGACAATAGTTTGCAATAATTACACTTATGTTCGTTAACCAAACGAAATACAAAAATACTTAATGGTTTTGACAAAAAGACTTGATTGCCCCTGACTTTAAAATAAAATACCCATTTCTCCAAACTTTTTCTCCAGATTGACCGCCCACTCCCTCACCCTACGCCGCCGGCAGCCCAAGCCCCTTCCCTCGCCATATGCCGTCGGCAGCCCAGCCCCGTCCCTCGACCCATGTCGACGGTAACCCAAGCCCCACCTCGCCGTCGCCGCAATAGATCCCAAAAACTTGCTTCCCCGACAACCCATCGACACGGCTTCGGGGGTGAACCTGAACCCACTCCCCACTGTGACATAGTCGGTGAACCCGAACCCACTCCCCACCGCGACATAGCCGGTGAACCCAAACCCAGCCACGCGAGGAGGCAGCCACTGGGTTTCAAAACCCAGCCAGGGAATGCTTGAGGTTGAAGATCTGCTGGAAGATGCTGCATTTGGATAAAGAAAATAATGTAAATTGGATGTAGGTGATGGCGGTTGGAGTCATGGTGATGATGTTGGTGGTGGAGGAGGATTTCTCCATATTCACAATATGGTGGTAGGATGGAATTATTATGTGTAATTATGACAATATGTGGTGTTTGCGATTTTGTGAATCTCTCTGTTTTCTCATTCTCTTCTTCCTTGGCCAAGAAATTGGAATTCACCTTCTGAGACTTTCATCACAAAAATCCTTCTAAAAATTACAGAAGATTCAAGCTCAGTAGCTTGAATCTGACAAAGATGGGATCTGCAACCCTAATTTAATTTCCAAATTAGGGTTTTGAAACCCTAATTTTCAAATCAGGGTTTTGAAGCCTTAATTTACAAATTAGGGTTTTGAAACCCTAATTGGCAGATTGAGACCCTTTGAGAAATTACAAATTGAGAAATTACAGATTGAATTGAAGCTTTAATTTGTAAATTAGGGTTTTGAAACCCTAATTGGTAGATTGAATTTTTTAAAATATTCTGTATATAAAGTGCAAGGGGTAGTATCGTCATTTTTAAAATACGTATTTATGACATCATAAAAAAGTACACTTTTTGGACGGAACCCTGACGGATGGACACGGGTGATACATTTGAAACACTTTTGGTCACGGAATGTTACATTTTGAAACTTTGCGTTATTGACTGTAATTACCTCCTAACCTCAGGGACATAGGTGTGATTAGCCCAAAAAATAACAGCTTAGAAAGAGGAAAATTGGTGACCAAGAGAGAGGATATCCGGCGACGAGAAGGCCGCCGGTGACAATGCCGACAGCTTCAAGATGCTCATAACAGCTAAGAGGAGCAGTTAAAGATTCGTATGTTGAAGATTTTGTTGGAAAGGAATGGAATCAAACTCACGCTAGCAACACACTAGGGTTATACTTCCAAAAGAATTATACAAGGTCAGTATCCCTAGGCTCTGAGCAATTCAAGGACGTAAATGACATAAGACCATAACAAACTTTACATTCAAGCACGGACTCTGATGAGGAAGTGGGAATTACAGAGATGATTTCGAATTTACAATCGCAGATTGATACATTAAGACAGAAAAATGGGGAATTGAAAAGCCGATTAATGACAAAGGAAACTCAGACAAAGATATTGTTATCTCCTCCTCAAATGGAGAAGGCATTGAATATTGGAGATGATGGGCAATTGGAGGCGCGTGAATCTACTGCGGGTGAATCCAGTAAATATGAAGAATTGAAAAGGCAGACGGCAGATCCAACGGCTGACAATAGCCTCAAACCACAAAATTTTGAAAAAAATGTAGTGGGTACTTGGAGGAATTTCCCTCACTACCCTAAGTTTTGAATCGGATGCAAGAACAAGGGAACCCCAATCCAACATAACCAAAATTAAGGCAAAGGGCATCTTATGCTGTGATAACAAAACCAAATAAGGAATATGCAAAAGAAAATAGTCTAGAATTTATCAAACCCCAAGAAATTGATGGAATAAAAGGGGTTGAATATACGGAAGAATATATAGATGAAGAAATCAAAAATTGGGAAAATTCGGTAATTGTGTGTTCTCGGTGCAAGACCCCCGATGCATGTGATGCAGGGATTTATGGAAAGGATATGGAAACAATTTGGGACATTTTTATGCAGCTTGCTAAAACCAGGTATGTTATTGATTCGGTCGAATGAAGTTACTGTTAAAGAGAAAATACTGGAAATGGGGCCATGGTTTTTTGACAACAATCGTAATTGTTAAACCATGGACTGAGTCCGTGTCCATTGAAAGAGAAAGGGTGAATGTAATTCCAGTCTGGATAAAACTACCAGGCTTACCACTTCAATTTTGGTCACCCAAAATGATAAGTCGAATCTCAAGCACAATTGGAAAACCATTATACATGGATCAAATGACTGCAAAAAAAGAAATATTGGAATATGCAAGAGTATGTGTTGAAATTGAGTTAGATCAAAGATTGCCTGAGGTTGTTCCATTAAAAGGACCTGGGGAAAAGGTAGTAAATCAAAAAGTGGAATATGAATGGATTCCAGTCAAATGCATTCATTGTCATATTTATGGGCATCAGTTGGAAAACTGCTATAAGAAGGCACCACCCAAGCAGATTTGGAGGCCAAAAGCTAGTGCTAAACCAATAGAAGTAGGGGAAAATATGGAGCAGATAGTTAGGGTCACTACATATGGAAAAATGAAGGGTTCTGATGTGATAACAATTAAAAACAGCTTCTCAGTGCTTGAAGGCAATGAAAATATGGGGAGCAATGAGCTTAGCTAGTTAGCCTAGTCAGCAAAAAAAATGATTGATAAGGTAGATGGCACACCTGCAGATAAAGAAGCTGAGGATCACTGCCAAACTACTAAAAGAACTCAGTTGGTAAGGAAAAAGAGTAGTAAAGGCAAAAATAAAAAGGACCATGATAGCAGTAGCTTGTTGGAATATTAGAGGACTGAATGATCCTCTGAAGCAAAGGGATATAAAAAATTTGCTGAAATCTGAAAAGATACAAATGGTTGGGCTGCTGGAAACAAGAGTAAGGAGGAAAACATCAAGCAAATCAAAGCTAAATGGACTAAAGGATGGGAGTTTGAATATAGTGTTAATAGTAAGGGTGTATCAAGATTATGGTTAGGCTAGAAAAGCTCAGATATCACAATCACTGTGATGAATAAATCCAGTCAGCATATAACTGGAATTGTTTTAACCAAGGAAGGGATAAGGTTTTATTTTACTTGTGTATACGCAAACAACAAATGAGAAAAAATGAGAGCTCTGTGGCAACAATTAGTGGGTGATGCAAAAACTATTGGAAAAAATCTATAACGACCCGATCCACGGCCCCACCACAAGGCATTGCCTCCCTCAAAAGGGCTAGCCAAGTAGGTACTTATGAGTTCATAGGCAAGGTCTTATAAGGCCAATCGCAAACTCTCTCACAACCGATGTGGGATATTACAATCTCCCCACCTTATTCCTTAGCGTCCTCGCTAAGGCTCGATCACACATAGCCCAGAATCTTCCTCTCTAGCCAATGTGGGATATACCCGGCTCACCCTTCGTTGCCCCAACCATCCTCTTGATGTGGGATATACCGGGGCTTGCCTTCGTTTCCCCCAACCATTGGCAACCCGACTGGACAGCCCAGCCCGAGCTTTCGAGAGTCGGCTCTGATACCATTTGTAACGACCCGGTCCACGGCCCCACCACAGGGCATTGCCTCCCTCAAAAGGGCTAGCCAAGTAGGTACTTATGAGTTCCTTGGCAAGGTCTTATAAGGGCCATCTCATACTATTCCACATCCGATGTGAGATATTACAATCTCCCCTCCTTATACCTTAGCGTCCTCGCTAAGGCTCGATCACACATAGCCCAGAACCTTTCTCTCTAGCCAATGTGGGATATACCCAGCTCACCCTTTGTTGCCCCAACCATCCTCTTGATGTGGGATATACCCGGGCTTGCCTTCGTTTTCCCCAACCATCAGAAACCCGACTGGACAGCCCAGCCCGAGCTTTCGAGAATCGGCTCTGATACCATTTGTAATGACCCGGTCCACAGCCCCACCATAGGGCATTGCCTCCCTCAAAAGGGCTAGCCAAGTAGGTATTTATGAGTTCATAGGCATGATCTTATAAGGCCAATCGCAAACTCTCCCACAACTGATGTGGGATATTACAACCTCCGCACCTTATTCCTTAGCGTCTTCGCTAAGGCTCGATCACACATAGCCCAGAATCTTCCTCTCTAGCCAATGTGGGATATACCCGGCTCACCCTTCGTTGCCCCAACCATCCTCTTGATGTGGGATATACCGGGGCTTGCCTTCGTTTCCCCCAACCATTGGCAACCCGACTGGATAGCCCAGCCCGAGCTTTCGAAAGTCGGCTCTGATACCATCTGTAACGACCCGGTCCACGGCCCCACCACAGGGCATTGCCTCCCTCAAAAGGGCTAGCCAAGTAGGTACTTATGAGTTCATAGGCAGGGTCTTATAAGGCCAATCGCAAACTCTCTCACAACCGATGTGGGATATTACAAAATCCATGGTTAGTAGTTGGTGATTTGAATGTTATGAGAAATAATGCTGAGAAATCTAGAGGACTTGGTATTAATAGAAAGGATACATAATAATTTAATCAATGCCTTTATGACAGTCATCTTGAGGACTTGCCAACAAGGGGTCTTCATTACACATGGTGCAACAACAGGGAAGAGGACCTAATTATGTGCAAATTAGATAAAGCCTTGCAAAATGAACGGTGGATGGATGCATACTGTTACACTAAAGTTGAAGCTCAAGAACCTGGAATTCCTGATCATGCAATGATTTTGATCAACATCTTACTCAATCAAGAACAAGGTAAAAGGCCCTTCAAATTCTTTAATTTCTGGATGAATAATAGCAAATTTGAACAAATATTGAAAGCAAAATGGGAGGAAAAGGTTGATGACGATGCTTGTATGCAACTGAGAACTAAACTAAAAGGATTGAAGCCTCTATTGAGACAATGGAATAAGGAGTACTACAGTAATATTTCTACTAGAGTCAATGGAAAACTGGTTGAATTGAAAAGATCCAACAACAGATATTGCAGAACAATGACCCAACAAAGATACAAAGAGAAAAGAATTGCAAAGGGAGTATTATTAGCTGCTTCAAGCTGAGGAAGCTTTCTACCATCAAAAAGCTAGAGTGAAAGACCTCAAACTTGGAGATAGTAACACTGCCTATTTCCTTAAGCAAATGAAAACACAGAGGCACGCAATAGAATTGTTTCTATTGACATAGAGGATGGTACACAGGTGATTGGTACTAGAGAAGTACACAAAGTTGTTATAAAGCATTTTTTGAGTTTTTTGGTAAATATGTGCCTGCTCAACCTCAGACTTTAGCAAGACTAGAGCATATTATTACAAAGTAGATTTATGAAGAAAACCAAGCAATGCTCAGTGCACCTATTATTGAAAATGAGGTAAAAGAGGCTATATTTGCATTCAAGACTAACAAAGCCCCTGGGCCATATGGTTATATTGCAGAATTGTTTCATAATAATTAGGGTGTTGTGGGAAAAATAGTGACTGCAGCTGTCTTAGAAATACTAAACAAAAGAAAAGGGGATCAAATTCTTTAATAATACTGTGTTGACCTTGTTACCAAAGATAGCTTGCCTAAACACAATGAAAAAATTTAGGCCAATTGCTTGCTGCAATGTGGTCAACAAATGTGTGGCAATAATACTGTGTGCCTGAATAAAAAAGTTATTGTCTGATCTGATTTGTTTAAACCAATCAGCCTTTGTGCCTAATAGGCAAATTGCATATAATATATTGTTTATGCAAGAATTGGTGAGAAATTACCACAAAGAGGAGGGTTCACCTAGATGTGTACTCAAAATTGATTTGCAAAAAGCTTATGATTCTGTGGGTTGGGATTTTCTCAAGGAAGTCATGGTGACTATGTGCTTCCCAACAGTTTTTGTGGAATGGGTTATGCAATGTGTTCGTAACACTAGATTTTCAATCAATCTAAATAGGAATACGAAAGGTTACTTTGCAAGTGCCAAGGGGTTGAGACAAGGAGATCCAATCTTTCCTTACCTATTTCTTTTGGTTATGGAAGCTTTTTCTGGCATCATGAAACATTATGCTCAGCAGCCAAGATATTTGTATCATCCAAAGTGCCAAGATTTGCAAATACACCACTTGTGTTTTGCAGATGACCTGTTTTTGTTGGCCAAAGCAGACAATAGAACCCTGAGCTTGATCAAGCAGGCTCTAGATGAATTTAAGCTATTATCTGGACTTACTCCAAATTTAAACAAGAGCTCAATATTCCTAGCAGGTGTGGATGCAGAAACTGCCACAGCTTTAGCTAGAATTGTGGGCATGACTGTTGGAAAATTTCAAGTCACTTATTTGGGGGTACCTCTTGTAATATCCCAAAAATTTTCTTTTTTCCATGTGTGATTATTTTAAGTAAATAAGCTTGTGGTCTTTTTGAGAATATTGAGAAAATAATTTTTATCATTTCTAAATTTTTCGGTCGAATGGAAGTCGTTTCAGTCGACTCAAAACTTTTTGGATGTTAAAGTTTTGGAGTCTGAAGGATTCGGTCGACTAAAATAGTTTTTAGTCGACTCAAAAGTTTTTAGTCGAATGAAAAGTGTTGAATATTTTGATATGGAAGTTTCTGAAGTTTTTAGTCGAATTAAAAAGTTTTTAGTCGACTAAAAGAGTTTTCGGTCGACTAAAAGTGTTTCGGTCGACTAAAAAGCATTAAAATTGTGTAAAATTATTTTTTGAAGTTTTTAGTCAAATTAAAAAGTTTTTAGACGACTAAAAGTGTTTCAGTCGACTTAAAAAAAACTAAAAAAAAAATCGACTAAAAAGTGTTTTTAGTCGACTCAAAGTGTTTTCATTCGACTTAAATGTTTTAAGTCGAATTAAAACTCCCTTTCAGTCGAATGCATACTTAATTTTGTCCCTCCATATAAATAGTGTCTTATTTCATTCTCTTGCTTTTTTGGGGTTTCTCTATTTCTTCCTCCTTTGCGCGCGAAAGAGAGAGAGAGGGGGGGGAGGGAGAGAAGGCTTTGGAAGCTCTAAGGTGAAGCTTAAGGATTTGCTTTTCTCAAAGGCTTGGCTAAGGTAAGGGTTATTTTCGAAATTCAAATCAGCGATGGACCAATCGCTCTTGTAAGTCCTTAGTTTCTTTTTGAAATCTGAATTTCTTCGAATTGAGTTAAGTGATTCTTCTTCTCCTCTTTGCTTTGAGCTTTACTATGAATAACTTGTTCTAAATGCTATGACTTGTGAAATTCAAATTCTGTCGAATTTGTTTGATCTTAGAATTTGCGATGTTGATATCACTCGTTTTAGATATTATCATTATTTCATAAACTCCGCATATTATTTGACATGTCCAGTATTTGATTTTGTTAAATTGAATTCTTTATTTTGATAACTCTATGAGCCATGTCACGGTGTATGTGACTTATGTCTGACTTACCCACGTGGATTGAAACGTGGGCTAGCTCAGAGGAGTTGAGCTAGAGATCGCGATCTTACTTTCTGAACCGGCCTCGTATGTCAGTGATGACGTATGTGACCACTTTCTGAATGGCTCTCTAGTGTCTGTTTCTTTATTCAGATATGTTTTGACATTCGAAACTTGGTTTGATTGTCCGTTCTGTTGAGACCCTTTGTGGTTCCGAAATTTTCGTTTCTCTGATATTTTCGTTTCCGTTTCATTGGTCGTTTGAGCGACCTTACTGGGCATTTGGCTCATCCCCTTATTGTTGTTCCTTTCAGGAGACCAGTAGGTGGGACCTTGGATTGGAGGGTTAGCTGAGCGATCAAGAGTTAGCTATTTTGTCTCAGATGTTAGTTCCGACGCGACTTAAGTATATTTTTGGAAACTCCGTGTCGGAGAACATGACTTGTATAACAGCTTTGGGGTCATTTTGTTAGACATTGATATATTTTGGGAATTATTAGTATATGCTTTGATTTACCATTTTGGAGTTCTTATGATAATTATAGGATTTTATCTAATCTCTGTGTATTCGGCATTAACGCTCCGTAAATAAATTCGGGGCGTTACAGCTGGTATCAGAGATTAGGTATGAGATTTTGTAGACTCATGCTTAGGATCAGATAAGTTGTGAGATGGGTAGGATGGGTATAATTAAGTGTAATATTTCAGTTAGTATCTTATTCAAGTTTTCTTTTGTAGTAATGGCAAGCAGTCGTAATAATAGGCGAACTCGCAATCAGAATGTGGAGCAACCAAACGTCACCGAGAACGAGAACCCGTCAGATCTTCTGACCCTTCTGGCAGCTCAGCAAGCTCAGTTGACTCAATTATTGGCTAATCATCAAGCTCAATTAAATCAACAGAATCAACCTACCCCACCTCAGAATTCGAATCACGGGCAGAATCAAACCCGCAGTTTGTTAGAGCAGTTTGATAAGAAAAATGTGGAACCTTTTGGAGGAACTGAGGATCCGATTGTGGCGGAAAAATGGATCTCTCGACTTGAAAAGGTGTTTAAGCCTATGGATTGTACTGATAAGGAAAAGATAGAACTCACAGTGTACAAGCTAGATGGGGAGGCGGACCATTGGTGGAAAATGATTGAAAAATAGTAAGACGACGGAACAACGCTTGGCGATGACATGGGATCAGTTTAAGGATTTGTTCTTCGACCGCTATTTTCCTAGGAGTGTAAAAGAACAGATGTATCGTGATTTTATTAATCTGAGGCAGGAGGATAACGAGAGTGTTGCCGAGTATGAGGTAAAGTTTACGCGACTATCCCGGTTTAGTAAACAGTTGGTGGCTAATGAAAAGGATAGGTTGCAGATGTTTACTTGGGGTCTTAAGTCTAACATTAGACAGCGCATTATTCCAGTCCCAATAGAGACCTATGTTCAGTGCGTGGATATTGCGAAGACTATTGAATCTGAGGCAAGGGATTTTAGAAAGAGGAAGGACGCCAGGGCGGGCAAGAGAGATCGTCTGAAGCTATCCCAGTCACGCACAGTACAAAGTGATGGTAAACGAAAACAGGCATCTTCCTCGACTATTATTGGTAGGCAGGGCCAAGCTCAAGGTAATTTGAGTAGGAATTTTAGCCAGAACTTTGTTCAGAGGCCTCTATCCATAGGTTCTGATCCTATTTCTTCGAGGTGCAACAAGCGACATGGCGGTCAAAGTTTCCATTGGGATACAGGAACGTGTTTCAGGTGTGGCCAAAAGGGTCACCTTATCCGGGATTGTCCTATTCTAGTGTGGGGGCAATCTGGCCCACAAGGTTCAGTTGCAGCGAGTACAGCTTCAGGCCCAAGGCAGAGTACAAGTCAGTCAATAGGAGGGCAGAAACCTAAGGCTACCGACAGGGTGTTCAACATGACGGCTAAGGATGCATCGGGTTCAAAGGATGTGGTGGCAGGTACGATTCAGATTGACTCAATTGATGCACATGTATTGTTTGACTCTGGTGCCATGCACTCTTTTGTCTCTTTTTTGTTTGCCCATCGACTTGGGGTTAGACCCGAGTCTCTTGATTATGAGTTGTCTGTCGGTACTCCAGTTGGAGATTCTGTGATAGTTGATTCAATATTGAGAAACTGTAAGATCCGTATTTGTGATAGGGACCTTCCAGGGGACTTAATTCTTTTAGATATCCATGATTTTGAAGTGATTTTAGGTATGGATTGGTTGGCATCCTATCATGCCTTAGTTGATTGCTTTGAGAAGCGAGTCCATTTTTGTTTATCTGATTTTTCTGAATTTGAGTTTAGGGGTTCGAAACCTAGTGGGTTGTCCATTATCTCGGCTGTTGCGGCTCGCCGCATGCTTTGTAAAGGTTGTGGGGGTTACATTGCACACGTCTGTGATGCTAGTCGTGAAGGTCTTAAAATATCAAAAGTACCTGTAATCTGTGATTTTGTTGAGGTGTTTCCCGTGGAGTTGCCCGGAAAACCCATTGATCGTGAGATGGAATTCACAATTGATTTAGTGCCAGGTGCATCACCTATTTCTAAGGCTCCGTATCGAATGGCGCCTTCCGAGATGAAGGAGCTAAAAGAACAGCTTCAAGAGCTACTTGATAAGGGGTCCATTCGCCCTAGTGTGTCACCTTGGGGTGCCCCTGTCTTATTTGTTAAGAAGAAGGACGGTATATTGAGACTTTGCATTGATTATCGTGAGTTGAATAAGATCACCATCCGTAATAAATATTCGTTGCCGCGCATAGATGATTTGTTTGACCAACTTCAGGGAGCGAAGTTTTTCTCAAAAATAGATTTGCGTTTTGGATATTATCAGCTAAAAGTCAAGCCAGAGGATGTGCCAAAGACTGCGTTTAAGACTCGTTATGGTCACTATGGATTTCTGGTAATGCCATTCAGGCTGACTAATGCCCTTGCTGCTTTTATGGATTTGATGAACCGTGTGTTTAGACAGTATTTGGATCAATTTGTTATTTTTTATTGATGATATTTCGGTGTACTCTAGGTCGGAAAAGGACCATCGTGAGCATTTGCAGATTATCTTGCAGACTTTGAAAGATAGTAAACTGTATGCTAAATTTTCGAAATGTGAGTTTTGGCTTGAACGGGTTACATTTTTTGGGCATGTGGTGTCTAAGGATGGAATAACCGTTGACCCCTCTAAGATTGCAGCAGTGATTGACTAGCAGAGACCTATCACTATCACGAAGGTGCGAAGCTTTTTGGGATTGGCAGGCTACTATCGTCGATTTGTTGAAGGTTTTTCAAAAATCGTTGTGCCTTTGACTAAGTTGACTAAGAAGAACACCCGGTTTGTTTGGAGCGAGGAGTGCAAAGCTAGCTTCCAATAACTAAAAGAAAGGTTAGTGTCTGCACCGGTTGTGACTATTGCCATCTGGTTCCAGAAGTTTTGTGATTTATAGTGACGCCTCAAAGAAGGGCTTAGGTTGTGTTTTAATGCAACATGGTAAGGTGATTGCTTATGCTTCGAGACAGCTTAAACCCTATGAAGAGAACTATCCCACCCATGATCTTAAGTTAGGGCCGTGATTTTTGCTTTAAAGATATGGAGGCATTACTTGTACGGTGAGGCCTGCGAGATTTATACTAATCATAAAAGTCTTAAGTATATTTTCACCCAAAAAGAGCTAAATATGAGACAAGGACGTTGGTTGGAACTTTTGAAGGCTAACACTGCACGATTCATTATCACCCTAGTAAGGTGAATGTTGTAGCGGATGCACTCAGTAGGAAGAGTAGCGGAAACTTAGCAACACTAATCACTTGTCAACCTCAACTGTTGGAGGATATGATGAACTTGGGTCTGGAGGTTAGATGGCAAGATGGTGGGGAATACTTAGCAGCGTTGCAGGTACAGCCTACTTTGATCAGCAGGATCAAGGAAGCCCAAGATGAAGATTCGGGTATAGCTCACATAATTGAGAACATTAACAGTGGAAAACAATCCAAGTTCAGAATTGACGAGCACGGTGTCGTTTGGTTCCGTAGTAGACTTTGTGTGCCAGCTGATTTATCCTTGAGGAGGAAGTTACTGTCCGAGGCTCATAGTTCTGGTTTCTCTATCCACCCAGGAGGGACAAAAATGTATCATGACCTTAGAGAGCATTTCTGGTGAAGTGGCATGAAATCGGATATAGCAGATTGTTTAGTTTGCCAAAAGGTGAAAATGGAGCATCAAAAACCTAACGGACTACTTCAACCACTTGAGATTCCGCAGTGGAAGTGGGAGCATGTAACAACCGATTTTGTAGGAGGCTTATCAAGGACAGTCAAGGGTTTTGACACCATTTGGGTATATCGTCGATAGGTTGACTAAGACTGCGCATTTCTTTCCGATCCGATCAACAACACCCTTATCTGAATTAGTTCGATTATATAATGATGAGATTGTGAGGTTGCATGGTGTACCATTATCTATAGTGTCAGATCGAGATCCGCATTTCACTTTGAAGTTTTGGAGGAGCTTTCAGAATTTTATGGGCACTGACCTTCGTTTTAGCACGGCTTATCATCCGCAGACAGATGGACAGTCCGAGCGCACCATTCAGACATTAGAAGATATGTTGAAAGCTTGCGCGCTAGACCTTGGTGGGAGTTGGCATAGTCATTTGCCTTTGGTTGAATTTGTATATAACAACAGCTATCATGCAAGTATTAAGATGGCACCGTTTGAAGCATTGTACAGACGGAGATGTTGGACACCACTATGTTGGGACGAAGTAAGAGAGAGACGGTTATTAGGACCAGAATTGGTGCAGATGACCACTCAAAAAGTTGATTTGATCCGGGAACGTCTCAAGGCAGCTCAAGATAGACAGCGCAGTTATACGTCAAATCGTCGTCGCGAACTTGAATTTGAGGTGGGTGATCACGTGTTTTTTAGGGTTTCACCTTGGAAGGGGGTGATGCGTTTCGGTAAGAAGGGCAAGCTTAGTCCTAGATTTGTTGGTCCATTCGAGGTTTTAGAAAGAATAGGTCCGGTGGCTTATAGGATTGCGTTACCGCCAGAGCTTTCGCACATTAATAACGTTTTCCATGTTTCGAATTTGAGAAAATATGTTTACGATCCGACGCATTGTGCCGTACGAGCCTTTATCAGTTCGGGAGGACCTTTCTTACGAAGAACAACCGGTTGAGATTTTAGATCGTCGCGACCAAATGTTAAGGACGAAAGTCATTCCGTTAGTTAAGATTTTGTGGCGGAATCACGAAATTGAGGAAGCCACTTGGGAGCTTGAGAATAGGCCCGGTGGCTTTTTTGGGGTTTCTCTATTTCTTCCTCATTTGCTCGCGAGAGAGAGAGAGAAGGCTTTGGAAGCTCTAAGGTGAAGCTTAAGGATTTGCTTTTCTCAAAGGCTTGGCTAAGGTAAGGGTTATTTTCGAAATTCAAATCAGCGATGGACCAATCGCTCTTGTAAGTCCTTAGTTTCTTTTTGAAATCTGAATTTCTTCGAATTGAGTTAAGTGATTCTTCTTCTCCTCTTTGCTTTGAGCTTTACTATGAAAAACTTGTTCTAAATGCTATGACTTGTGAAATTTAATTTCTGTCGAATTTGTTTGATTTTAGAATTTGCGATGTTGATATCACTCGTTTTAGATATTATCATTATTTCATAAACTCCGTATATTGTTTGACATGTCCAATATTTGATTTTGTTAAATTGAATTCTTTATTTTGATAACTCTATGAGCCATGTCACAGTGTATATGACTTATGTCTGACTTACCCACGTGGATTGAAACGTGGGCTAGCTCAAGGAAGTTGAGCTAGAGATCGCGATCTTACTTTCTGAACCGGCCTCGTATGTCAGTGATGACGTATGTGACCACTTTCTGAATGGCTCTCTAGTATCTGTTTCTTTATTCAGATATGTTTTGACATTCGAAATCTGGTTTGATTGTCCGTTCTGTTGAGACCCTTTGTGCTTCCGAAATTTTCGTTTATCTGATATTTTCGTTTCCGTTTGATTGGTCCTTTGAGTGACCTTACTGGGCATTTGGCTCATCCCCTTATTGTTGTTCCTTTCAGGAGACCAGTAGGTAGGACCTTGGATTGGAGAGGTTAGCTGAGCCATCAAGAGTTAGCTATTTTGTCTCAGATGTTACTTCCGACGCTACTTAAGTATATTTTTGGAAACTACGTGTCGGAGAACATGACTTGTATAAAATCTTTGGGGTCATTTTGTTAGACATTGATATATTTTGGAAATTATTAGTATATACTCTGATTTACCATTTTGGACTTCTTATGATAATTATAGGATTTTATCTGATCTCTGTGTATTCGGCATTAACGCTCCGTAAATAAATTCGGGGTGTTACTCCTCTCATCTCAACAAAATTGAATTGTAAAGATTGCACCTTGGTAGTAGAGAGAATAACCAAAAGAATTTCTAGTTGGACTACCAAAGCACTTTCATATGCAGGCAGAGTGCAGCTAGTAATATATGTATTACATAGCATGCAGGTCTATTGGTGTTCCATCTTTATCTTACTAAAGAGAATAATAAAGCAAATTGAGCAGAAAACTAGGGCATTTTTATGGCATGGCCAAGACATGAAGTGCACTGGTGCAAAAGTTGCATGGAAAGATGTGTGCTTGCCGTAAATGGAGGGAGGTTTGGGTATTAAAAGCCTAGAAGACTGGAACAAGGCAGCTGTATGAAAACACCTATGGGACTTAGCTCACATGTGGGTTAAGTGGTGTCACATATATATAATCAAGGATAAACAATTATGGACTTTCAGGCCACATGTAGTCTTATCATGGACTTGGTGTAAACTACTCAAACTTAGAACACAGATGGGAAGAATACTTGGCTGTGGAAGGACAGATGGCTTAATGAGAATACATTGATTGAACAGTTTGGACCAAGGACTGTACATGACTCTGGACTACAGGGGGATGCAATGGTATGTGATATTATCCAAGGAGGGGCATGGAGACCACTGTTGAATAGATCAAGGGAGCTAAGAACAATAAAGTCTATGTTGTCTAACCTGCAACCACCAAATACAGGGATATCTTATCACACCAAATGGAGCTTGACAAGTAATGGACAGTTTATTATCAAATCAGCACGAGATGCTTTAAGAAGTCATGGTAGCTATGAGCCCTATGGAAACTCATATGGTTCACAGGTAATATACCTAGATGTGCAATCATACTATGGATATTATGCAAAGGAGGACTAATGACTAAAGCTAAGTTGAAAAGCATGGAAAGTCCTACAAGATGATCAGTGTGTGATATGTCTGAGGAATGTTGAAACTGAGGATCATTTATTTACTCAATGCCCTTTTGCAGTAGAAATATGGCACATTGCCTTGGAAAAAATACAGGTACAACCCAACTTATAGTCATGGGCACAGTTTAGCTTTTATGTGGCATAACAATTCAAAGGGAAAAGTTTTAAAGCCAAGCTTGGGAAAGTTGTTGTGGTTACTAAAGTATATGGCATATGACAGGAGAGGAATGCAAGAATCTTTGCAAGGAAACAATCAAATGTTCAAGGCTGCATATGAAATTCAGCAGTAGATCAAATTTAGAGTCTATGGTTGGCCAAAAGTTTCAGCAACAACCAGGAATCAAGACATGTGCAGTGCTTGCGAACTAGATGCAGATAAGTTGTTTCAACATTAGCTACATGGAAGATCATATGTTAATATTGATGGATAAGGAAATATATTGTATGTACAAATAGAGATGTAATTGTTCATAATGACATAAAAGGACTTTTTACCCCAAAAAAAACTTTTAATCTATTATGCTTAAAATGAATTAAAGTGATTTTAGAAATTGATTCTGTTTTAATCAAAATCTACTTTTAAGAATCAATCACAAACGGCCTCTCAATGTGAATCAGATTGTTAGGTGTTTGAGAAATATTCAAAGTTAAAGTTTTAAGAAGTTTTAAAAAAAATTGATTAAATTATAATTTAAAAAAAACGAGCACTTTTTTATAATTAGGTTTGATCATTCAAGAGTATCTCTATTAGTTACAAAGTCTTTCGGCACATTTTACTTGAACACTAAATTTTTAGTCTTTTTATCATGTTGGAACTGTTTTTAGCATTTTACCATCAAAAGATTAAAGTTGGTTTTGTTAAAAATAGCTTAAAATTAATTTTGAAACTTGATTAAGATTTAACTGAAATTTACTTTCGAGAATCAATCGAAAACAAACTATAATTCATGCTCTAAAATTGTCCTCAAATACAAAAAAATCAAAAGTCACTTATTGGAAAGTAACAAGGTTAATTTTGGAAAAAGACCGACTAATGTGTACCACTTAAATGTTCACAATATCTATTATGCGACAAAAGAAACCTTATAAACAGGATAAACTTTAGGTGCAATCGTGAATGCCTACAATCCCTTGTATGACCATTAACTATGCCAAATCCTACTTGTGCTAAATCGTACTTGTGGCTATGCTAAATCCAACATAGCTCACCTAACATGGAGTGAAATTTCTATAAGTTTTGGTTGAAGCCTTCCATTTCGCAGGAAACACTTTGGCGGGCACTCGAGTCATAGAAAGATAGCACCAATTTTTTATATGACAATATATAATAATCAGGTTAAATATTTGTAGAGGCCATTATTTTTAATGAACCTAAAAATATATTTTTAAGAATTATAACTAAAAGTGTTGTCATATATGTTACTAACTATAATTGACAACCATCAATTATCATTACATGAGGATTATAACTATCTTTATGTTGCCTCAGTAGTAACCAAAATGTATCCTACTCCAAGTTTCTGGCTTAGGCTTGAACCCGTGAAGATCGTCTACCACTAAACTATCACATTGATGCCATCAAGTAAATTTTGTTAGCGACTCATGCATATGAAGAGAGGAGTTAAATTTCGACAAGTCCATTAAGGGATGATCGCATGTAATTTATATCTGACTTGATCACGTATTTATGGGCCTTTCGTTTGTGTGTGTGTGTGCGCGCGCGCGCGCGCGACGTGCCATGCTATAGGTGACACTATATCGAAACGTTATACGTCATGCATCTTATCTTTTATTATATTCAGTATCTGTTGGAATTAAACAGTTCAATCACATGTTATTTAATGTGTTGTAATGAGTCATGTATGCCCTAACGGGATTCATTTCAACACCTTTTTCTAATAAGGAGGCGATTTTCATTGCTTTAGTATTATTTAGGTTGCTACATCTCTAAAAAAGTGATGGCATAACAAAATTTGGAGCCTCGTCTGCATCATTAATGAATCTTGCGTGCATTCAGCGCCGTTTCCACGTCTTTAAAATGAGAAACTTGAGTACGATTTAAGCCGTCAACTAGCTCGTCCAATGCTCGATCTATTTTTTCCTTTATGTTGGAAGGCATATATGATCTCCGCCAAACTGCCTTCTACCCAAATTTGATAACACTCGATATGAGTTGTTACTTTCGTCTTTCTATCGTACCTAATATTTTCATCGTTTGTGGGTACACGGTGTTCTTTACATTCCTCGACAATTCAACAATAAATAGTCACATTTCATCTCTTAACACGTAAAGACAACCTTTTTAAGTGGGAAGAATTGTTTAATTTGCCTTGCAAATTACTTTTCCTTTTATCCTAATTTGCCTTGCAAATTACTTTTCCTTTTATCATCCAATAGAAATTCACCGCGTTGTAGGCTTGACTATCTCTTGTCAAATGAGAGTTCTTGATGCATCTTTGTCTTGTATATGATTATAGAAGAATCTTGCTCCTGTTATGTGCGAGGCATTGTCAAAGTATTCATTCTTCGCCGCAAATTGACTAATCCCATAAAATGGGAAACTAAAAATCAGGTAGATTATTTGGTTCACGATTTGAATCATTAGATCACTGCAATCTCACTACATAACCGTGATCGTAAAGGTAGTTGTAATAGTATTCGTCTATGTAATGACCATGTGTGGTTTATTGTTGAAAAACTCATCCACGCTCAGTGAAGAATCTATAATAGGGTCGGGGGCATCATGGTCAACTCTCATATTTTTTGTTTAAGTTTTTTTGTGATACCAACATTACTTTTGGTAAAGCGTTAAAGTTAAAAAAGTTCATGTTATATGTGAGTCATTGTCAAAGCGTTCATTGTTCGTCACAAATTGACTAATCTCATAAAATGGGAAACTAGAAATTAGGTAGGCTATTTGGTTCACGATTCAAATTATTAGATCACTACAATCTTATTACATAACCATGATCGTAAAGGTAGTCGTAATAGTATTCGTCTACTTAATGACCGTGTTTGATTTGTTGTTGAAAAACTCATCCATGTTTAGGGAGAATCTACGATAGGGCTTGGGGCACCAAGGTCACCTCCTATATTTTTCGTTGAAGTTTTCTTGTGATACCAACATTACTTTCGGTAAAGCGTTAAAGTTAAAAAAGTTCATGTTTTGTGCGACGCATTGTAAAAGTGTTTATTGTTCACCACAAATTGATTAATCCATAAAATGGGAAACTAGAAATCAGGTAGGTTGTTTGGTTCATGGTTAGAATCATTAGATCACGCCAATCTCATTACATAACCGTGATTGTAAAGATAGTCGTAATAATATTCGTCTACGTAATGACCGTGTCTGATTTATTGTTGAAAAACTCATCCACGTTCAGTGGAGAATCTACAATAGGGCTAGGGGCATCATGGTCACCTCTCATATTTTTTGTTAAAGTGTTTTTGTGATACCAACATTACTTTTGGTTTTTTTAAAAAAAGCTCTTCTTATGCGTGAGTCATTGCAAAAGTTTTCATTGTTCGCCACAAATTGACTAATCCCATAAAATGGGAAACTAGAAATCAGGTAGGCTATTTGGTTCACGGTTTGAATCATTAGATCACTGCAATCTCATTACATAAACGTAATCGTAAAGGTAGTCGTAATAGTATTCGTCTACATAATGACCATGTTTGGTTTGTTTGTTGAAAAACATCCATGTTTAGTGGAGAATCTACGATAGGGCTGGGGGCACCAAGGTCACCTCCCATATTTTTTGTTGAAGTTTTCTTGTGATACCAACATTACTTTTGGTAAAGCGTTAAAGTTAAAAAAAGTTCATGTTATGTGCAATACATTGTCAAAGTGTTCATTGTTCGCCACAAATTGACTAATCCCATAAAATGGGAAACTAGAAATCAGGTAAGCTGTTTGGTTCACGGTCTGAATCATTAGATCACTACAATCTCATTACATAACCGTGATCACAAACATAGTCATAATAGTATTCGTCTATGTAATGACCATGTTTGGTTTACTGTTGAAAAACTCATCCACATTCAGTGGAAAATCTACAAGAAGAAAATCTACAATAAGGCTGGGACCACCATGGTCACCTCCCATATTTTTCGTTAAAGTTTTTTTGTGATACCAATTAAAAAAGTTCATATTATGTGCGACGCATTGTAAAAGTATTTATTGTTCGCCACAAATTGACTAATCCCATAAAATGGGAAACTAGAAATCAGGTAGGCTGTTTGGTTCATAGTTCGAATCATTAGATCGATGCAATCTCATTACATAATCGTGATCGTAATAGTATTCATCTACATAATGTCCGTGTTTGGTTAACTGTTGAAAAACTCATCCATGTTCAACGGAGAATCTACAATAGGGCTGGGGCACCATGGTCACCTCCCATATTTTTTGTTAAAGATTTTTTTGTGATACCAACATTACTTTTGGTAAAGCGTTAAAGTTAAAAAAGTTAAAAACTCCTAACATATATTCTGAAATTTGAACTCTTCCACTTCATTTTTGTCTTAAAGGTTGAATTTGTTAGATTATATATATTAATATGGCAATTACCTTTTTCCTATTGTTCTCTTTCTAGATTATTCTAGAGTTCTCCTAACTTCTATAGGATTCTATTTTCTGTTTCTAGTAGGATAGTTTTATCTTGCCTATATAAAGGTCTCATTGTACTCAGTTTCAAAATACTCTCTAATATAATTATTTTTTCCTTCACCTTTTCTATCATGGTATCAGAGCCATACGATCCGTCGGTTTAAAAGTCTTTCAACTTTTTCCGCGAACTCCGGCGGACGTTTTGCCGTTCGCCGGGCCAACTCAAGTGCTTTTGTTTATGTTCATGCTCTTCTTTTCTTCTTGAGTTTAAAATTTTGGTCTTTATTTCTTGCCCTTTCTATAGTAATCTTCGCTTTTGTTGAAACTCTAGTCACCGCCCACTCTTACTATTCATCAGCTCTAGCTTATCTCTTTCGCTCAAACAAAAAAAAAATCTTCTTCAGTTACCTCTGTCGATTTCCTTTAACCCAAATCTTAAACCCCCATAAGATTCCCTTCTCTCCATCAATAACTACGATGCCAACCATGCCACCATGCTCTCGTTCAGAATGAATCTTGCTCTTGTCTTGTTCTTAGTCACCGGACCTTACCCTGAGACCTTTATGGTCATCGAACCTCATCCCGGGACTCCTGCCTTGTTCTTAGTTGATGGACCTCACCCCGAGACCTTTATGGTCGTCGGACCTCACCCCGGGACTCTGCCTTGTTCTTAGTCACCAGACCTCACCCCGAGACCTTTATGGTCATCGGCCTGACCCCGGGACTCTTGCCTTGTTCTTAGTCTCCGGACCTCAACCCGAGACTTTATGATTGTCGGACTTCGACCCGAGACTCCTGATATGTTCTTAGTCGCCAAACCTCGCCCCAAGACCTTGATGGTTGTTGGACTTTGCCCGGGGACTCCTGTTATGTTCTTGCACCGCCAGACTCTAAACATGGAATTCTTCTAAACTTGGATCTCGCATAAGGCAGCTAGTATCAAGACACCGCTCTGGACTTAACATCCAAACTCAAGCTTGTTCTTTTCTACCAACTTGAGTTTGAGGGGGGATGTTAAATTATATATATTAATATGACAATTACCTTTTCTCTATTGTTCTCTGTCTAGATTATTCTAGAGTTCTCCTAACTTCTATATGATTCTCTTTTCTGTTTCTATTAGGATAGTTTTCTCAAATGTCTCATTATACCCAGTTTCAAAATACTCTTTAATATAATTATCTTTCTCTTCACTTTTTCTATCAGAATTCATTTAGAGTTTGGGAGAGCTTTAGTTTGGAGTATTGGTTTTCTTTTTTTTGTTGTTTTAGTTCCAATTCACAAGAAAATTTTAATAATTCTTTTTTGTTTTGTATAAACAAAATCAAAGTTTATCTTATATTTTTCTTGCTACTCAATCTCCAATATACATTTTTCATAAATGCGAAACTTATATACTACCATGTGCTATATGTGAGTAACATGTAGTCGAACTATTTCTAAATTATTTTGCATGATCTATATATAAAAATAAAAATATAAGACTAGAATGTATAAATATAAGCAAATTGTATGACCTTAATATAAATGTGATATTAGTCAAAATGCACATACATCTTTTTTGCAAATCTCATGAAATTCAAGACTAGAAATGTTTCAAACTTATTTAATTTTGTTTATTGCACCAAATGTGGTCATGTGATATCAATTTTATTACACTAGCGACTAACGTTCTTACATGCAATTTTTGGGTCCCTCGATGTGAAATCCCGCACCCCCTCTGTCCACAGTATAATCATAATTTCGCTGTAGTGTTTGGTTTCACGAGCAAATGTCATATAATATATGAGAAGGACATATAATGTGTTTTTATTTATGTTTGGTATACTATTATGGCCATTTCAGTTTTATCTGTCTTTGAAACTCGTTATTCCTGTTTGGCAAAAATTTTGAGTATTTTACAGCCATAAAAGTGATTTCTAATTTTTTTAATAAGCAATTTAAAAAGCTGAAAATATGAAAACCTTTGGGTGGTGTAATTACGTCGTAATAACCGTTACAGGCTAAATGAGGAGTAGACTAAGCACATTATTTTTCGACTATGACAAGCGGTAAATCAAGCGGGCCGGTAAAAATGGTAAATTAATCATGTCAACTTGGAAATAATTAAAACTTCTCAATTTTTTCTTTCTTGGCAAGCAAACTTTGTTCGTTACTTGGGCACCTTGTTATCCTACTCTTCAGTCCTGCACCTCACCATATTCTCTGGCCTTCAATTTAATCTACTGAAATGAAATGCTCGGTACTGAAGAGCCCCCTTTTCTTTGTTTTTATTAATTTGCTTCAACATTATTATTTTGTTTTACAGTTTTCTGCTGCTGCTGCTGCATTATATTTCTGGTCATCAAACTTTGGATAAAGATATAATGGCGCTGGAGACATGGGTTGAAGCTATTTTCTGCTCCGCCATTGTTCTGATTCTCTCTCTGATTATTGAGCGTTGCCTTCTTCTACTTGGCCGGGCGATTCTTAAAACGGTAAGTCTTCATTTTTAATTTGATTTTTTTAGGTTTGAAGTTTGCTAGATAAGTAAGTAGTTGCATGATGCCCTCAACATTCTTTGAGCATTTTCATGGTGGAAGCAAGCTAGGTGGAGGTGGGTGTCTCACTTAATATTCAGGCATACCCCGTAATAAGAAAGAAATCCTTCGCTAATGATAGAGATGATCTGGAGTAGCAGATGGGTGAGATTGTAGCAAGATGAAAGGATGTTAATACATTTTAAGACAACAAAGGGTCAAAGTTTTATCATCGTCGGTTACATCGCGTCACATCTATCACCATAAAATTAAAGCATCTTTCTTGATTATGACACTGCCTTTAATGTCAAGATTGAGTTGAGGGATACTAGTGACTCGTGTAAAACTATTGCTTTGAGCGCCTGTTTTCTTATCATAAATACTTGCCTTTGTTTAGATTGTTTTTTGGTCGTCTTCAACCGAATATTACATGGAAACAGATGTTACCCTGTTTGAATACATTCTATTTATAACGAAAAATTAGCAAAATTTTGTTAATCACCACACCTTTAAGAAAATATCAAAACACGTACTCTTTGATCACCAATTCTACAACTTTTTCATGCCATGAATTTCAAGAAGAGCTGATAATATATGTGCTTGTGGGTGGAATATTGTTGCCTTGAGAAAAAAGGAAAATATGGTAATACAACATATGGTCTGATCTTCTGAACCAAGCACGATTCAACCCAGTTGAAATTGTAAAGTCCACATATAGAAACTCTGGTTTACTTTAGACTTCATATTCTGAGCTGCCCAAAAACCAGGAAAAAATTGGGAAGTCAAGTCAAAAACAATTCAGAAGTCCAAATTTTGGTTCTGGGTGGTGGGTCTCATTTGGAAATGACCAAAACCTGGGTGGCTCGTGGCTCCTTCCCAGAATAGAATTAAGTTTCATATTAGCAGCTGCCACCAGTTACAGCCTCTAATTAAGCCCTATATATATATATATATGACTTTTAATGTCACAGTTACAGCCTACCTTAGAATAGCTAGCAGAACCCTCCAACCTTGACCTGACTAATTAAACGCAGTATATACGATGTTAGGAATGCCAAACGTAAAGTCTTGCACATTATTCCTAAACTTATTTAGTTCATATCCGATTAATACGTACTCTTAGGGCGGACCTTGGACTTTTTGGCAGGAGGGGGCCAAAGTTAGCTGTGTAACATCTATTGAAGGACCAACCCACCAAAATCAGTGAATATATTTCTCATGTACCATTTTTTTTTTTTTTTTTGTGGGTTTGGACGGTAAGGGTATTCTCGGATCAATTTCAATGAATAAGTTCAATTTCCGGACAATCTTAAAGAAGCACCCTCCACATTGACCTACTGTATTTACACTCTGTTTGAAACCAATAACTTCAGGAAATAGATTTCAAAATCATTTCTCTTTGTTCCAATAAAAGGGATTTGAAATCACAAAATTCCTATCTTGTGTTTGGAGAGCAGAGAAAAATGGATAGTTGATGAATTTTTAGACAATCATATCCTTAGCATACGATGAAACATATTTAATGTAAGTCATTTCACATGGATTATTGACAGCATATGGTGGTGTGTGTGAGATATAATCGCAGTGTAAGTGAGGGTGCATCGGCACGAGTGGTAGAAGTGGTGAGGGTTGTGTCACATTTGTTGGCAATATGGTGGGGTGGTCTATAGTGATGGTAATGGTAATAGTGATAATTGTGTTATTAGGGCATCAGTAATGACAGTGATGGTGATGGTGATATCGAAAGTGGTGGTTTTGTGGCATCAGAGATAGTAACGGCATTGGCAGTGGCAGTGGCAGTGGGGCATTCTAGTGATGATAATGGTGATAGTGGTGGTTGCGTTATTAGGGTGTCATTAGTGGTAGCGTTGTCACAGTATTGGTGGTGACAACAAAGGTGTTGGTGGTGGTGTGGCATCAACAGTGGCAGCGCTGGTGTTGTATCAAAGTGGCAGTGGTGACGGTGGGGCATCAGCAGCAGTAGTGTTGGTGTTGTATCAAAGTGACAGTGGCGAGTGGCAACAGTGGGGCAGTCTAATGATGATAACAGAGATATTAAGGTGTGTGTCACTAGTGATAGCGACAATGACAGAAATGACGGTGCTGGCATCATCGATGATAATGGTGGTAATAAAAGTGGTGTGGAGGCGACGACAACATTAGTGGTCTAGAGGTGGTGGCAGTGATGATAATGATAATCGTGGTGGTGATGTAACGCACTATTGGAAAGCAATGGTAACAGTGGTGGTGGCAATAACATGATGTAAGTGGTGGTGTGGTGATAATGGTAGTGTGGTAGTTGTGTTTTTAGCGCTACAGTGATGTGTGTGATGGTAGTAGTGGTTTTGACAGTAGGGACATTAGTATCCATGACAGTGGCTATGGAATGTGGTAGTAGTGGTGGCAGTGAAAGTGGTGTGGGCCGGTGGTTATGGTGCTGGTACGTACATGGTTGTAAAGATTAAAGAATAAATAGTTATTTTTTGTTCAAGTAAATTCAAATTTCATGAAATTCGACCATTTTTTTAATTGAATTTTAACACAATATTAACAAATTCAATCAAACTTCACGAAATCTAATTCCAATTCTTTTTTTAATATCCCACACAACTAGAAGCAATATTTAATTTGAAATTTCATCAATTTTATAACACCAAACACACTTTAAACATCTTGACCAGCCAGACTAACACTTGTGATTAAAGATATTGCTCATGTAAGGACGATGCGCACTCAGTCAACGGTAGATTAATATATTGTGTTAAAAAACCATTTGTAAAATAATACTCCTTTTAAGTCCTAAAAAGAATCGATCGTATTCCATTTTTGAGTTGTCCCAAAAAAATTGATCACTTTCTAAATTAAGAAATATTTCATAGGTGTTTTTTCATATTTACAGTTCTTATACTTTTTTTGTTCTATCTCTCTCTTCACATTTAATCTTCCACCAACCTATTTTTCTCTATCTCGACCCATTTGTGTTCCTCCCCCTCTCTCTCTTGGGGTAGAATGAGAAACTCATAAAATATAACTCATATCTTAAACACGCGTGCAAGTCAAATACGATTAATTACTTAGGAACAGATGAAGTATTAAATTATCATTTCCGGTTGCAACATTCGCACTTCCTTCGTAGTTAAAATGAAAATTCTAACCCTAATACACTTCAGGCAACAGAGTCATAAGATTGGGTGGGACTAGGCATTTTCCTAAGAAAGTTCATTGCTCCTAAAATGAGCACAATAAACAGGTCAAGTTTAATTACATCAATCAAATGGAGTTTTGCATAAGGAGTGGTAAGATCTTTGGTTAATTGATTAGCTCGAGGTAAGATCTTGGAATTTTGCATAAGAAGTGATAACTAATATTACTGGTGAGAATTTTGTAAGCTTCTTTACCAACAGTACTTGGCAGCATTTTTTTACCGTCATTGATCAAAATTCACTAACGTAATTAACGACCAGCACTTACCGACAAACGGGTGATTGTAAGCTGTTCCTACCGCTCAAATTGCGGTCAAAAAATTTCCTCTTATTTCTAAATCGCGGTCAAGCCTCCATCGACCCTACTCCACCTACTAGTTTAGTGCAGTATTATAAAGTTGGTAAGAATGAATGTGCATGTCACACGAAAGTGTCACCTACTCAACCAGGCAGTTTGTTATGAACAAACAGGGGATGGTTCACACCATGAAAGGTGCAGTTGTATAACTTTTTGGCAATAATTAAAATAAAACTGATTTAATGATGCAAGCTCAAATCAAACTTGACGTCACCAACAAAGTCTACCTTTTTAGTTACGTAAGTCTAAGATATCACAGCTCGACTCTGCAACCTCGTTACCATATATGGGCAACCCTCACATAAGGTGAAATGCTTGAAGAGAAGGACAATTTGCGCGCGCACACACACGCGCACACACACACAAATAAAAATGTATTTTATGTATCTATATATAAACTGTAATAAGTATGATTGAGCTTAACGAGCATTTGAAGCTAAGCCTACCTCGAGCTAACCTTGCGACGAGGGAGAAGCCTGCGGAGTTCAAAAAGTCGAGCCCGTAAACTCCTTTGACGTTATCAAAAGAAGAAGCATAAAAATGTAAACATAAAATTATAATAGCAAAAGAATAATCAAGCTTAACGAGCGTTTAGAACATGATATTTTGAACGAAAAATTTTAAGAACTTCATTATTAGAATAAAAGCAACCTTAGGGAAGAAAAAAGATATATTGTTATTTTAATAGAAGGAAAGAAACTCATTTGGCAAATCTCTCTCTCTCTCTCTCTCTCCGTCGGTCCTACTTTCTCTCTCTACACACGCGGAATATATATATACGCGTCCGTCATTCAGACGTTCGTTTCCCCCCTATGATCTCGTTCAACAGACCCAGTTTTCTGGTACCCATTGCTTTTTATTATTACTCCCCCACGTTTCATTAGAAAACGACACCACTTGAATACAACGTTGCGGATTTCTGATTCTTGATTACGAAAGTCAAACTTACGTAATAGACAAATCAAACAACTAATCCATTGTTTTTGTGGGTTATAGAAACGTGGGTATGTGTGTTTTCTTGATTGCAAAACCAGCAACCGTGTGTACATTGTGAAGTTTGTGTGTGTGTGTGTTTTTTTCTTTTCTTGTTTTTAATTTCTGGGATTTTTATTTATTGCAGAACAAGCCATTTGGGGTGTTGGTGGGTATGTCCTTGATTCTTGTGACGTTGGTCAAACAAATGGAATTAAAAGAAAGAATTAATGAAGGCTTTTTCTGGGTTATAAAACGTGGCGGTGTGTGTTTTCTTGATTGCAGAACCAGCAACTGTGTATTATATTGTGCACCTGTGTTTTTTTTTGTTGTTGCAGAGAAAGGCATTGGGTGTGTTGGTGAGTACAAGGGGAGAGAGAAAGCTTCGGGTACAGATGGGGAGTACTTTGGAGCAGATAGGGTGTGATGATCCAGTGCTGGACATTGATGATAAGGCTGGTGTGGGTGGTGGTGTTGAGGACGCGTACGGTGAGGATAGAGCCACCGAGGATCAGCCTTTCACTCCATGGACTGTCTCCGTTGCTAGGTAATAAAATTAGTTACTGCTTGGTTGTTCTGTTTTTGGATTTATTTTGGTTTACGTAGATGTGGGGTCTGTTTGGTTCCCTGTTTTATTGGATTGCATTGCTCATAAAATGTTATTGCTAGATTCAACTATTATATGTAGATCTTATTTTTTGTCTGTATTTCGATGTATTTTGTTTTCTTGTCTCATTCATGAGTTTTTGGTTTTCTGTATAATCTTAAGGTTTTGGGTGTTTCATGATCTAACATGTTAGATGACATTAGTGAGAATACATTTTTCATGTCTTTTAGCGACTATTCAACTCAATAGACGGCTCTATGATGTCTGCTTTAATTGAAACGCGCTACTTCTAGTAGCGTGGAGATCTGGAAAGATTGCTACTAGAAGTAGTGGAGATCTGGAGATTCTGGACAATATGCTGGTATATTATGGATCTTTAGTTTTTGTAGAATTTTAGATATGCGATTGAGCCGTCCATTTTTTTGAGATGCCCAATTACGAAGTCAGGTTTTGCCCACAGCGGTGCGAGTTTCTGTTGAATGTTGATTGTTGAATGCTATTGCTATCTGAAGTACACTCTACTAATGTCTTCTGTTTACGTTTGCACAGGCACCTTTATCCAAATTCATGGTTTGCTAAATATAATGGTTTCTCTGTTGTGAATTCTTACACAGTTAAGAGCGTATGTGCACCCCTATTATCATCCCTGTCAGGGATTTGGTTCTACTATCAGATAAATGCTTTTATCTATCTGATCTTGACTTGTATGCTTTGATTCCTTGTGTAATGCTTTTCTAACACTAACAACTTTTTAGCACAAGAATGTCGATATCTAGGCACATGAGATTTGCACAAAGTTATACCTAGTACATATGACAAAGCAAACACTTCTTTTACACAACATATTTTGAAGCATTTTTTTGCAAATCGAAAACCCCATTATGATTATCTTCAGTTTACAACGTTTTCAAAAGGCATCATTTGTTTTGTTAAAACTTCAATGCAGAACAGGGGAGAGTACAAGTTTGAGGACTCTTGCGGTTTTATTTCTTATCTAGGTTTAACATTTCCCAAGTACTTATGAATTATGATCCTTCTATGAAGCTAGATAATGAGGCTTGCTGATTATTAAAGAAGAAATTCGAACTTTGTTTTACTCATCTTGCAGTGGTTATACTCTGTTGCGCGACCCACACCACAATAAAGGGCTTGCCTTTACGGAGAAAGAGAGAGATGCCCATTATTTGAGGGGCCTCCTACCCCCAATATGCTTGTCTCAGGAAGTTCAGGTCACCATACAGGCCTTGCCTTGTCCAAATTAAGTTTCCTGTATCTTTCTTTCTTCGAGACATAAATGAGACTATTTTCTGATTATTGTTTCTTGATCCTCGCTATCAGGAGAAGAGAATGATGCACAATCTCCGCCAATATAAAGTTCCACTGCAAAGGTACATGGCCATGATGGATCTTCAGGTACTGAGTTAATTTTTTCAGGTCAATGAAGTTTGAACCGTTACTCTACAGCATATTCTACTAAAAATAATACCATACACTACTACGATTTTATTTATTTGGGTTTTCTGTACACCAAGCATACTAAAAAAAGTATATGAATTCAATTTGCAGGAGAGGAATGAAAGGCTATTTTACAAGCTTCTCATCGATAATGTTGAGGAACTGCTCCCAGTTGTTTACACTCCAACAGTTGGTGAAGCTTGCCAGAAATACGGGAGCATTTTCAGGCGCCCACAGGGTCTGTATATCAGCTTGAAGGAGAAGTATGGTGCTGCTTCTACAAGTTTCTTACCTCTATTAGTCGATGAAAACCTTTGCTCTTTGTTGTTTCAGCTTTGAGTGTTTGTCTATAAGATGAATATTTCAATATGAATTGTGGTGCAGGGGAAAAATTCTTGAAGTGTTGAAAAATTGGCCTGAAAAGAGTGTTCAAGTGATTGTCGTAACTGATGGTGAGCGTATATTAGGACTAGGGGATCTTGGATGCCAGGTAAAATTCTACTGATTTTGTTTTGTCCTAAACTCTACCGGGAAGAGAGTTGCACTCTCCTCTCTCTGCATGCAAAAAATTGTTCTGTGTCCTGCTTGTAATAGTTGCCATAATTGACAAAAGTCTCAAACTGATGCAGGGAATGGGGATTCCTGTCGGAAAACTCTCTCTCTATACAGCACTCGGAGGAGTTCGTCCTTCACTAGTAAGCATTACAAGAATTATTAGTTGAGCAATTGAGTTCCGTTTTTCTCAGTTGGCTGCTATTAATTAACTTACTTTTTTCTTCATTTATAGTGCTTGCCTATTACCATTGACGTTGGCACGAACAATGAGCAGTTGTTAAAAGATGAATTTTATATTGGGCTCCGGCAAAGGAGAGCAAGAGGGCAGGTCTAGTAATTTCCAGTTTTTTTCTGGCAAATTGGCCTGCTTTTACATTGGCAAAAAGGGTTTTCTACTCGTTAGAGTTGACTGTGGCTCCTGCCATTTTAGGAATATGCTGAGCTTCTAGATGAGTTCATGTCTGCAGTTAAGCAGAACTACGGGGAGAAAATTCTCATACAGGTCTGTCAGTGCAAAGTTCCTTAGATTATTTTTGATATTGTAACCTTTATATCCCTGACTTTAAATGATCATTACCCTGTCTTTATAGTTTGAAGATTTTGCAAACCATAATGCTTTTGAGCTGCTGGAAAGGTATCGCACAACTCACCTTGTGTTTAATGATGACATACAGGTAACATTGTGAATAAGCTTTTTATAGAATTTTGTTTCAGTTTTTAGAGAAGATCATTAATCTGTGAGTTGTATCCTCTGTCACAGGGTACAGCATCCGTAGTTCTAGCAGGGCTTATTGCAGCTTTAAAAGTAGTTGGCGGAACCTTGGCTGACCACACGTTCTTATTCCTGGGCGCTGGAGAGGTGAGCCTGCGTCCCTCTTTGCCTCGGGAATTTTCTTTTCTGAAAATCCTGTACAATGCAATAAAAGTTGTTTCGATGAATTGGTCTCTAGTTGTTTTGCACCCTTCTGTATCTCTTGGCTCTTATTGTCCCTGTCTAGTTTGAAGCATTTGAACATCCATTCTTCTGTTGTGGAGACCTAGCAATCTGAGCAATGATAAAGTACCCGCCATTTGATCCCAAATTTTGACTCCCATGACATGCCAAATCATCATCACGCCCCCCCCCCCCCACACACACACACACACATTTTCTTATCCACTCTTTTCTTTTCTTAACGCCACTACAGCCGCCGGCCAGTACCACCCACCACTACCACACCATCCAAGACAACCTACCACCACCCCCGCCGTCCGAGACAACCCACCACTGCCACCGCACCAATACCACCATCCAAGACAACCCGCCGTCACCACCGCCCAACTATCACCATCGCCGTCTAAGACAGCCCACCACGACCACGGCCATCTCACTCCTTCAGATCCGTTACAAGAACAGCTCAGATGCGGGGTCAAGCTACAAATCCATTGGTGGCCAGACCTGTGAGGTTGAGGAGATAGGAATTAGTTCGTCATCGTCGGGCGTGGCTGCCTTGGGGACAGGGGCAGGTTCGATCAAATTAAAAAGAGAGAGAAAAATGATCTATTTAAGTGGGGCTTCTTTCCTATATGGCACGATGATTTGACACACCATGTCTGGTTGGAATCAGAATTGGGTCAAAAAGATGGGAGCTACATCATTACTGTAACAATTATTAGCTCATTACTTTTGTCAAACCTGTAGATTAGTTAAGTTTAATGTCTTTTCCCGTCTTTCCAATTTGTCATTCCAAAAAAAGTCATTTTTAATATGCCTAAAATCGTTTGCATGTGTAAAGAATAACTGCGTGCATGCCCGTGTATACTTCTTGCATATCCATATAGGGTACTTTTTTGCACTCTAATATTTGGCCTTTCTTTTCACTTTAAAGGCTGGAACTGGTATAGCGGAGCTTATTGCTCTCAAGATTTCAAAGGAGGTTTGAACTTGCTACACTCTCTGATCATCTTGTTTGGTTTATCTAAGCTTAATCAACCATCTGACTATTGTCTTTTAGACAAAAGCTCCACTGGAAGAGACCCGCAAGAAGATTTGGCTTGTGGATTCGAAGGTAGTAGGAATCCTATCTGAAGTTCGTGGTCTGCATATAATATAGTCCATGTTCTGCCGGTGTCCCTTTTCCAGTCTTTACAGGTCTGGAATCATTTTTTACAGGGATTGATCGTCAACTCCCGTAAAGAGTCCCTTCAACACTTCAAGAAACCGTGGGCTCATGAGCATGAACCTGTGAAAGAACTCGCAGATGCTGTCAAGGTTTGAAGAATATCTTTTATTGAGATCCTAGTTTTGGAACAATATCCTAATATATGTACGTTTCTCTTGTTTCTTCTCATCCCACGGTATTATTCTTGACTTCCAGGCAATCAAGCCAACAGTGCTAATAGGAACATCCGGTGTCGGGAAAACATTTACAAAGGATGTTGTTGAGGCCATGGCATTCCTCAATGAGGTTTCTGTCGCTCACTCTCTCTCTCTCTCTACCTATCTCTGTATATGTTTACATACGTATTTGTGTGTCAACAATTAAACAAACATGTACATTAATATAAACCAGTCCGAAGAATTTGACTTTGGCACTACTAATGGTGTGCAGAAACCTCTCATTCTTGCTCTCTCTAACCCGACCTCACAGGCTGAGTGCACTGCCGAAGAAGCTTATACATGGACTGAGGTAAGCTGCTACAGCTTTTCTTCATCTTTTTGGTTCAGATAGCTTGTGAGTTGTGCTTCATTTCGTTCCATGCAAGGCTGAAATGTTATATTTAGGAATCTATATTAAAATCTAATTGCAACTGCAGGGTCGTGCAATCTTTGCTAGTGGAAGTCCATTTGACCCTGTCGAATATAATGGGAATGTTTTTACTCCTGGCCAGGTCCACAAAATCTTGTTATTTCCAGCAATACATGTTCCAATTCAATTGGAGACTAATCTATAGTATATGATTGCGATGTGCAGGCAAACAATGCTTACATTTTCCCCGGGTTTGGTTTGGGATTGATCATGTCGGGTACAATTCGTGTGCATGATGATTTGCTTTTGGCAGCCTGTAAGTACTCAAACAACTTGCATAGTTACATCTTAAGATAGGTATTGACTCTTTTGAGTCCTCACTACGGGGGTGAAAAATTCACCCCCGTAAATTCCAGGAAATAGCTATATAAAGATTGCTATGATTCTAAAATTCACCTGGGTTTGTTGATTCAAGAAAAGTAGGGCAGCCCAGTACACGCGGCCATTGCAGTCTCTGGGGACTGTTATATGAGTTCACTTGGGTTTGCAAATAACAACTAAGTTGTGAAGATTACTAGTGCTTTTATGTTCTTGCTAAGAAACTTAATCAAACTCGATCTTCATGCTACAGCTGAAACTTTGGCTGCTCAAGTGACTGAGGAAAACTATGCTGCGGGGCTGATCTATCCACCTTTTACTAATATCAGAAAGATTTCAGCCAATATTGCTGCTAATGTAGCTTCTAAGGCGTATGAACTCGGTAAGTTTTCTTTTGACTTTTTCTGGCTCCAAAAATTAATACCTGATAATGTGCCTATTTCATATCTACTTTTTACGTCTCTAGGTCTGGCTTCACGTCTCCCTCGCCCTCACAATCTTGTTAAGTACGCCGAGAGCTGCATGTACACCCCAATCTACCGCAGCTATCGCTAAACTGGAAAGTCTGATCTCTCAGTTTGCTCCCTGGGGTTCTCATCATCATTGGTTTTTTTCTTATCATTTTTGGTCATTTGCGCTGTTTAAGTTGGGTACACTGGCATGCCTTACAGAAGTAACTAGGCCACTTTCTCTTGATCCCGTTAGAATGCTTTTACTACCACCACCGGAAACCACTACACTATAAACAAATTCTCCATGAAGAATTCGTTGGCTTCAACTTAGTAGAACAATGGATGGTTGTGCTTTATTTTCCGAGTCATTCTCTTTCTTGGTCATGGAAGATCACGCAAGATTTAGTTTTGTTTCATGAATCTTTCTCTGTTTCATGAATCTTCAAAGTTTCAAGAAAACTTTGAAAATAGTAACAGAAGTAGTAGCAGAGTCGTAGTTGGCTAATCGGTACAATTCCTCATGACCTTGTTGGGGTTTCACCTGAGGGAGAAAGACACAAAATGAGAGAAATGTGGGGGATGAAGTGTAAGAAAGTGTTGCTATTGCCTCTTTCAAGGTTAAAAGAATGTGAGCTTAGCCTAAACTGTGTTGATATAGTCTTACCAAACCCAAATTGTAAAGAATTTTTTTTCGCTGCGATCAGGATAGCAAGGGTCGTCTACAAATTCTCTTATCGCGATCATTGATGGTTGCTAACGTAGTTAGTGATGTTTTCATAAACATTTTTTATCAGCATATTTTTACTAGTTCAAAGTCACTATGCACAATTAGCGATCATTATTTGGCGCCATATGAATGGTTATAGACTTTTCCTATAACTCGAGTTGTAGCAACAACAACAAAAAAAAAAATCAATTGAAAATGCTTTCTCCGCTCTCTCAGGGTCAGTTAAAATCCATTACAGTTCCCAAATTCTCTTTTATCCATTTTTGTTTTCTCGATGTAATTTAATTGTTGCCACGAAGAAAAATTAATGTGCATTAGGTAATGTTTTGTAATAATGGGTGATGCTCCCTGATTTTTGATATTTCAAAAACAGCTTTTTAACTCCTTTACAATGTATACGTGCAGTCAAATGGCTTTAAGACTTTGCATTTAAAACCTGTAGAAATGGTTCAAATCTTGTTTACACCGTTTTACTACTTTATTCCTGCAACTTCCGCCGAGTTATGATGGTGTCGTCGGCGTCAAAACTGTGTTGAACGTAAATTTTCAACACCAAAGTTTACGTTACCCAACCTCGGTCAATTTTTCACATTGGTCCGTCCCAACCCAACCCATATTTTAATTCTTGAGCCGGATCGGTTAAAAACTCATACTTTCTTCAACCTACCAAATCCAACCCAAGTTGCAGCATCAATTGTTCTCATCTTTAAGGTATTCTGAGATAGAAAGCTTAGCTTGCATCGAGATCATCCATAGTTGATGTAAGGCCGGATAAACCTCCTTATTTTAGCAAGGTTTCTATGACTTTGAAAAGTTGATTAAAGTATAATAGAGAATCCAAATAATAAATTCTGCATGGCTAGAGACACCGCCCTATCATTGCACGATTTTTAAGTATGTTAAGAAATATCTTAAATAGATTCAACAGATTCTTAACGCACTGTGATTCGATCAAGTTTCTGCTATGTGCATTGAAGGGATTAGTTTTCATATTACACTTTCACTTCGAATGAAATATTGCTGCCCATGCATGCTCAAGCCATAGTCACATAGTGAGATATTGTTGTGTTCGTGGATGCTCTAGCAATAGCCAAAGACCAAATGCACATAGAACCTTATCGTGATGATGTGCATCCAAAAAGTTTGGATGTTCGAGTCGCTATCTTGTTTTTAGGATTAACTAAAATGATTAAGAAGGAAAACAAGAAACCCTAAAATTGACTCTAGATCACCAAAATAAGCAATCCAGTCTCTGAAACCTAGATTCAAATTCGGGGACTATGACAACACCCTAAATATTTTGATGCTTTTTACTCAAAATAAGAACAACACCTAATTTTGCTTAATTATTGGTTTGAACTCAAAATCTTGGGCTGAGTGGTCTATGTATCCGATTGGACTAACTGAGGTCAAAATTTCATAACTCCGACCTAGGAGAGGCGACCTAAACTCTGGTATGTGGTGTTGTAAGAATAGTTACATCAACTCAATTCTATCAATTCGAGTACTGAAAAACTGGTTATTTATTTTTATTTTTCCGTTTACCCAAAAACCAGAATATGATCGCGAAGAGGGCATTACTTTACTCTAACTAGAAAAGTAGAAAAGACTTATCCTTCGATCTACGCTGCGTGCTTTCCAATTTGTAGGTACCACAATGCAAGAAGAATGTAAGAATAAGTACATGAATATATGTAGTATGGGGCAGGGATCATAATATATTATCTTTCTTTATTAAAAAACCTCACATAGTAATAACAGCCTTTGGGGAAGTTTCTATGTGCTTAGGGGTTTCCTAGGGGCTGTCTATATAGAGTTCTGGGTGTCTAAGGTTGCAGAAAAGCTGGGAAAAAAAATTAATTAGACACAACCCTAGCCACCACCAAAGAAAGTAATAAACGAACAAAATTATTCCTACCAGCCAGTACACTTAGGTATACCATCCGGTATGAATACTTTTCCTTAGATTTAATTTTAAAGCCCTTTTCTAGCAGGAAATGTTTACCTGCCATGAAATGCACGTGAATGAATAAAAACAGGCACAGAATCCAAACTGAAGTAGACTAGATTACCAGACTCTAACATGAGTTAAATCCAACACAAATAAACTGAATGGAAATAAAAAGAAATAAATTCTAATAAAATATGGACTAACGGAACCAATCTATAATGGATTGAACCAAAATGGACTCGATTGTGCTGAACTGGACTAGACCAAAATAGACTAATTGAACTGGGTTGGACCTAGATTGAGGACCTAGATTGAGGTGGACTGGACCAACATATAAAATAAAGCCTACAAAAATAGGGTGTTTATAGACCCCTAGGTGTGGGAGCTCGCCAACTAGCGAACGTCATAAAAAAAATGTTTACAACAACAAAAAACGCAGAAAAAACAGATGGACAGGTGACACGAGGACTTGCACAATTTCTAAGACTTCTTACATATATTTGGAAAATGAATTTTACCAATGTATTTCATAGAGAAGATAACTGGACACTGGAAACTGGAACTGAAAGACCAAAGAGATAATAGGTACTTAATTGATGCCAAGCACCTGGAGACAACACTCAAAGCCAAAGCCAACAACGCATAAAAGCAGTTTGTCCTCGAGTCGTATCAAAAAATAAAGTTGAGATTAAGCTTGGTTATCTAAGAATATTAAAAGAAAAAAATAAATAATAAACTTCACCTGGAGCCAAAGTCAACAATGCGTGGAAGCAGTTGGTCGCCAGACAAATAGCGCATCCCTAAAATCCAGAGCCAACAACATGTGGAAGCGTTTGGTCGCCTATGAATACTATGAAAAATTAGGAATAACATTCATCTAAAGCCGAAGCCAAGAGCGCATGGAAGTGTTTGGTTTCTAGACAAAGAGCGCACTCTAGAGGTCAAAGCCAACAATGTGTGAAAACGGTTAAAGGTCTAGGATATTAGACATGTGACTGAGAGCCATAGCAAACAACACGCAGAAGCGGTTGGTCACTTAAACACAAAGAAAGAAACATATTTAGAAGCCAGAGCCAACAAGGCATGAAAGCGGTTAGTCATCTAAAACACATAAAAAAACCAAGACCCTAAGAGCCAGTGCCAACAAGGCATGAAAGTAGTTGGTTGTTTAGGAACACTGAAAACTCATATCTAAGAGTCAAAGTCAACAACGGGTGGGTTTCATAAATGAGAAGCAGTTTATATTAAGTGGTTGGTCGTTTTGATACAAAGAACAAGCATATATAGAAGTCAGAGTTAACAACGCGTGAAAGCATTTGGTCGTCTAGACACACCATCATCTAGTTACACCAAGAACAAGATAAATTGCTCAAAGTCAGAACCAAAAATTCCAAATTACAACTGGTTGTTGAGTGACGAAGTAAGGATAAATCAACTTCCTTCTAAAGTTGATAAAGATATGAATGTAACTGAAAAGTCACGACGACATGAGCAGAGGAAGTCAACTCTATGATAAGGAAAACACTATTACTATTGGCAATGAATAACTGAATGTAGTACTTGCATATACTGAGATAAATCGGATGTGAGGTTCACATAAGAAGAAAGCATCAAACTTGATGAAGATGATTATCAAGAAAGTCAAACAATGGCAAGGAAATCTGATGATCACAAAATGACATAAATTGAAGTCAAGAAAATATCAAAGCACATAAGCACGTAAAAATTAAGGCATGCATGAGCAAAATGGATTGAAAAGCACATAGGCAAATAAGCAAGAAAATTTCTTGAATGGACAAGCATGAAAAATACACAATAGCAGGCAAAGCATCCAAAATTATCAAAGCTACACAAGCATGCAAGAGACACATGCACACAAGTACGCATGAAAGCAAGCAAAAAACATTGGGACAATTTTGTACAACCCAGTCAGTTGAAACTCATAACCCAACATATTTTGATTCTTGAGCCTGATTGGATAAAACCTCACATTTTATTCACTTCGGTCTGTTAAAACCTACCAAATTCAACCCCAGTTACATCGTCAATAATGGCATATTTTTTTGATGTTTTCATAAGCATTTTTTAGTAGCATACTTTTACTAGTTAAAAGTAACGCATAATTAGCAATCATTATTTGGCGCCATAAAAAAGGTTGTAGACTTTTCCTATAACTCAGAGTTGTAGCAAAAAAAAATTCAATTGAAAATGCTTTCTTCGCTCTCTTAGGGTCGGTTAAAATCCAATACAGTTCCCAATTTTTCTTTTATCCATTTTTGTTTGGTCGATGTAATTTAATTGTTGCCACAAAGAAAAATTAATGTGCATTAGGTAATGGTTTGTAATATTGGGTGATGCTCCCTGATTTTTGGTATTTCAAAAACAACTTTTTAAAATCCTTTACAATGAATCCATGCAATCAAATGGCTCTAAGACTTTGCATTAAAACATGTAGAAATGGTTCAAATCTTGTTTACACTGTTTTACTACTTTATTCCTGCTATTGGAACACCCAACCCAACTCAACCTTGATCAATTTTTCACATTGGTCCGTCCTAACCCAACCTTTATTTTGATTCTTGAGTCTGATAGGTTAAAAAACTCATGCTTTCTTCGATTATGTCAGTTAAAACGTACCAAATCCAACCCAAGTTGCATAATTAATCGGTCACGTCTTTAAGGTATACTGAGATAGAAAGCTTGTATCAAGATCATTCATAGGTGATGTAAGGCCAGATAAACCTCCTTCTTTTAGCAATGTTTCTATAACATTGAAAAGTTGATTAAAGTATAATAGAGAATCCAAATAATAATTTTTGCATGGCTAGAGACACCTCCCTATCATCGCACGACTTTTAAGTATGTTAAAAAATCTCTTAAATAGATTCAACGGATTCGTAATGCACTGTGATTCAATCAAGTTGTTGCTATGTGCATTGAAGGGTTTAGTCTTCATAGTCCACTTTCACTTCAAATGAGATATTGATGTGCATGCCATGGTCACATAATGAGATATTATTGTGTTCGTGGATGCTCTAGCAATAGCCAGAGACCAATTGCACATAGAACCTTATTGTGATGACGTGCATCCGAAAATTTTGAAATTTCGAGTCGTTGTCTTGTTTTTAGGATTAACTAAAGTGATTAACAAGAAAACCCTAAAATTGACTTTAGATCACCAAATAAGCGATTTACTCTCCGGAACCTAGATTCAAATTTGGGGACCATGACAACACCCTAAACATTTTGATGATTTTTACTCAAAATAAGAACAACACCTAGTTTTGCTATTATTAGTTTGAAGTCAACAACTTGGGTTGAGTGGTCTACGTATCGATTGGACTAACTGGGATCAAAGTTTCATAACTCCAACCTAGGAGAGCCGACAAAACTCTGGTCTATAGTGTTGCAAGAATAATTACATCAACTCAATTCTATCGATTCGAGTACTGAAAGCTTTTTATTTTATTTTATCCAAAGACCAGAATATGATTGTGGAGAGGGCATTACTTTACTCTAACTAGAAAAGTAGAAAAGGCTTATCCTTCAATCTAAGCTGCCTGGTTTCCAGTACGTAGGTACCACAATGTAAGAAGAATGTAAGAATAAGTGCATGAATATGTGTATCTGTTAGGGGATCATAATATATTATCTTTCTTGATTAAAAAAACCTCACAGAGTAATAACAGCCTTTGGGGAATTTTCTATGTGCTTAGGGTTTCCTGGGGGCTGCTTATATAAAGTTCTGGGTGTTTAGGGTTGCACAAAAGCTCAAGAAAAATAATTAGACACAACCCTAGTCGCCACCAGAGAAAGTAATAAACAAACAAAATTATTCCTACCAGTTGGTACACTTAGGTGTACCGTCCGGTATGAATACTTTACTTAGATTTAATTTTAAAGCCCTTTTCTAGCAGGAAAGGCTAACCTGCCATGAAACGCACGTGAATGAATAAAAACAGGTACATAATTCAAACTAAAGTAGAGTAGACTACCAGACTCTAACATAAGTTAAATCCAACACAAATAAACTGAATGGACATAAAAAGAAATAAATTCTAATAAAAGATGGACTAACAGAACCAATCTATAATGGATTGAACCAAAATGGACTTGATTGTGCTGAATTGGACTAGAGAAAAATAGACTAATTGAACTGGGTTGGACCTAGATTGAGGTTGACTGGACCAACATATAAAATAAAGCCTACAAAAATAAGGTGTTTACAGACCCCTCAGTGAAGGAGCTCGCCAACTAGCGAACGTCATAAAAAAAGAGGTTTACAAAAAAACGCAGAAAAAACCAATAGATAAGTGACTGACACGAGGACTTGCACAATTTCTAAGATTTCCTACATATGTTTGGAAAATGAATCCAGCCAATGTATTTCAGATAGAAGATAACTGGACACTGGAAACTGGAACTGAAAGACCAAAGAGATATTAGGTACTTAATTGATGTGAAGCACCTGGAGACATCACTCAAAGCCAAAACCAACAACGCATAAAAGTTATTTGTCCGGGAGTCATATTGAAAAATAAAGTTGTGATTAAGCTTGGTCATCTAAGAATATTAAAAGAAAAAATAAATAATAAACTTCACCCGGAGACAAAGCCAACAATGGGTTGAAGCAGTTGATCACTAGACAAATGGCGCATCCCTAGAATCCGGAGCCAACAACATGTGGAAGCATTTGGTCGCCTATGAATACTACGAAAAATTAGGAATAACATTCATCTAGAACTGGAGCCAAGAGAGCATGGAAGTGTTTGTTTTCCAGACAAAGAGCACACCCTAGAGGTCAAAGCCAACAACATGTGAAAGCGGTTGGTGGTCTAGGATATTAGACATGTGACTGGGAGCCAGAGAAAACAACATGCGAAAACGGTTGGTCACTTAGTCACAAAGAAAGAAACATATCTAGAAGCCAGAGCCAACAAGTCATGAAAGCAGTTAGTCATCTATAACACGTAAAAAATCAATACCCTAAGAGCCAGTGCCAACAAGACATGAAAGCAGTTGGTTGCTTAGGAACACTGAAGACTCATATCTAAGAGTCGAAGCCAACAATGCGTGGGTTTCTGAAACGAGAAGCAGTCTATATCAAGCGGTTGGTCATTTTGATATAAAGAAAAAGCATATATAGAAGCCAGAGCTAACAATGCGTGGAAGCAGTTGGTCGTCTAGACACGCCATCGTCTAGTTACACCAGGAACAACAGAGGATAAATTGCTCAAAGTCAGAGCCAAAATGTTGAATTACAGCTGTTTTTGAGTGACAAAGTAAGGATAAATCAACTACCTTCTAAAGTTGATAAAGATATGAATGTAATTGAAAAGTCACGAAGACATGAGAAGAAGAAGTCAACTCTATGATGAGGAAAACAGTATTACTCTTTGCAATGAATAACTGTATGTAGTCTTGCATACACTGAGATTAATCGGATGTGACATTGGTTAGATGATGTTCACATAAGAAGAAAGTAACAAACTTGATGAAGATGATTATCAAGAAAGTCAAACAGTGGTAAGGAAATCTGATGACCACAAAATGACATAAATTGGAGTAATGGAAACCCTAACATGATTTTGAAAAATATCATGTGTTTTTACAAAAAGACATGCACATCATCAAAACCCACATCGCACAAGAAAATATCAAAGCACATAAGCACCTAGAAATAGAGGCATGCAGGAGCAAAATGGATTGAAAAGCGCATAGGCAAATAAGCAAGATAAGTTCTTGAATGGACAAGCATGAAAAACACACAATAGTAGGCAAAGCATCAAAAATTATCAAAGCAGAGATTACACAAGCATGCAAGAGACACATGCACACAAGCACGCATAAAAGCAAGCAAAAAACAATGGGACAATTTTGTTCAACCTAGTCAGTTAAAACTCACAACCCAACATATATTTTGATTCTTGAGCTTGATTGGATAGAACCTCACATTTTCTTCACTTCGGTCTGTTAAAACCTACCAAATTCAACCCCGTTTACAGCGTCAATAATGGCATATTTTTGTTCTCATCTTTAAGGTACATAGAGATAGAAAGCTTGCACAAGACCATTTGTATTGGATATTAAGGCCGGATAAACTTTCTTTTTTAGCTTTATTTAAATGACATCGAAAAGTTATTGGAAGTACAATAAAGAATCCAAATGCACAATTTTGCACGGATAGGAAATCGCATGGATAGAAGATACCTTCCTATCATTCCACGAATTTTAAGCATATTAAGAAAGATATTAAACAGATTCAATGGATTTTTAATGCACTATGATCCGATCAAGTTGCTTGTTATGTGGGTTAAAGGAATTAGATTTCATTTTCGACTTCCACTTCGAACGAGATATTACTGCCCATGCATGCTCAAGCTAAAGCTG
The DNA here is from genome assembly GCA_033065855.1 of Escallonia rubra. NCBI lineage: Eukaryota > Viridiplantae > Streptophyta > Magnoliopsida > Escalloniales > Escalloniaceae > Escallonia > Escallonia rubra. The sequence goes on along the minus strand of JAVXUO010000467.1, from coordinate 150,070 downwards.
CATAGTGTGACATTGTTGTGTCCATAGATGCTTTAGCAATAACCTGGGATCAAATAACATAAAACCTTATCGAGTTGTCCTCTTACTTTTAGGATTAACTCAAGTGATTAACAAGGAAAACAAGAAAACCCTAAAATTGGTTTGAACTCAACAACTGGGATTGAGTGGCCTATGTACCCGATCGAACTAACTGGATCAAAACCTCATGGTTTCAACCTTAAAAGAGGCGACCTAAACTCTTATATGTGGTGTTATAAGAATACTTACATCAACAAAATTATATCAAATTGAGTACTGAAAATTTGGGTTTTTTTTAATCCACAGACCAGGAATAGATCGTGAAGAAGGGATTACTCAACTCTAACTAGAAAAGAAGAAAAGACTTACCTTTTGATCTGGATTACCTGGTTGCAGTTTTCATGTATCCACGTTAGCAAGAAGAATGCAAGAACAAGTCTAAGAATACGTGTAGGAGTAAATGTGTATGGGGGAGGGAAACGCAATATATTCTCTCTCTTGATGCAAAAAACCTCACAGAGCAATAACAGCCTGTGGAAAATTTTCCATGTGTTTAGGGGGTTCCTGGGGGCTATTTACATAGAGGTTTGGAGGTCTAGGGCTACAAAAAACCTGCACAAAAATAATAAGATGCAACCCTAGCCATTACCCGAGAAAATAACGAACAGACTAAATTATCCCTACCAGCGGGTACACTTAGGTGTACCATCCGGTACAAAGTGTACTAGCCGGCATATTTCGCCTTAGGATTTTACTTTAAAGTACTTTTCCAGCAGGAAAAACTTACTTGCCATAGGATGCATGTAAATGAATAGAAACAGGCACGTAATCCAAACTAAAGCAGATTGGACTACTAAACTTTGACCTAGGTTAACCTCAACATACAAGTAAACTGAATGGATTGGAATCAAATAAAATAAAATTGAAACACATCCTAATAAAACATAGACTGACTATACCGAATTAGACTGGATTGAGAAAATAACTCATTTTTGTAGGAAAATCCACTGGATAAATGACCAGCACGAGGACTCGCACAAAGAGAGATTGGACCTTTGTAAGGTTTCCTACATATGCTTGGAAAAGGAACCAGACCAAAGTAATTCAGAGAGCGGATAACTGGACACTAGAAACTGGAACTAAAAGAATAAAGAGATAATCGATATTTAATTGTTGCCAAGGACCTGGAGACATCACTCAAAGCTAGATCCAACAGTGCATGGAAGCGATTAGTCCTCAAGTAATATCAAAAAGTAAAGCGAAGATTTAGACTTTAACTGAAGCCCTGGAAGCAGTTGGTCGTTTAATAATATTAAAAGAAAAAAACAAATAACAAACTTCACTTGAAGTTGAAGCCAACAATGTGTGGAAACGGTAAGTCGCCAGACAAAGGGCGCGACCTTATAAGCAACAACGTGTGGAAGTGGTTAGTTGATTGGGAATATTGAGGAAAATTGAGAACAACCTTCATATGAAGCCAGAAGCAAGAAAGCCCGGAAGCAGTTAGTTTCCAGACAAAGGGCTCACTCTTAAAAGCCAAAGCCAAGAATGCATTGAAGCGGTTGGCCATCTAGAGATACTAAACACGTGACTGAGAGTCGAATCCAACAACATGTGGAAGTGGTTAGTCACTTAGACACATAGAACATAGCAAACCTAGAAGCCAAAATTAACACCACGCGGAAGCGGTTGGTTTCTTAGACACAATGAAAGAAGCATAACTATAAGTCGATGCCAATAATGCATAGAAGTTGTTACTCGTCTAGACACATAAAAAACGACACGCCTAAGACCCAAAACCAACAACACATAGACGCGGTTGATCGCTTAGAAACACCAGAGACTCATATCTAAGAGCTGAAGCTAACAACATATGATTTTTCATACGAGAAGCAATCTCTATTAATTGGTTAGTCACTTTGATACAAGGAAAGGATCATGTATAGAAGTTAGAACTAACAAAGCGTGGAAGCAGTTGGTCATCTAGGCACTCCAGGAACAAAATAGTATAAGTCACTCAAAGTCAGAGCTAAAAATGATGAATAGTAGTTGGTCGTTGAGTTACACAATAGGACTAAACAATGTCCTTCTACAGTTGATAAAGATAAGGAATGTGACTAGAAAGTCATGACATGAACATATGTATATGGAAACTAGTGATGAAAAGATTGGCAACGAAGAACCAAAAGTAGTACTTGCATACAGTGAAATAAATATGATGTGACATCGACTAGACGATGTTCATATATAAATAAGAATAAAGCAGCAAACTTGATGAAAGTGATTATCAAGAAAGACAGACAGTGGCATAGATAAGAAAATCCGAAAGTGACATAAAATGAGCTAAAAGGAAACCCTAATATTATTCTGAAAACTAGCAATGCAAATAACCACGTAAAATCAAAGCATGCAAGCGCACAAAACATCATAAAAACACACAGGCAATAAGCAAGAAAGGATGTTAAATGAGAAGCACACAAAACAGTAGATAGAGCACGCAAAATTATCAAAGCAGAGATTACACAAGCATGCAAGATGTACAGGCACACAAGCACACATGACAGCAAGCAAAAAACAATGAGCTATGTCCCTAGTGTTTCGCCAGTATCTTCCTTAAAATATTATTTTAGCCACATTTGTGCCTCAACTATTTGTAGTGTTCCCACTAGGTCTATCTGATCAATGGTGTTGGGAAGTAGCCATTAGATGCTTTAAATAAGGGGCAAAATTGGCAAATTAGCCCATCAAACCCATCATTGTTTCCACCATCATAGCCAGCCCACTGTGCATATGTCTACCACCTGTTAACAACACCTTTATACCATGGCAACCACCATCATAAAACCATAACCATAGTTCATCACCACCACAGCAACAGTCAACTCTTGGCTATGTAAGAGCATGCTAGTCCTTTATGCAGGTAGCCATCGATAAAAATGTCTTGGCGTCAAAGCCAATTATTCTAAGGCCGCCCTCAGTTATACCAGGAAACGTTGCTATGTGTCGTTCTTTGCCGTTGTTCAGAGTGTCGTGTTATGTATTTGTTTCTTCTCACGTACTCAATCTTGTATTACATGTTTAGTAATGATATGATTGGTATAAATATTTTTAAAATTCAAAGGAAAAAAAACCTCTTTGAGAAACTAACGTAAATTTATTTCAAATGGTAATTCGATAGCTACTTTGGTTTTGCTCCATTTGTGAGCAGACTTTTGTTGTAAGGTGAATAGGCTAAATTCCATTTAATTTTAACTGAAGATTGAGAAGTAGAAAGGAAGAGGAGTGGTTCGCATATAAATGACCATTGGTCGTTAAAAGAAGTTTTCCAAAACTGCTCATTGAAGCCGGACCTAATAGGCTAATATGCTGTACTTTTTGGGTTTCTTCCATTAGCCGTTGGGCCCTCACCAGTGGCACTATAAGCTCGTGAGAACGAATTATCATAGGAAGTTTCACCAAATGTGTTCAGAGATCGATAAGAGCGAAAGTGGAGACCGCATAAAGTTGACGTGTATTAAAGTAGTAAGAGCGCGAGGGTGTTCGAAGAAAAAGTTGTAGCAGGAGCACGAATTGATAGAGAAGGTGCTGCTCACTTTAAGGAAAGGGAGGAAAGCTCTCCATTCATGTTTCTCCTATAACTAGATCCTCTAGATCCACAAGAATTCAATAGACATGTCACCTGTGGTGTGGAATGCATTTTGATTTTTAGTTAGCATGATAGGCAATACTCGAGAAGTGTTGGAGCATGATTAAGACAAAACTACGAAGAGTTGTATATATTTAAGTCATCATCTGGATTGTATTTATAGTCGTATTATGTCCTTTCTTTCGCAAACTCTCATAGGAATTAAAACCAACGAAAAAATCCTTAGGGAAGGGGGGGGGGATTGAGTTTTTAAGCTAAGATGGCAAGTTTTCAATTTAAAACAAAATAATTTTATAATTCTAGCAAACTATGAATATCACAATTCAATTGAGGTAAGCAATCTCGCAAGAAAAGTTAAAAAAAAGTAATGTTGTACATTTTAAAAATAGTTAGATACAACTGATTTAATATTGATATGAAACACAAGTTTGAGATGGTGTTATTTACTTGGGTCATTGCAGTGGATGCCCCCAAGTCTGCAAGCAGTAGCGTTCAGCGTCCCAAAGTTTATTTTAGCTATCTCGCACCACAAACTTGTATAAGTATGGCACCAAACACCTTCCGACCAAATTTCGGGCAAAAATCTTAACGTGGCTGAGTTCAGGAGGGCATTTTTAGAATATAAAGTCAAAATAACTCTCTCATATTCTTCTCTACTTATAAACTAGAGGACTTTACAAAAAAAAGGGTGCTAGGGTTCATTTTTTATCAAAATCAAGGAAAAAAGGATCTAGAGTTTGTGAATGATAGAAATTGATGGATGTGGTGGGTTTATAAACAACTTTCTAGCCTTGGGTTTCTGTAACGGTGGTTATGGTTTATGATGGTGGGGGTGGGGGTGGTGGGTGGTCTATGATGATGCGGCAGTTGAAAAGGGAGGTGGCGACACGGTCTTCAGAAAGGCGGTGGCGACTGCTATAGACAAAGAAGGTGGCGGTGGCGGTCTCCCGAAAGGCGTTGGTGGCAGCAGTCGAGAAAGGAGGTTGTGGCAGCGGTCTTCAACCGAGCAATATCAGTTTTAACCACCGCCACCATAATTGAATTGATTCCCATCACCTTCACTTCCAAACTGCACCTCCACCTCCATCTGGCCTGCACCTCCACGTCCATCTTTTACCCACAATTTAGTTCATGACGAAAATGCCCCCTTTATTTGAGTTAAAGGACCTCTCTGAGGAGGGCTCTTGTCCGAATAATCGAAGGAGTGTTTCGTACCACAGTTGTGCAGGTTTGTGGTGCGAGACAACTAAAATGAACTTTGAGATGTTAAACACTACTGCGAGCAAACTTAGGGGTGCCCACTGCAATTGACCCTTATTCACTTGAACAACTTTAGCCAGATATGTGATTCATTATTAAGGTTTAGTGTTTTGGTCCCATCAAGTTCTTTTGGATCAAAGCCCTAAGCTAATATCTGTCTAATGTGACTCTCAAATTATACAGATATCTTTTGTCCACTAATAAATCGTATACAATTAGAGAATCGCACATATCTCCGATGATATAGACAAGTCAAACATTTGTGTATATAATGTCTAAATATGTCAATATATCCGCCTTGACTCCACTTTAGTCATTTTGAACTGCTAAATTTGTTAGAAAAGTGATGTCTAATTACACTCATAAGGTTTTCACAAAAAAGTGAAGCTCAAATAACAAAACTCAAATGTCCTTCCTTATACTATTAGGTATAGTCCGAAAAGCAATTAGAGCATCAACTAAGATACTAAGTCATTTTAAGAACTAAGAGAAGAAACTCAACAAGACTACCAAATGATTAAACTGAAAAATGCCAGAACCCACCATATAAGCTTTTTGGTACAAAGTAGACAAGCAGGGCTACAGACTAGAGTAGTTACTTGGAACTTCGTGTAGATTGCTACAAGTGGATTGCTACAAGTGGATTGCCCAAATTCAAATGGTTCTTTCCTTACACTTGGTCATGCCTTACTGGATGAGCTTTTCTAATCACATAAGTGATTTGATATTAATTGGGGGGGTCATCCTTCACATGAACCAACAACCGTTGGGATCAGACATGCATTTATGAGCGAGTCGATTATGGATTCGCAAATATTGCATGTGCCAACTTATTTCCACTAGCAACTATCATAAATCTAGGCATCCAATCAGCGGACCATGCCCATTACTCCATGACGCTAACCCTAATACTAACTTTCTCCCCTACACAAAACGGTATAAAACCTTGTGGTTAAGAGCACCCTATGGAAAAAAAAATGAATGTTTTTAAAGCCTGCAACACTCTGTCACTGGGTCCTCCCTATTCCAAGTGGCCTCTTGGGGTTCCATTATAATAAAGGAGCTCACAATTTGGAATAAGGAATGTTTTGGTAACCTGGAAGCACATATCAAAAATATCTTGGCCCATCTCAACCACTTTTAATCATTTCTCCCTAACCCAGAGGTGCAGTCATTTAAGCAACATGCCTAACAAAAACTTGATTGGCTTTTGGAGTATGAAGAAGTCCTATGAACTCAGAAAGCTACCCCAAAATGGCTAAAATTGGGTGACCGGAATAAGAACATTTTCATGCCTCTACAATCATTCGGAGAAACCGAGATCGCTTTTAAATCATTAAAATAAAACCGGGATCGCGTTTAAACCATTAAAATAATGTCACTCAATACTCCCATTCACCAATCATGCAATGCCTGGAAATCACTTCCAACAAATTTTCTTCCCACCGATCCTGGTCCACGATCATTCTTTTAATGCATCTATAATGGATGACATTAGCAGAGCCCTTATCGAAGCACAAACAAGTTATCTTGCTTTACCTTTCACCAAAAAGGAAATCACATTGTTGCTCTTTTAGATAAAACATTTCAAAGCTCCGGGACTAGTAAAATTCCTGTCATTTTGTGTCAACAGTGTCGAGACTTTATGGAAGGACCAATAATTGTTGTGGCCTTTTCCTTTCTTCGGCGGGGTCACATGCTTACTGTGACAAATAAAAATTTTGTTGATGTGCTGACTACCAAGCGCAAGGACCCCCAAACTCCAAATGATTATCATCCCATCAGCTTATGCAACACCATGTACAAAGTAATATCAAAGACTTTGGTTTACCGAACCAAAGAGGTCTTAAGTGATCTTATCTCCCTATTCTAAAATGCTTTTGTCAGAAATTTTCATATTGCAGACAATATGCTCATTGCCCAAGAGTTGACTAATAAAATAAAATTAAAAAAGTCAAAGCATATCCTGGGAGCCATTAAGATGGACATGAGTGAGGGTTATGACCAAGTGAACTGGAAATTATCTGGAAGTAGTTTTATTGAAAATGAAGTTTCCAACCCATCTTATCAACCTCCTTATGCAGCGTGCATCTACGGTCTCTTATGAGGTTATGGTAAATGGGTCGTCGTCAAGCTCTTTCAGTTAACATGTAGGCTCCGACATGGGGACCCTTTGTCCCCTTATCTTTTTGTTCCTCGTGCTGAAGCTCTCTCAGCATCGTCCTATGCCCAAGCTATAGAGCAGATCCCTGGCTTAAAGGCGGGTATCCACAGCCCTCCCATTAATCACCTTCTCATTGGAGATGATGCTATAATCTTTACTAAATTCAACCTCCGGCCCAAATCCTCCGTCAAAATATACTGGCTCTCTATTGTATGGAATTCTGTCAATAAATATATCTTACCAAGTCATCTATCATGTTGAGACCTAATGCCAGCAAGAATGTTGCAAGTAGTATAGCTTAACGATTGGGATTCACGTTATCAGAAGAGTTTGGCAAATCAAATCAATTAAAGCAGGAAAGGCCTCCTATTAAATAAAGCAGGAAGGGCTACGCTAATCAAATCAATTATTCATTCTCTCATCATTTACCACATGCAAGTATGCCTCTTCCTCGCCCATGTATGCCATAAGATTGATTCCCTGGTCGGAAACTTCTGGTGGTGAGGAAACGAAAATCAGCATAGAATGCACTAGATAAATTGGCATGCACTATCTGGCCCAATTGATTTAGGAGGCTTGGAATTCAAGGACACAAAGCTATTCAACCAAATACTACTTGCCAAAGTGGCGTGGTGAATTATGACAGAACCTGATTTCGAGGTAAGTATTAGGTCTGAAATTATTACCTTGCCACTCCAACTACTGGAAACTTTTTGAGAGGATGGCGCAACATCCTGATAGGAAGGCAGACACTCTTAGCTGGTCTACACTCACAAGTTGATAGGCAAAGCTATCTCAATCTAGAATGGTTATTGGGTTCCTCACCATCCTCGGTTAACCTCGCCTCCACCCACTTAACTGAAGACACGAGTTAACCTTGTATATGACCTCATCAGGATTGGCAAATGGGATCAGCATAGGATCAACAATTTATTCCCTCCTATCATTGCAAAAACAATTCAGGCCATACACATACCGGCTCATGACTTTGAAGACCAACAAGTGTGGGGCCCAACTATGCATGGAAATTTTATAGTATCTTCAGCTTATAAACTGTTATACAAATGGAAATCTTTGGAGATGACTTTGCAGAGGGGCATTGCCCACCCACCCTCCCCATTCCAAGCAGATCATTACCTCTCAAGTTTTGTTTCTTGGCTTGGCAAATCATCTGGGACCGGCTACCCCTCTATACTGATCTAAGCCACCTTAGTATCATTAATGGTGACTTATGCCCCCTTATCAACTCCATGTTGAAGAGGTAAGCCATCTTTTCCTAAAATGCCCTTTGGTAAGACCCATTTGGTTCGTTACTCCGCTCGGAGTATGCACAGATAATATTGTTTACACAAGTCGAAAATGGCTCATAGCTTAGATAGCACCCCCACCAAACTACCATACAAATATCTAAGCCACGTCATATTATTTTCTTACAATCTGGCCTATCTGGACTAGATACATAGGAATAACCTAGTATTTAGGAAGATCCCGTTTAAACCCTAAATTATTATCCCATAGATTCACGCTATTACCCATACCATTAACAACTATAAAACAAAACTGACCGACTCACCAAAACTTCTACCACATCCCAACTCCCAACTTAACTCGTACAACACCCACCCCCCCCCCCCCCCCCCCCCACACACACACACACACGTCAGGACCTATCCTAGTACACATACGCCAACCTTCATGCTTTTGCACTAATCACCACATGACTTCTATGTTTACTCATACTTCCTTTGATAATAAAAGCCTCCGTGATGGAATTGGTTTATCATGTTACTCTAACAATACTAGATGTAAATCTGCTGCTTTTTCAACTTTGTCATGAGATACTACTTTAGCTTGTAGCCTGCTACTAGCCTCTTCGTGGGCTTTGGAACAGAAATTTTTGCATATTCAAGTTCTAACTGAGTCTCGTTTTCTCCTTATCCACATGGCGGGATCTAAGTTATCAAACACGGTGGCACCCATTATTTATGACTTTTGTTAGATTGTGACCGAATTTCATCACGTTAGTTAGTATTGACAGGGCTGATCCATACCTTTTGAAGGAAACAAGACTATTAGCTACTTTTGCGCGTCGGGTCCATTCCACAGTTCACCAGCATTGAGTCAAGTACAATATACGGATACAAGCCTCTAGCTTGTGTGATGGAATTTACATAGATATATGCGTAGTGTGCATTATTAGTTTGTGGTTGCATGTCTTATCATACCCTATCTGTAAAATAACTTCTTAACCATATGGCTGAAAAATGTAAACTTTGTACCCTTACGCTATCAATACAAATTTTTCTTAAAAAAAGCTTTACCAGTATGAACATATCGAAGTGGCACTGCAAAGACCTAGCAACCCAGTACAAAACCAACAACGCCCTTCTTAAACCCGGCCAAAATCGACATAGCCTGCCTGCTCTTTTAAGAAAGGAAAGCTACGAGTTGAACTTGGCCTGACCTGCTTAGTAGGAAATAACATTAGATGTGGTGCGCGATCCTTCTCCTTCAGTGCATTAAACTCTTTCACTGCAGTAGCTCTATGTCTACTTATCGCTGTTGCCTCGGCTCTTAAAAATAAAAATTATTGAACATTATCATATTAAAAAAACTCTGTATTCTTGATTTCTCAAATGTCAGGCACGAATTATATAATAGATACTGTCGCACCCATGTTATATTCCTTTTGCTATCTTGTGTCAAAATTTCGCTACTTTTGTATTAATAGAGCATCACACACTCCATTTAAGGATGCAGGATCTCTAGTAACTTTTGCACATCATGCACGAACGATTGTACATCAAGATTGGATTCATGAGGTTCTAGCGAGGAATCGACTAGGAGTACTAGTAACGAACATTAAATATGTACGGTGTACCTGGATCCCTGTAATATTTATTGAGTCACGAGTATGTCGTGACCTATTTTCATAAGGTCCTGCCATATTGCAGCGTGTAAAACCCCTTATCTGCACAATGTCATTCTCCTCTTTACCCCGGGGAAAAAAAAAACTAGGCTTCAGGGTGACATGCCTGTCAATTTCTCATCCAACAAATTCCTTACTTTACAAAGAAGCAAGTAACTATATAGAAATATAACCTCAAAATAAGGAGGATCATCTGTTAAAACTATATGCTCTAATGCATCTCATCCGCAACCTGGGAACTCCGGATGCCATAAAATGTCCGAGGCTTCAGTTTCTTATTTGTAGCCGTAAAACGCCATCCCAATTGGTGTCTACAAGTGCCACAGTAGGCAATTGTCCATGCGTATCTGCAAAGAGATGAAAATTATCATGGCATTCATCGTACCAATGACTCAAGGCGCTGAACGAAGTCACAAAAATCTTCTTCTCGAAAAGATTTACAGCTCAACTTCACAAATACTTCATCTAAAGAGGCTATCACCCCCATTCGCTGGTCGACAAGGCTGGAAAGGTGGATTGGGTGCATACCTAACATTAGGCAGATATTGCAAAGCAAAGTTGACATCCATTAGAAACCGCAGCCTTACGGTTGTCCACCGCTTGTTCCTCAAGTAGAACAATAACATGAGAATTTTGTGATTCGATATCGACGGACCAAGGCAGAAGTTTGATTGCTGCTTTTTGACGTTTGTTACACCACCCGAGGTTTAATGAGTTTCTGTTGCGCCAAAACCCTTTACTTGAACACACTCCTATTTTAGTTTTATCTAATCACTAGTAATACCATTCCTGTGAAAATGGCTACAAAAGCACTATTGTGTGAAAAGTCAAAAACCGACCTCAATTATATTTCGTGCATAGAATTTCGTGATTCGATATTGATGGAAAAAGGCAGAAGTCTGATTTCTGTTTTCGACGTTTGTTACACCACCCGAGGTTTAATGAGTCCTTTTTACGCTAAAACCCTTCACTTGAACATTCTCCTATTTTATTTTTACCTGATCATTGTTAACACTATCCCTGTGAACAAAACTACGAAAGCATTATCCGAAAGTCAAAAAATGACCGATTAGTATTTGGTGTTTTCCATTTCACTTTCGGCAATTCGGTTCTATAACAGCTCAAATATAAGTTCTAGTTGGTCTATAGGATTACCGTTGAACCCGAAAATGCTACGAATTTCAGATCTACATACTAGATAGAGAATAGGTCACACTATGTCTAACGCATATGAACCAGCCTCTAGCCCCTTCCCCTTTCAACAAATGTGCCTTCAAGCAAATTGAGCTGTAACAAGAATGCTTTCCATATACCGCAACGAAAGCTCCACTAATTTCAGACCTACCATCTCCTCAATCTCCACCATCAACTCTTCCAACTGATACTACACCAGTATGATCTACAGCAACTCCAACTAAGTCCAGGCCACTGAGAGGACAGAGTTATGTAGCATCTGACTCCTTATATAACAGCCTCTATTCAAGACACTGATTGCACATATAAAGTAAGCAAAAATCGGAAACTTACCCAGGAAACCAGCTGTACTCTGTAACAGGATTCCCAATAAATGCTAATCCATTTGCTTTATAGAGAGTTATTATCTCATGCACATAACCATGCGGATTCACGTAAGCGCCAAGAGGACCTTCACTAGACATCACCAACATATTGCTTCGCCTTGCAATTAATGTCTGCAAAAAGAAAAGAAAGGAAAATAAGTTAAAATCCGGGCACAATAAGCAAAAATTTCACACTAATGCCTAAATGTCTTCCAGTACCTCACAACCTTTACAGCGGATGCAGTCAAAGCTTCCAAGTAACTCAATTTCTCGGCGTAATCTATAAGATGTTCCATCGATCTCCAGAAGCTCCTGCCTTGTAGATTCAGACACAGGAATTTTACTAGCTATATGAAATGACAGAAGATCGGGTTTATTCACAAGTCCATCAACACTTGGAGATCGAACTATCTGTTTCCACATATCTGCAATGTTTTGATTTAGAAACACTACCGTCACTGACAGTTAAAAATAGAATCATCAATAAGACCAAATTATCAAAAAGAAACAGTAGGTAATTTCAATGCCAAATCTCTATTCTGCAAAATATACTTCTACAGTGCCAGCTTCCACATGATACAAGAAGAGATACAAGAGAAGAATATGACAAATATATTGCAGATTTACAAATGGAAAGGTTTATGGATGTTCACCGAAACGTCTCTTCTCAATATTCAGCCATCTCTTTCAGCGTCACTATGCGAGATCAAAGATTCGGCTGAATATAAACATTACAACTGTGTTTAGATAACTATGGCCATCTCTGAACATGACAACCGGTGAATAATATCAGCGGCTTCATCACTTGCAGATTAATGTTTCAAGGTGTCTTTTCTATCGAGAAAAACTTACAGAGACGTAGAAGCGATGCGCAATACGTGCAATCATCACTGTACCTAAAACTACTGCCAAAAGTGTAGTGAAATGGACGAAAAACAACAATCTTAAAGTAATCCAAGCATTTCAAGCAAAACAAAATGTGAATTTCCATTACTACACGGTATTTCTCTCCCTATATACCATTGATGGCATCTCTGCTAAATTATAGCCTCTTCATACAACAGAGTTCATTTTACAAAATGCTTTCAGACCAGAAATTATGCAATCAAGCAAAATGACTCTACCAACATTTCTTCAGGAAGTAAAATATTTTTTTTCACTAGGAAACAATCGTGTACATGCAAAGAAAACAAAAGTTGCATATTAACTACTTAGACTGCGCATTCAAAGAAAAGGCAAAACTGAGTATGTACAACGTCACGTTGTGTCTACTGTTATGAAATAAAACACCTGATATTCCACATCATGAAACTCACTACGGTGGGGTGAATTAATGTGAAAGCACTATCTTTAGCATAAACAGACGCATAACAGTTTGCAATCAGCCTTTTCGAAACTTTTCTTCTTCTCAGGCAGGAACATTCACATATATTGCGAGAAAACTAAATAAGATATTTATAAAGAAAGCAAGTCAAATACCTGCCAGCTTTTGAGCAAGACAATATGAATCATACATACGGTAAACCCAATAGGGCCAGTAAGATCTCGGAACTTCCCGTAGCCGCCTCATTGAATCCTTTCTCCACCCTAACCCTCTACAAGGTTGCCTATCTGCATTTAACTTTTCCCCATCCCTGACAAGAGCGCTGTCACTCCGCACATCCTCAATAGAACGTGATGACCCAAGAGAACTGTTTAAGATAGATCTTCCGGAATGGAATTCTGACCGACACGGAGACTCATCATAATCGCTACTTGTCGACTCATCCACTATATCAGAACCGTAACTAAGAAGTGCAGATCTATGTAAACTCCTTTCTGCAAGTGAGAGATCGCCCTCAAAACTTTCCTCTGACATGGCATCTGAATCTTCATTTTCATCCCTGTGGAAATGTTGCTTAGCTTGAGAAGCATTAGCTATGCGCAAGTTCCTTAGTGGTGCTAATCTTCCGACTGCATCCCGGGGAGTCCTTAGCGGCAAATCTTCTTGAATGATTTGGATCTCTCCACATGGCTAGAAGCAAATCATGCACAAATCAGATTCTAAGAGTTCACACTAAAAGATACATAAATAATCTTCCAGCATTATACCACATTTTCTGCACCCATCCAGCGGCTTCTTAGATGAAAACGCTGTCGGCCACGAGTAACTACATTCAAGGAACCATCTTCCAACCGCTGGAATTTCCGTATCTGCAAAATATCCATGCAGCGATACACATGAGCAATATCAGTGTGTCATATAGCAATTGAACTAAAAGGAGTATTACGGACAAAATAACCATAAATATGAAAGTAAGATAAGATGTCACGCAGGTACTATCTGCCAATCATTACGACACAGAGATTATCAAAATCTGCCTTGTTCAACCACTTGAGTTTAAAAAAAGAGAGCAAATTAGATGTTTTCATGATGATTTCAGCATCCCGTGGCAAAATGTGTCAATCAGTAGAAAGCACAAATGGAAACAATATCCCACGTATATAATGAAACGAACAGCTCTCACAAAGTATTTTCCGTTAAAAGTACTCATTCCCCCCCACCAAATTCCGAGAAAAAGAGTAATGCTAAACCTTCGAAGCTGGGTGTGTTCGTTACAGCAACCAGCTAAAAGGAAGAAGAAGAACAATAGAAACAATTACTATTTCTTTTACAAGTTACAATTTTATGGAAGTCATATCTTTTACACATTATTACTCCCTCCGTTCCGCAAACATCGTACACATTTGACTTCGCACTACGTTTAAGAAATGGGTCAAATTGCCGGTCATTCTCAATTCCACCCTCGCATATCATACTTGTACGAACAAATTGACTGGAAGAGGACAGCGACTCTCTCTCTTTCATTTCCGGCTGTCCACTCTATCTCTCTCTATATTGCATACTCAAAACTGCCATCATCACCATTGTTTGCTGGTTTAGAGGACACTTTGTAACATAGAATACACACATAAACGTATATGTATGCCAATTCACAGAACCCACAACTTCATTGCTTGTATTAACAATATCCGGCTTCCATCAGAGATAGAAAAAGCTTTTGATTATAATGTTGAACCAGTTCTAGATTTAGTCATTAATCAGAATCTAAAAATTATTCAATACAGATCTAAATTAGAAAGAGGACTACCGGTAAAACAAATTAGAAAGAGAACAAATCTATCTTGTGACATAATCCTTTAAAACAACTGCCATATTCATCAGACTCAATGGTAGTTGAATGGCAATTCCAGGGCATCCCGATTGGATTGAATGGGAATGAGGCAGCAGGGATCGTGGATAAAGGAGATGACAGTTATAGTCGTCGAAGGTAGCGGCGACAATGGTGGTTGAAGAAGGCGCATAGGGTGGTGGTTGAAGAAGGCGGCAGCGATGGCGGTTGAAGGAGGCGGCGGCAATGGTGGTTTAAGGAAGCGGCGGCAACAGTGGTTGCAAGAGGCGGCGGTAGTCATGTATGAAGGAAGCGGCGGACTGCGGTTGTTGAATGGAGGTTTGAAAAGGAGAGAGAGTAAAGTAAGAAATAGACGTTGGACCTTCTGTTATGTGAGCACAAGGGTTAAAGTTGAGAAGTGTCAAATTTTTGAATCCAAATTTAGAAAGTTTGCAACATTTTTTGGGACAGCCAGAAAAGGAAACTTGATCATAAATTTTGGAACAGAGGGAACACTGAAGTTATTGTCTGATGTGATATAGGGCAGAAAATTTAGAGAGCAAAAGGGTAGATATCCTCCTTCAGGGGATTTCCCAGTCCGCAGACTGTTTTTATCACCCTCACAAGGGATCAGCTGGCTTCCTCGCGAAACAGTCGGTGTGCCCGCCAGTGTAGTAGACAGAGGTCACACCTTTGCTATTTAAAAATCTGAAATTTTTCATGGTACTGTTCATAGTACCCTAAACAGCCCCAAATCAGCCAATTAAATATCCCTCTTTGTTATTCCTAAACCATAATCCTAGCTTCTCAATTCCAAATCATATTAACCTGAGCCCTAGCCCACCATCTTTGAATAGGACAGCCTTAAAGATCCCTCTTAAGGTACCAAACTACAACAATACACCATGGGACCTCATCCTGGTATTCCTTAGTAAGCTCGTCCACAACCAAGATTAAGAAATATGTGCTCAAAGCTGGTCCTTGGTGAATTGAGATCGCAATTGGAAACACACTAGTCATTGGGTCAATTTTCCGTACACTACTAGTTGCTTCGTCATGAATATCCTTAGTCACATCAACACTCTCCTCTAGGGTCCACTGCACAACTGCCTTGGTACCTTGTCGTACACGTTTTCCAAATCTATATAGACCATTTCGCAGATCCTCCTCTTTTCTCCAAATCCCTCGATTGATCCCCAAATCAAGAAAATAGCTTCTGTAGTGGATCCATCACGCAGGCATTAAAACAAATTGATTCTTAGATACATTAGTCTCTGTTAAAAGTTTGTTAAATGACTTAAATCTCGCCTGTAAATAGGCTAACAGCTTGGCCTGAGAATCATACCATAACCCTACATTTGATAACCAAATAGCTTGCTAAGAAAACAGGTCATATACCACTAATTGCCTAACTTGTAGCCAAAAAGTTAGCATTACAAAGCAGCAAGGTTTACAACTCTCTGCAAAAACTATGAGCATTACCTGTAAGATACACAAATGTAGACTGCAATTTCGGTTGCAGATAGCATATGCTCAGTACATACCATAATTTTTCGAAATGCAATGCTAAGCTAACATCACTCCCTAAATTTTATTCAAAAAACAAGGGATGCTGACCTCCGCAGAGTTGGGAACTGGATGAGTTACAGTATGTCTTACACTGAGAAATGCGGCCGCCACATAGGGTATCACCAGCACCCAAACATCTACAAAGACCAAACCACCCTTACCTCATCACATCTCACCATCACAGCAACTTTAGAATCACTGATGCTAAAGATTTTTAGCCGCCGAGTTGGATTCATGATGCCTTCAAGCAATAATCATAGTCACCAAAAATTTTGCAACTGGGCAAAGCAGGTGAGCCCTTTTACTTGTGTTAAATTACACAAATGAAATCTAAAAACTCTGCCTTTTTTTAACATGCAGGTGTTTACCGAATTTTGACTAGCAAATTTTTGAAAGAAAAAGACAGTCTTATCTCAAACAGACTCAAGTATCTACCAAACTTTACAATTCAAGCACGAGAACAAAAATATTAAGGTTGATCCTGCTTTTGACAGATTAATGTTTCTCTCTGAAACTAGAAATGTGGCTTTGTACCAAGTAATATAATTACGATTATTCAGGTTCGCACCGCCTGAGACAGCTCAAATTATTGCACGAGGATTCTAGTAATTTAGTTGCATAGTAGTTGCTATCATGAAACCAAAACCAATCTAACACCAGGACTCAATACCTAAATAAGCATATACAGTATAACTCCAATCTAACACCAGGACTCAATACCTAAATTAGCATATACAGTATAACTCCAGTGTAATTCCACATCCCTCAACCCTTTCAAGGTCTTCGCAGTTAGTAAAATCAATGTCATCGCAGCTGAGAGCTTCTTTCACAACAAACTTTTTGATGGTTTCATAAGAAACGAAAAGGTTCATAGTTCTGCTAAAAGTTTGCTGAATCTCACCTCTGAAAAGCTAACAGCTTGGCCATGACAAACTTACGGTAACTTTACATATAATTTAAATAGTTGCTGAAATAACAAACAATATACCACAAATTGCCTATTTGTAGCGAAAAAGTTAAGACTCTACAATGCAGAAAAGTTTACAATTTCCTACAAAAACTATGAGAACTTTACCTATTAATCCAAGGTACCTGTTATTTAAAAAAATATGCATCGCTTAGCATCAAGAAGTGGCGATCGCAGTTTTAGTTGCAAATAGAATATGCCCAGGACCTATAAAAATTTTACAAAAAGTAATGCTAAGCTAATGGGATGCTGACCTCTGCCGGATCTGGGGTGTGATGGGGTGCTCACCCATCACATCTCACCATAGCGGCAAGCGTAGAAGCAATGATGTTGTGCAAAGAAAAGACCTAAGTCGTATTGGAGAAGCTGACATGAATTGAAGCCGCCGAGCAGGATTCATAATGATTTCAAACAAGAAACGGTCCCCAAAACTTTCACAGATGGACAAAGCATGGGTTTTACCTACCTGGAATCCCTTTTGCTTCTGTTAACATCGTATACTTTCTTTTGGGCAGTTTTAAATCATAGACTTTACTATTTGCACCTACATTTTTCGATTTACACCTGTAATTTAAGAACTAATTTTTCTAACATGCAGGCATTCTTTTAGCAATAAATCATCTAAACAAAAGGGTAGGGATGGCATAACCTGTTGCAGTAGTCTTATCTCAAACAGACTAAGGTCTATAACAAATATTACATCTCAGGCACGACAACTACAAAATTATGGTTGATTCCGCTTGTGACAGCTTAAGATTCCCCTCTGGAACTAAGAACTATCGCTTCATGCGAGCATTATATTCAGATGCAAAAATAATCAAGGTTGGTTCCGCCATAGCATGAACTGCCCTCTGAAACTATTGCATGAGGATTCTAGTAGGTAGTTGCATAAGATCAACAGTTCCATCCATGAAAAACACATCGCATGTTGATTCATTAATGAGGTACCAATTTCAGTTCACAATCCTATACGCATAAAATTTTGAATTTTATTGAAGGCCAAATATAAGCAAGTCATACCTCTGCAGTTGTCCCAGTAGTTGCAAATCTACTTTCCTCACTATCGGTATCATTATAAACATGAAGCTGAACAGCATTTCAAAAATAAAAAACCAGCTGTCAGGTATAAGGCTAGTAAAGGAAGTCCCAACGATAACAGAACGTGTTAAAAGCACCAAAACAGTTTGCATACCACTCCTATCGTGTAGGAAGCATCAGCCTGCCTCAATGCTCTTTCCACAGCAGCTATGTAATAGGGTTCAATAACTCTTAGAGGGAGGGTGGCCTCAGGGAATAGAACTACACCTGGATATATTTGGACACGAAATCAAGTCTAGAAAAGAAGGAGGAATCACACAGCACTTTATCGTCAACCATATAACTGAATTATTCAGCTATGTAAGAGTAGCAAAAATACTGTTTTCAGCAGAAAATGAAAAAATTCTGAAAGAACATGCCACTTGGTTAAATACTTCTGAGTAACATGTGCGAGAAAAGAAACAACTTACAATGGAAGATTACTTCAATAAATTTGAGTAACATCTTTTTCTAGCAATGCCTTAGCTTCACTAATGAGCATAAGAGAACATTTTAAAGTCATTCTAAATCTCAAAATAAGGGTTGACACCCTTTGGTTCCCGAAACCCCACAAAAGTCTCACTCTGGTACCCAATCGTTCAATCTTGACTCTTAAAGGCCTGAATTGTTATTTATTCAACACCGGAGCACCTCGTCACACTTCGCATCCAAAAAGTTAACAGAATCCCTCTTAAATGTAGACAAGTTAAAAAAAAAAAATCTTTTTCTAAACAAGGCAAAGACAAATCTACGTTTTTCTTCTCCTTTATTTTTTCCTTTTTAAGGAAAAATAAGCCTACCTTCAGCATCATACCTGACCTCCCTCTCATCGGCCCAAGAAAACCACCATTAACACCACATTGCCTCCTTTGGCATCACAAAACTTAATTCTACACCAGCTGAAACGACCATACCACTACCCACCACCGCCCCCACCTTCATTAATTAACTCTTGTCACATCAAAAAATTGAATCCGACCACCACCCATTTACAAAATTGAGCCCGGGTGGAAAAGAATTGATGAGAGATGCACTCATCCCGTTGTTCTGAATTCTGTCTTCATT
Source organism: Escallonia rubra (assembly GCA_033065855.1). Classification (NCBI taxonomy): domain Eukaryota; kingdom Viridiplantae; phylum Streptophyta; class Magnoliopsida; order Escalloniales; family Escalloniaceae; genus Escallonia; species Escallonia rubra. The sequence continues at coordinate 130,664 of JAVXUO010000467.1, read as the reverse complement.
ATACTTGGTTTCTCTCTGGCCAAGTGCCTGTATATATATACTCTGTGTTTCTGGGTCATATCTGGTTGAAATAGGTGGTCAGATCCGCAATAGTGATGAAGATGTTGGTGGGCATATGCTTGGAGTCCTGGGACTATCTAATGGCTGGGGGAGGGGGGTTTCTTCCTTTTTAGCAGTGAGGGTGTAAGTGGTGATCGGTGCCAGCAATGATATGGTGACCGGTGGATTGTATTTGATGATAATGAGAGAAGCTTTTTATATTTTTTTTAGGCTGATGTACATAGGTCAATGTATACTAACATCTTTTCCCCTGTAATTGGATCGACATAACTGTCCCGTTAATCATTAGGACAGTAAGTGCGATTAGATACTAAAGTGTTGAATAAACATAGGTTCAGACTTTTATAAGTCAAAATTGACCAACGGGGTACGGGAGATTTTGGTGGAGTTTCTAGGTACCAAAGTGTATTTAACCTTAAGAATAAACAGGGTAAATTCTTCTTTGTGGATTGAAGTGGCAAAGAGTTAGAGAAGGCAGGAAACCAGAAATGAGTACCTTCAAGATAAAACAACGGAAGAGTGAACATAGCACCTCCGTCCAAGAAAGAGAATCTATGGTAGGTGTCTTCAACCTCTAAAACATAAAAGGAGACAAGTAAATTCCAAACTTAGGTAGGTAAAAAATTAAAAATAAAACTAGTAGGCACAATATGCTTACCACCAAGATACGTATGCAAGGAAGCCAACCCAACATTGAAGGTAGGTTCACGGGATCCAGAAGCCCCTCCAAAACCACGATCACTTGGATCCATAACATAACATGCAAAAGAATGCAAGCAGTCACAACCGATACCCATAACCATGACCAAATCAACTTCAATTACATTGCAAACGCACTTCAGCAAAGCTATAGGTCATTGTCAAATGTTATCTCCACCATGAACAAACACCTTTCTTGCATAGGTAATGTAAGAATAAAACAACTTAGGTACTAGATATTATAAAACTCTTAACTCAACTACGGCAAGTCAGTATCTACTTTCTGTTATGCCAATACTTTTTAAATGCTCAATAAATTCCTTCAAATAAGCTACTCGGTTAAAAAGCATACAATGTTAATCAGGTGACAAAGGGTGGTTTGATGTCTATAATTCAATCACTGCACAGGAACTCGTCACCAAGTATTTGTCAATACTTTAATTACAGAAAACTACCTATTTCATACTCACAAACAAACACACACGGAGACACGGAGTTATGTTTGTAGACGTGTGTGAGATGGATATTCACTGATAGTACGCTCATTTGCAGCCCAAACACACACAGTGCATATTCTGATAGTGCGTCATTCAGAGCACAACTCAAACCACACACATAAACGCACATGCACGCATATTTACTGATAGTGCAGTCATTTGGACGACAATTAGAAACACGCACACACAAACCCAAGTCTGCATACTCAATTCTAAACAGTCATCCGGACCACAATCAGGAACACACGCCCGCACGACACGCGCACACACAAGTTTGCATACTCAGTTATGTACACTCGTCCGGAGTCCAGTTAGGAACCTTAAACCTCCAACACAGCCAAACAACCATCGAATTAATGCCAGTAATCATCCTCTTCATATCGCAATTTCCACCCTCGACCCTTTGCGCTCTCACGCTCTCATTACACACATACGTACCAAATTCGCCGCTCCCGCTCCCACGCTCTCACGAACTGATCAGAAAGGAGGAATATCGCGTAATAGCTGTTATTCAGCTGAGTATACTTACTGCGCATCGTCGTCGTCGGACGATTCGCGGTCGACCTCCTCGACATGCAATTCCTCCGAATCGAGCTCCCTCAAGTGCTCGATCTGGATCCTCTCTATATCTCGAATCCTCTCCTCCTCCATTTTAGATTGTTCCTCAGTGAATAATCTGCACAAGGAGGGCCCGATAGAGCAGTCGGTGTGTGTAATACCCAAATAATATGTAGCTAATTTTTTTAATTCTTGGGGCTACTTTTGAAATTTTAATAATATTTTGGAATTCCTTTTGAATAAGTAACATAATTTTAGGGGCCTTTGGAGTAATTTATCAAGTTTAGAGAAATAAAAAGACTGGTTAGTTTGTGTTTTATCGTTAAATTGAGTCTGGTCTTTTAGAGAGAGAAAAAGAAAGAGAAAATTAGGCCCCGTACGTGTACGATGTCCCTTTTCTGTTTTCATTTACTTTTTTCGTTTTCATAATTTTCGTATTCAGATATAGAAAATTCATTCTTGTACTTTTATTATTTTCACAAAAAAATTTAGTTACTTTTTCTGTCGGATTTGCGTACTTATATCATTTTCATTTTCACTTTTGTATTGGTATCCTATTATTTATAATATATATACCCTACGAGCCCCACACCCTCCCCGTCCCCCCACTCTCTGCCCCCGTCCCCCCACTCTTCCCCCACTCTCTGCCCTTTCCAACAATCTTCCCTATCTACCGCCGCCCAAAGATCTGCGACTTTCATGGCTTCCGATTAAACGCAGGGGCTTCAAGATGGGCGATTGCCATGGGTTCCAGATGAACGCAAGACTTCAAGATGGACCACTGCCATGGCTTCCACCGCCCCAAGAGGTGGTGGTCTAAATGACGATAAACGAAGCGATTGGAGAAGATCTTTCTCTTCACCTACCGGATCTCTCTTTTTTTGTTTGAAATGGTGTTACGGTGGTTTGATTGGCCATCGTGGGTTGCGATTGGAGAAGAAATTGCAACGATGGTCGGTGGTTTATGGTGGCTGTGTGACGTAGTGGCGGTTTATGGTGGCTGTGTGTCATCGCTATGTCGTTAACAGTGCGCGATTTGGTGCAATGGTGGTTATGGTGGCTGTGAGGCGACGAAATGGCCGGAGGAGATGAGGTTTGAGTGTTGAGTGATGGGCATGGTGGCTGTGGTGTGATTCTTTGTGGTGGTTCCGTGACAGCTCTGGATAAATCTGGGTGGTGCCGTGGTGGTGCTAGGGGAGAGAGAGAGGGAGGGAGCAGGATCTGTTGTGTCAGAACGGGGGGAGACTTTTTTGGGTTTTTTCTGACATTGAGTTCAATTTTTCGGAAAAAGGTGAAAACACCTCTGGGCTGTTTTCATGTTTTTGACACTGTTTGGATATTTGGATTCAAAACGAACACTGAAAATGATAAAAGTACGCAAAAAAGGCATCTTTTTATCATCATTACAAAAAACGGAAAACAAATACTCTAAACGTACAGGCCCTTAGGATTTAGGGATTTCAACCTTCTACTCACAATTGGTAAGTGATCGATCCTAAACCTTAATCAAAATATAATTGATTTGAAGATTTTAATCTTAGTGGTTGATTTTATTAATTAGGTTTGATACTTTCGGAAGGTTACGCAACTTTACGAATCTTGTAGCGTGATTTGAGGTAAGGGTTATATGCATTACATCCTTTCTGATCAAATTCATAAACCCATGTATTTAATCGAGTTTTGTTTATCGGAGTTTGATTTTTCTTGCATTAACCGAGTTTGAATGCCAGGTCGTTGTAACGGGTCTCGATTATTTTATTATCATTCAGTTTTATCCTTAGCCGTGAATTTGTGCTATGTGGCACAACATGTGTCACTTTATCATTGATCTTTGTCTATTTATACTCTTTTGGCTCTATAGCTTTATTTTGGTCATATCTCAGCTCATATGAACTCGGTTTAAAGCGATTTTGCTCTTTATTATACTCGTCTTTTCGTACTCTTCGATTTAAGTCTAATATCGAGTATTTTCTGAAATCATTAAGCTATCCTACTTGAAATATAAAGTTTTGATGTTTTGCGGTTCTTATGCGTTAGAAATATTTTGAACTCTATTGGACCCTTTTGAATTGAACTAATGTTTAGAACCTTCACGTGCTTAGGTTAACGTGATGCCATGACATGATATGTCAATTGCTACCGGTATGCAACTTTGAACTTAGAACATCCGCGTGCTTAGGTTAACGTGATGCCATGACATGATATGACAATTGCTACTGGTATGCAACTTTGAACTTAGAACATCCGCGTGCTTAGGTTAACGTGCTTTACAGTCACGTGTTACGTGATTGTATTGTTTTGATTATTAGTTCAAATATTTGATTATGACCTTTTGACTTTGATTCGATCTTTGATGGGTTAATATCTCGTAATGAGATTTGTCGTGCCAAGATTAACTATCGTCTTTGCACCTTATTTTTATATGTTTCGTTTTGACTCAGCTACATATTATTGGATACCTGCGTTGTACTCTGTGGGTGTGTGCGTGTGATCTTTACTGGGCTTTGTGCTCAGTGCTCACCCCTCTTTCTCCTCTTATTTCAGGTATTTTAGCTGAGACATCAGTAAATGAGTTATCTATAAGCATGAGTCAGAATTGTTATTTAATTGTAGACTCTTTTTAGTGACTTGAAAATGAGAACTTGTAATAGTTTGATTAAGTAGCTTTTGGTAACCCCAATGTTTGGGAAGTGACTATTGTTATTAGATTTTCGCTGCATTTATTAGACTTTGAGGATAAATACAAATGCTTTTGATTTGGGATACATTTAGAGCTCCGATTATCATTTTGAGGTTATGTTCTTGGTAAAATTCTTAGGGTATTATATTTCTGGTAAGTAGGAAAATTTTGAAATAGTATGTGTAGGTCCGCCTCCAGGTCGGGGCGTGACAGTGTGCGTTTTGGTAGCAAGGTTTAGGGCAACTGCCACTAAATGAGGTGCAGGTGGCGGCAAAAGATGGTGCAGGGACAGAAGAGCGGAAAAGCCGAATGGAAACGGGTCCTTTTTGGTTTAAAAAAAACAATGGCTATTTCCTCGTCTTACCATGTAAGTGAATCTATACTTATACTCATACCTATATACTTTACTTATCTGTACTACCTATAAAAGTATGAATCTTGTAAATCATTTTATTCTATTTTTGCTCTTCGTTAATCAATCTAATAACAATCCTATCATTTCATAAATACTACTCTATTATTATCCAACTCTTTCATAAATACTACTCAATTATTATCCTACCCTTTCATAAATACTATAATTAATTATTAATTTTGTAATCATTTTCAGTTTTGTCCTCCATTAGTTATTCCAATGACAACCCTACCATTTCCTAATTAATTTTTTTGTAATGCGTTTAAGGAACATTATGTCATAAATTTCATCTAAACCTACACTTACACATTGGAAAATAAAATGTGTGGTTGCGAAAAATATATTTGTGTGTGTGTGTGTGTGGTATATGTATGCATGTATATATAGATATATATATATACATACATACATATACCACACACACACACACAAAATTGTTTGAAAAACAAAAACTGAAAAAAAAATGGTTAAATATGCACAAAAAAAAAAACAATTCTTAAATATGATGCCAATTTGAACTGAAAATTTGTTCGGTTATTGCTGTTGAAGACTGGATGTTTTGCATTTCTTATTGATGAAATGCAAAGCACCTGATCTTAAAAATTACAAATCTTAACCATAAGTCAATTTAACAGATTACAAAAGGGTTAATTACTCACGGCACCCTTGAGGTTTGCCCTAAATTACACACGGACCCGCCTATCTTTGTAAATTACACTAAGCTACACATTTTTATTTTTCTGTTAACAGAGTTAACAAAATTAATGAAAGGACGGTCATACCCCTGATAAACAAGTTAATTTACCTCTTCTCTCTCTCTCACACACACACACACGCGCCGACATCACCCTTTGGACTGCACACCCACTGCCGGTGAAGCCACGGGCCACCAACCGTAGCCACCATGACCCATCACCGCCCCCATCACCATGAACCACAAGTGCCGGCCACCACCACTCCGCGAAGACAACCAAGATCTGGGCGCAGATTTGGGGGCGGGGCAGCCGGCGTAGATCATCGGCCGGGAAAACGATAGCCGAGGCGAGTAACCGATCACTGGCGAAGTGCGGGTGATGGTTGCCGGAAGCAACAGCCAAGAGACCCAAACGTAAATCCATGCCAAACGCAACAACGATGCAACCAAGAGACCCACCGGAGATCGAGAAGATGCGGGGAAAGGTTCAACACCACCAGGAAACAACCGCCGGCCAAGAAACCACAAGTAGCAATCGGCAACAGCCCGAACCTAACCAAAATGGTCAAGAGTCTTCGAACACGGCCAACCAAAATGGTCGAAAACAGCCCGAACCTAACCACCTCCGTCCAAATCCGAATCACCAGCCATTAGCAGCAGCGTCGTTGGTCTCCGAACTCACCCCGCGGCACCGGAGAACAACCTTCAACCTCATTCTCTAACTCTCCTGATTTGAATTGTTTTTTATGTAGTTTGAAAAATGGTGATTTTTGTGGTGGCCGGTGACGACTGGATATGCGATGGAGGCAGTGGTATTTCGGCGCCGCTGCCTGAATCTGGAGATCGGAGAAGACCCATATACTACCCGGATGCTGTGGAGTTAGTCCTAGCGGCTGTAGTGGTGGATCGGCGGAGTTTCATAGCTGTGATGGTGGTACTTTTGTTGGATCTCAGGAGAGAGAGAGAGAGAGGAAGAAAAACCCATATCTGGGCGCAGATCCACGAACACCTTGTTTTCTTAGCGTGCTTTGGTCGGAATCTGGAATCGCCGGTGATTGTGCACGGAAGAAAGAAAGAGGAAGATCTAAGGGCATTTTTGGTATATCATAATAAATTTGTGTTGCCCTAAATTGTTTTGACGGTTCCCTAACGGAAGTGGGTTTTGTGTAATACAATGACAAACCTCAGGGGTGCAGTGAGTAATTTACAAAGATAGGCGAGTCCGTATGTAATTTAGGGCAAACCTCAGGGGTGCCGTGAGTAATTAACCCATTACAAAAATAAATACGTAAATTCACTCTTTTAATTTCTCCATTTGCTTTATTTTCAGCAGTATCATCAAACATTTTTTCAATCCAGAAGCCTACAAAGAATATATTCAAATATTGAACTGATTACAATTACAAACATAAAATATACATTTCTTCTAAAATAAGTTACAAAAGTAATAAGAACATAATAAAATTACATTATTTTGATCTCAAAAAAGATAATAATATCATCTCAAACATTACTCTCGATTATATTTACGTGCAATGCACGTGCTTTATACTAGTACCTATAAAAGTACGAATCTTGTAAATCTTTTTATTCTATTTTTGTCCTTCGTTAATCACTCTAACAACAATCTTATCCTTTAATAATTATTATTCCATTATTACCCTACCCTTTCATAAATACTACTCTATTATTACCCTACACTTTCATAAATATTATTGTTAATTACTAATTGCGTAATCATTTTAGGTTTTACCCTCCGTCAGTTATTTCAATAACAACTTTACCTTCCCTAATTAGTTTTTTTGTACTGTGTTTAAGAAATATTATGTTATAAATTTAATCTAAATCTATATTTACATATTGGGAAACAAAATATGTAGTTGTTAAAAATATATTTATATATATGTATGCGCGAGCGAACTACCTATAAAAGTATAAATTTTATAAATTATTTTTTGACGATTATGTCTTCCGTTAATTACATTCTTACCCTTCTTTTATTACTCATTTTTAAATTTTGATGAAATTAAAATAATATTGGGTAATGAATCTATTTTATACATTGATTGAAAAATGAAAAGTGTGATGAGAAAGAAAAACATAACAAAAAAGTTCCTTTATTATATTCTTTTAATTTAGTTAAAATAAAATAAATATTAGATATTGACCTGGTAAATGAGAATTGTAATTTTCTTTCTTCATTTTAGGTTAGTAAATAATTAACCAATTGAAAAACTGAAAAACGAAAATAACATAAAGAAACTAAAATAAGTGAAAAATCAATTAAGAAACAAAAAATTGTTAGGAAAACAAAAAAAAAGTTAAATAAAAAAACAAGGCTCAAATATGGTGCAAATTTGAATTGAAAATATGTTCGGTTATTGTAGTTGAAGACTGAGTGTTTTGTGTTTCTTATTGATGAAACATAAAAGAACTGGTCTTGAAAAATTACAAATCTTAACCATTAACCATTAACCAATTTAATAATTTACAAAAATAAAGACGTAGATTCATTCTTTTAAGTTCTCTATTTGCTTTTATTTTCAACGGCACCATCAAACATTTCTTCAATCCAAAGCTTACAAAGAATATTTTCAAACATTGAATTGATTACAATTGCGATCACCAAACAACATTTCTTCTAAAAAATTCACAAAAAGTTGAAAACATAATTGAATTACATTATTTTTTATCCCAAGTAAGATAATAATATCACCTTAAATATTTCTCTCGACTATATTCTCGTGCAACGCACATGCTCTATACTAGTTTTTGTACAAAAGTATTGAAGGACACATGGGTCGTATTTGGCATTCCATGTCAATTTTCTATTTTTCCATTTCATGCTAAGGCTCCGTTTGGTAACGTTTACTTTTCAATTTTTTTCTTCAATTTTATAAACTGAAAAAAATAAACGCGTTTCGCACATAATTTTCGTTTTTTTTTCTTCAGTTTTAAAAATATGGCTATTTTTGAAAAACTCTGAAAATGAGTTTTCGGTTTTCAGTTTTGGTTTTTATTTTGAAACCGCCACTGCCCACCGTCTGCAGCCACCGCCCACTGTCGGCAGCCACTGCCCACCGTCTGCAGCCACCGCCCACCGCCGGCGACCGGCAGCTTCCTCCGGTGGCCGGCGACTGACAGCAGCCACCGCCCACCGTCGATCACCACCACTGTCGGCCACTGCAAACTACCACCAAAGAAAAAACTCAAAATAAAAACTAGGTAATCAAACACTCATTTGTTTTTGTAAGAAAAAAAAATTATTTTGGTTTTTGTTTTTTTGGAGCAGAAAATCAAAACTGGAAGCGTTACCAAACGCTACCTAAATGACCCGCTCGAGTTTTAAACTTTAACTGTCATGGCACACACGATGCATATATATTGTTAAAAAAAGTATGAGTGCAAATTTAATTCATATAAACAAGAATATTGTTGCTGCTAAAAATATGCTCCGCGTATGTTCCGGAACCCGAGCCTGGACCGATGACCTGCAAGACAGAAAATGGGTGACCGCTAGGTGGGGTTCCGGCGGAGAACTCTTCAATGCTTAAGTTAGAAGAATAATTTTGAAAAAGCATTAAAGACTGTGTCTTTGTGTGTATAATTGTCCCATACCTGGGGGGTAGACCCCTTTATATAGTGATAGGAAGAAGAGCCCTAGTAGGACTGGGCTGTGAACAAATTTAATCAGAATTGTATTAGGATCCTAGAGGATTATGTGTCTATATCTGATGATAGAGTTATAATCCTGATAAATAATTATCGGTCTTCCAATTTGACTGGGATTGCCGGGTATTTCTCAATTATTGGGAGTTATATTTGAGTTATATCATAAGCCCCTTACTTCCTTAGCCAAAATGTTTGGCTGAGGAAGTTATACCTGGTGTCTTGAGACACGCATCATATTTGTAAGGGATCCTTCATCCGCTTATAGGGGTAATAATATTTCTCTCCTCCATGTGCTCGGACCTAAGCTATTGGGAGCTTAAGCCTTGGAACTTTGCCCAAGTAGGGTGCTAGAACTCTAGCTCTTGAGAGCTAGGTCTTTAGAATGTCGCCTGAGCAGGCTATTTGAAATCATCTTTGAGAAGACGAATCATGGGATCTCGAGATCCTTTAGAGGTTATTCCCTATAGTTGCCTCTCTCGGGAGAGGACACAAAGTTGTGCATGGAAGTTGTTGTATGTGCTAAGTGTTGAGTTCTATCTTGTCACCCTTGGGGATTTTCGTCCCTTGAGGGCTAGTGGAACGTATAGTTCTGATAAGTGCCCTTGAGGGCTGATAGAGCACATAGCTCATGTAAATATCCTCGGGGGTTTGACGGAACTTAGAGTTATCGTATGCGCCCTTGAGGTTGAATGGAGCGCGGAGCTCATGCAAATACCCTCGAGGGTTTGACGGAACTTAAATTTCTCGTGTTACGTGCCCTCAGGGGCGGATGGAGTGCAAAGCTCATGAAAATACCCTTGAGGGTTTGACGAAAATTAAAGTTCTCGTCTTAGGTGCCCTCGGGGGCGGATGGAGCTCAAAGCTCATAAAAATACCCTCAGGGGTTCGACGGAACTTAAAGTTCTCGTACTTGTTGCCGCGATGCCAAATAAGAAGGCGCGGGGCATGAAGCCTGTAATATTGCTGATGTCATAAGATATAAAGCCCCCCCTGCCTTTGAAAGACATGGATATACAAATACGGCTCTTCAGCTTATATATAGGGCCCAGCCGCAAGAAGACCTGTAGAAGCAATATAGAAGACCATAATCCGTCTGCTTAACTGGACGAGCATATAAAGCTAGAGGACGTGGAGTCCGTCTGAGCATAGCTAGCGATGAGTTCTTAATTCACCAGATACAGTGGCAGCATGTATGCTTCCATCATTGTTGAACTAGCTTCTCAACAAACAGCGATATGAATACGCCATAGATAGAGGCCACTGTATGACCATGAGACGAAATATAATGTTGAGAACGCAGGATACTGCAGCAAAAAACCCTAAATGCGACTTCAAGTCACAGGGTGCTGTGAATTTCTTCATTGCTTATGAAGTGGTTTATACGTCACTGTTGATGCTCACGGGTGCTGTTTAAGCCCTTTTCAAAAAATTGGAAGAATTGACCTGATTTGCTTATGCCCCTTCTTCTTTCTTCGACAGAGAAGACATAGCCCATCGCGGCACAAAGGTGAGGCGGCAAAAAAACTGAACAAGAAGAAGATCTGACAGGTGGCGGCTATAACGATGAGTCAGTGATTGTGTGCCTATCGCGATGGTGATGGCACCGCATTGGTGCCGGTCACGGTGGATCTGCTTCTTGGCGGTGATCTCGACTAATGCGAAAATCGCCTGGAGGCAGATCTGACGGGAATGGTGAGCAGCAACAAAACGGTGAAGGACATCACGGTCAACAGCGGCGCCGACACCGGCGAGGGTAGTTGGGTCTCGGGCGGCGATACGGCGGCTGCGCTACAGGTCTGGCAGTGGCAACGTTCTCTCTCTCGAATGAAAGTGAGGTGGTGCGATAGGAAGGCAGTGGCACACTGGCGGCATTTCTTGTCGTGGCTTTGGTCGGCGGTTGGATCTGGACCAAGTGCGGCGGCAACCCTTTGTGGTGGCGCCGTTACTACTGCTTCTCTCTTTTTATTTTTTTATTGAGAAGTTGTTTGTGCTCCGGCAACTTGGCGGTGACGGCGGTGGTTTTGTGGTGAGGGACTGAGGTAGAGTTGCATTGGCGGTTGTGCCGATTGGGCTGGGATGGTTGTGGCGGTTGCAAAGCATGCATGGTGATGCATATGGGTTGCACCTTGCGGCAATGCTACCACAGCTACTTCTTTTTCTTTTGTCAGACTTTTTTATGGAGGTGCTGTCGGTGGCTCGGCGACACTTTGCTGGTTCTCTTAGCTGCTCCGGTAGCTTTGTGGCGGTCGGAGATGGTGACGTCTCGACCTTGTTTGTGGTTGTGCAGGCATGGGCCTGCCATGTACGCGCTGCTGACGGTGGCACCGTTACTGTTTATGGTGTTGACCATGGGGGCGTACTGGTGCTGAGTTGCCTTCTTCATGGCGACCAGATTGTTTGATGGCACTTGAATTTGGAGAGACGGCGGCGGTTCTGTCGTTGGCCACCGACGGTAATTTCCAAGTTGTACCATTAGAGTAATTTTTTTGTCGTGATTACATTTTCTTGAGGTCAATCGGTTAGGCTGGCGGGTCCCACGAATGGCGCTAAATCTGTTGCTGCTAAAAATATGCTCCGCGTATGTTCCGGAACCCAAGCCTGGACCGATGACCTGCAAGACAGAAAATGACTGATCGCCGGGTGGGGTTCCCAGCGAAAAACTCTTCGATGCTTAAGTCAGAGCGCAGCTACAGAAATAACTCTGAAAAAGCATTAAAGATTGTTTCTTTGTGTGTGTAATTGTCTCATACCTATGGGGTAGACCCCTTTATATAGTGGTAGGAAGAAGAGCCCTAGTAGGACTAAGCTGTGAACAAATCCAATAAGGATTGTATTAGGATCCTAGAGGATCATGTGTTTATCTCTGATGATAGAGTTAGAATCCTGATAAATAATTATCGATATTCCAGTTTGACTGGGATTGCCGGGTATTCCCCAATTATTGGAAGTTATATTTGAGTTATATCAAATACCTACATGAAAATAGAAATGAGTTTACATGAAAATAGAGCCTGAGAGGGAAGGAGCAGTAGAATTGAAGTAAAAATGTTGATTGTTAGACATTTAGGTGGAATGGTTTTGAACGATGAGAATGAAGAAGAAGTTCTATTTTTTTGTAAAACCCCAGGCCATCACAATTATGGTCTACAACAGCCCACTTAAGACCAAGAACTTATGTTTCTAAACAGATAAAGTTAAAATGAAAAAGACATCTAATTTTATTTTATCTCATCCTCTCACATATCTTTACTACTTGAATATTCGAAAAAGTTTTTCTATCAAGAATAGCAAAGCGCATCATCGAAACTGATGTTCAGGTCAAGAGCTTCGTGCATACTCCGATATGATTTTTCCATGTCAAAGGTTTTATGCATTCTTCGACTGTTGGGGTCGTGAATGTATTTGGGCATGACATGCCAAGTGAAGGAATCTCATAACTACATGCCTTCACCTCCACAATCCATCATCGACACCTTCACCCCCAACCAAATCAAGCACTGGCCATTTTTTGTCATCCCTATCTCTGATGAAGACTACTAATTTCATTAACAAACATCAACAAAATATAAGTGCGATTACTATGGTCCTACAAGCACCCGATGAAATGACCTATCAGAGTTCTTAAAAACGGGGCCACGTTTGCCGCTACGGGTAGTTTTGTCGATTACAACAAACCATTTGTGTTTTGCTTTGGCCAAAATCTCCTATTAAATTGGCAATAGAGCTTTCATAACCTTTCGACCGAAATTGTGGAACTACCATAGGCATTAAATTTACTTGTTATAATATTTCACGAACAAATTACCGGCATCCATCAAACCTTGTTCGATTTTGGGGATAACGTGGCAGCCAAGATCTATCATAACTTCCACCTATAAAACCACTTTGAAATATGCACCACTCCCTCTCGCACACTCGCACCATCGCCGTGAGATTTACAACATTTTTTGCCATCACTCCCATCGATCACCATCATACATACCACCACCGCCACTTATTATCAACTACCATAACCATGGGGACAACACAAATTCGAACCCACCACCATTGTCACCAGAAATTAAATTGACACTGTTTTTCTTTCTTTTCACCACGGTGATATTACCACATATCCAGCAAGGTATTTTGATACTTCTTGAGATCTCATAACACTGCTACGAAATCGGCAATCTCAAAACTTTCACGGCACACATTCCATAAGTGACGAATCTCCATGATGTTAAGGCAAGAGATGGTGGTGTTGGCTTGCTGTTTTCTGGGTGGTTGGTGGTGATGTTGAGTGGTGGAAATGTTTGGTTGCCTTTATGAGTGGTTGTGGTGGTTCTAATAGTTGTAGAAACTTGACGGGGAAGAAAGAAGATGAAAAAGAGAGAAAATTTTCTATATTCAGTATTTGAGATGAAACGTATGAATCTGCATGAAAACTGTGCATTGGTAGTGGCCACAACAACTGTCTGGTTTGTGAGGTGGTGGTCACTGTGCATTTTGGTTCATGGTTGTGTTGGTGGGTAGGTGTTTTATGACAAGAAGCAGTGGGTTGGGATACCTCGAGATCAAATAAAAGGAAACGGTTATCGTTACAATATCAACTTTGGACTTTATTTGCTTCGGTATGATCAGCCTAAATTTTGGAGCTAAGGCCAATTATGTACCCTAAAGTATCACTCTAGTATAACTTAAGTACTCAACATTCCAAAAGCATTAATCAATACTTCAAGCTATTTTTTTAACCAAACTAGTCCAAAAATGGACAGACATCAACTGCTATTAAATATGTCAATAGCAAAAGAAAATCATGAAGGAACATGGTGCTATCACTGTCGTGCAGCAGATTGTAGTGTTGACAAGCACACACCACAACATGGTCGATGATTGAGGTAATAGATTTATGGTGTTGATAAACACACACTCACAGAAGCCACTGCTGTCAACCAACACCTCTGCCGGGCACCTGGGCGACCATCGCCGTGAAAAACTCAACACCACCAACAACCACCTAGCCACCACAAGCTTCCACTGCCCACCACTATTACAACTTGCAAATGATGGATTTTCATGGTATTTACTGTTGTAGATCTGACTAGATTTCTGTTGGTTTCTACGTTACAAATCATTTATGATCAAGATACTAATAGAGCGAGGGGCTTCGGGTTGGTGACTATAGCGAACCTCCTTAAACAATTCAGACCAGCAAAAGGTCTTGATTCGAGTCACCATCTCATATTATGAAATAAAGGAAAATATGAAAAACCCTAAAAGACTCTAAAATGCCCAACTAGGCTTCCAATCTGTCGAAAACAAAGATGATGGATTTAGGGATTAAGCTATACAACTGGAAGGTGTTAGGCACCTGTCATACCCTAACAGTCTATACTTAGTTTTATTGACTTTGTTGGCCTTTTTAACACATAACACGTAAACATGCATAAAATACACCGTAATCTAATTTTATAGCGTTGGTTTAAATTTGACAATTGGGGTCAAATGGCCTACGTATCCGGTTGAACAAACCAAAATAAAAACTACACTATTTTTACCTGACCATATGGAGGCAACCTATACTTCAATCTTTGACAAGAATTTGTGCTAATAAAAAAGAAATGAATTTTAAAAGGCTTTTTTCTATAACTCTTATTCTATTGGCAGAAACTTGGTCGCGGGGATGGGAGAAACTCTAGACTTCCTCTAATCTAATCTAAGATATAAAATGATATAAAGTTACCTCAAGACGACGCTTGCTTAAAAGACTTAGAACCACCTCACGATGAATCCATCATGCAAGTATATCACAAATATGGAGAGCTTTTCATATGAAAGCTGAATTTCCTCTTAGAAATGATGCACCACTTCAAGAGAAGAAATGGTTCAAGATTTCTAAAGAGAATAGTTCCCCCCCTCCACCCCACCCCACCCCACCCAAAGGTTTCTTTTATAGAGGTCCGAGGCTGACCGAAATGAGAAATATGAATTTTCGAGTCTAAGATCTCTAATAAAGTCAAATATTTGATCAAAGTTGCAGATTAGAAAAAATCAACTAACCCGCCAGTTCACCCCCTTAATATTTTAAGATTTTTTTTTTGAATTTTTAGAACATTGTTTGTCCTTAATCAGTAATTATCTACGATAAAGTAGGAGAGGTGCAATAGATTTCATAAATCATCTCCAATTTTATCTAAATCAAGAA
Organism: Escallonia rubra; assembly: GCA_033065855.1. Taxonomy (NCBI): domain Eukaryota; kingdom Viridiplantae; phylum Streptophyta; class Magnoliopsida; order Escalloniales; family Escalloniaceae; genus Escallonia; species Escallonia rubra. Next base: position 115,205 of record JAVXUO010000467.1, on the reverse strand, counting down.
GATTTGTGTACATCATTAATCAATCACAAGATAATTCTAAATTATCTCACGAATTACAATCTCCTAATTGAACTGGACTGAACTGCGTAAACTAAGCTTATTATTTATTATTAGGCCTAAGGCTTATAATTAATAACACACCTTAATTACCAATAAAGCCCACCAATAACAAATAAAAAAGATTACAAAAATGGGGTGTCTACAATGACGTTTAGGGACGAGTGAATGATGGAGGTTGTAGGCGATGGTGGGTCTGTTGGTGGTGGTTGTGATGTAGTGCGACATGGTGGTGGGTATGCTGTAGAGGTGGTGGTGACGAGTGATGTGGTGTTGTATCTGCGGTGGTGGAGCTGGAGTTTCTGTTGAGGAGCAGTGTCATGGTGGTATTTTTCTAGATCGGTATTAATTGTTTGTAAACGCCGATGAAATTGGTGGTGACAGAGTGACCTGTAGATCTTAGTCAGTGGCGGTGGTTGTGGATTAAGCTTGAATGTGGTGGTCACTGGTGATGGTGTTGCAGCGATTAATGGAGATCGTGGTTGTGGCGGTGGATTATGGTGCCTCGATGATGGCATGGTGATGGGTGATGCAGGTTCCCCGGTGATGGCTCCCAGCGTTGCGATTAGCCAATTGAAAATTATTTTTGTGTGTGCGTGTGCGCGCGCGCCTGAGCGGAGAACTAGTTCTTTGTTCTTCTTTTTTTTTTTGAGTCATTAAACTAAGATATCATATCAATTGGCTAAGAAATTCGCGCAGTGGTGATCGTGCCACGTGTCTTTAAAATGATCTCTCCATAACACCTGGATCTGTTTAAGCCTTTTTTCATGATGACAGTCTTAACCTTTGACTTTTAAGGTATGTTAGCCATTGGACTTGTTTGGGTCAAAAACATAATTTGAGGTGCTGATTTGGTACTCTCTAAATGTTGGATACTTAAGTTGTATTAGAGTGATACTTTAAGGTACAAATTTGGCATTAGTCCTAAAATTTGACTCCCAAATTTAGGCAAAAAAACTCGAGCCAAGTATTTTGAAATTACAAGATCCAATGTTTTTAAATGCACGAGAGAGCTAAAAATCTTATGGTCAAAACTACCCTACACATGATCTAGAGTAAGCAGCCATGAGTTTTGCCCCTTAAGAGAGACTTGATTTTTGAGATATACGTTTGACCACAAGAGCCTTACGTACACAAAATCACGAGACTTAAAGCAAGACATTAGCGTTGGTTAGAGCTTTTGAAGGACTATCCTTGCGCTATTATCCGTCACCCTGGTAATACATATGTAATGGCTACACTGAGTACAAAGAGCACAAGGAACTCTGTAACATTGTTCACTCATACTATTGAGAACTTTAGCAATGGGAAGAAACATGAGCACGGAGTTAATAATCAAGGTCTCGTTTAACTTCCCATGAGACTCTGTGTGTCGGAAAATGTGAGCTTGAGAAAAGAACTATTATAGTTTTAGTTCTTTCTTACATATAGATGGGGCAAAGTTGTACTATGATCTTAAGAAATATTTTTTGTGGAACAGCGTGAAGTCAGATACAACAAAGTTTGTATTCCATTATATGAAGGGAAGATGCCACTAAAGACAATACAAAACCCGAGTGGTTATGCAAGTCTTCGGCAATCCTTTTGCCTGCCGTTGTGTGCTTAAAATAGAAACAACGGTTTAACACGTAACACTATTGCACAAATCAATCATAAGAGACACATTATTTATCAGGGAACCGTCGAGCGTGAAGAGAAAAATCACGGATTTAACTATAAATTACTTCCAACTTATCTCGAATATCGGAGTCAATGTTTTGTCTACCTTTTCTTCTCTGGGCACAATTAGAGGCTTACATCCATTAATGTAACAATCTTGAATCAAACTCAATTACCAGAACAAACATCACATAAGCAGATATTTATTACAACTCCTGATGGAGAGATCTCACCCCATTGGTGCTTGTAGAAGATGCTGTAATATCGTTGTTGTCCATTCCAAAGTTGTCAAGAATTTGCTCTTGAAACTTCATGCCAATAAGACCAGATTTTATTATCTGAGGATGCAAGTCATAACAGTAGCATTGTCGTTCATTTCTTTGACTTTTTTCCTTTGTGCACTCATGGTTGTTCCTTTCTCTTTGTTACTCCAACCAAATTCACTGAATATACAACCTTTTGAACTACCGAACTTAGGCTTTAGAGATCCAAGTTGGCTCCATGTTCATAATTAGGCCATCCTCCACATTGCGGGGTGGGGGTGAGCGTGGAGAACCAACACATCATTTTCCGTCACCTTTAGAATGCCTTTGTCTTTCTTCCCTTTTGCGAGGCAATTGTATAGGTATTCTCTGGGTAACGACGAGACTAAATCAGTACAATAGTTGATCATTTGGCTTCTTAGGTGTTGTCCTTCGACACCAACGATTCCAGCTTATAACTTAATAGTTATAACTCTATGATTTATTTAGGGAAAAAAAAATGAATGAGATTATTTTTGTCGGATACAGTTCAACCTTTTGAGTCCATAAATTTTTTGTCAAATTCTATGAGTAACTATAGGTCTCCTTCTATTGGGTTCGTCCTAAATATATTTAGAGTCAACAACTTTTGCCATCCCCTTTTCAGTTTTCTTCGAACAATCGTAATTGTACCAAGCCTTAAGTTGTAAGTAAATGGCTATTTGGTATTTTGATGAAGTAACTAAACAAATCTGTTCTAATCGTATAAAGGAATAAAGTTAAAACTGAGAGAACGTTAAATTCTCTATTTTACTTGGCATGTCTATCACATTGCCATTTGAAATTCAACAAATCAGATGAATTTTATAATTCCCTTTTTTATGTCATACTTAAAAGTTATATTAATTGGTTTGCAATTCCACCGCATAAAATTTTTCTCGAAACCCGTCGCTCTTTCTCAAGTTTGTGTCTCTCTTTTGATCTCAAGTATTTCATATGTTTTATTTATTAGATAAGCTTAATATTCTCCAATAATTTTTCTCTTTGACAAATCTAATATCCCTCATTTTATTTCAACAAAAGTCAGATATATATATATATATATATATATATATATATATATATATATATATATATATATATATATATATATATATATTTGATGCCAAGGAAGTGGGTTTGCTACCAAGTAATTAGTAGAGAGACACATTGAAGGTGGGGTAAGGGTAGAGAACAACGCTTCTCAGAAAAACCATGAGTGGCAGTGCTGTGAGGACGAGGGTTACGACGAACAGGGCCGGCAGTCAACAGTCAAAGCTGAGATCAAGTCAGGGTCCAATGTCACGTTCCGATGTTATGTCCAATATTACGGTCCAATTGTGTTTCTCTTTAGAATTTGATAGCTCTGGATTTTGGAGTGAGAAAGTGATTTTGTCAAATGAAAATTGTTGTGTCCAAAATAAAGTCCAGAGTCCACTATTTATAGGCAAAAGCATGCTTGTGTCATCAGCTGACACATGTCGTCCTCTGGGAGTGATACGTTACCAGGGGTCCATAAGTGCCGGTGCTCATTTGGACTGTCGGTTCCCATATTCGTGTTGCCTGCCCCATATAACATCGCTCTGCCTGTACTAATCACTGAATGCCCTTGCCTTAGCCATGATCCAAAGCCCTTATTGAATCCCATGGGGGCGTCGACGATCACCGGTAATGTGAGTGCGACGTGGTCACAGCTCAGAGGTGCTTAGTATCATGCAAGCCACCCAAGGCGGAGGTGATATCATTAAGAGCGAGCCTATCCTGCTGCGAAGGGTCCTCATGCAGGAGCACCGTGAATGAAGCCCCTTTGAATGCTGCACACTTCGGAAAGCAGGTTGAAACGTGTTCCACATCCACGGTAGGGGGACATGGTGTGGCGAATATATGGACCAACATCAGAGGGGGGGGGGGGGGTAGTGTGCCAGAGAGTCGGAAGGCACGACTGTGTTAGTAGTGCGACGCATGAGTGCGGCGGTTATGCGGGGTGGCCAGAGGCACATAACATGGGAGCGAACCACAGCGTGATGACGGGTGTCGCGGAATAGAGTATGGTGCCAGGGGTACACGACATGAAACTAGCACACAGGCGCAGCGACGGGTGTCGTGGAATAGAGCATGGTGCCAAGGGCACATGACATGAAAACAGCGAATGGACGCAACGACTAGTGTTGCAAAGTTCGCACGTGGGCCTGGACGATGGGTGTCACGACAAATGGGCGCGGCGATGTCTGTCGCGGAAGTGAGCGTCGCGCTAAGGGTACGCGACGCATGAACGACGCATGGGGTCATCGACTGGTGTTGCAGAGTTGGCGCGTGGACGCGAACGACGGGCGTTGTAGAGGCGGCACAGGGACGATGGGTGTTGTGGAGTTGACAGTCGGATGTCGCTTCCATAGTGCTCGGTCGAAGCAACAAGAAGGGAGTGGGTATACGTTGGGAGGCCAAGGCCAACCCCCCAAGGGGGAAGGCGCATGGTCGACTAAGCAAAAATGGTTCGCAAAGGTTGAGGCGTGTCAAGGTAGTATCGCTAGCCAAAAATTTTTTTTTAGCTGCGCGAAAATAACTTAGCGAAGAAGAATTATAAAAAAGGCGTAAAAATATGTGTGGCATGAGTGTGCATGTTTTGATCGTTAAAAGCGTTGAAAAATTGACAGTTGACAATATCTACGTGTCATGCAAAACGGGACTCACCGTGGGTTAATGGATGCCAAGATAAGTTGGGAACAATGTTTATCGCTTTTTCGAGTTTTATCATTCTTCTATGTCTTTTTATTCCCTTCTTGGTGGGCTTTGTTGAAACAAACCTTACCACACTGTAATTATTATTATTTAAAGAGACTATTTTTACTGTTTTGTATACGACTCCATATTGCATTTTTTTCGTTGTTGTTAAAAGACAAACAATTGTTAAAACTTCATTTTTAAGATAAAAGTGATGAAAAGTCATATAAAAAGGTAGAAATAACATTTTTGTCGTTGTTATTATTAACTATCAATTGTTATTGCTATTAGGCATTATATACGGGTTCGCTCAACGAGTGTTTTGGTCATTATTACTCCCATTTGCGACACACGATGCCAAAACAGGTTGGTATTGAAACTATAGCTTCAATTTATCAATTCACTTTGTGCCGTTGAACGAAATAGCCTACTTACGACATCAATTTAGCTTATGACGTTAAATTCTGGTGGGTGGATTGAGATTTATCTTTTTTTACTTTTCTTGAAAAAAAGATTGAGATTCTTTCCATGCATGTTTACCGACAAGTAAGATCATTAAAAAAGATAATGACGGGACAAGACAAAAATGTCTTTGCTTTATTTAAACTAGTTACAGTGGCACATGCAGAGCGTGTAAAATAAAATTAACATTATAAAATTTATTAAAAAATAAAGCAAATCCTAAGAAGACAATTTTTTTTTAAATTTGATTTTATTTTGTAAATTTATTAATAGTTATTTACTACGTATTTATTTTGTAATATGGCTTTTATTTATTTATTTCTGAATGCCAACTGTCATCTTGTTACTCGTTACAACTTATATAAGTACTTACAATGTGGCATAGAAGCATTGAAAGTTGAAACCCTCGGAACTGAAGCCAAGTCGAAGAGGAAAGAAGAATCGAATGGGGCGCTCCCTTATCTCTCAGTTCCTCATGCTCTCCACCACCTCCCCACGCTTCACCTCTTCCATGTACTCATACACACACTCACACACACTCACACACACACACACACACACACACTACATTGTGCACTAGAACGAGTTTCGCTCTCATGTTTGGATGTTTCTCATGACTTTTTAATTTGCGCAGGCTACATGGAATTTCAACCAAATGCTCGAAAATACCCCGTTCGGCTCGCCACAGTCGCCTTCCGATTAGCCGCGGTGCTGACCGTTTGCGATGCTATTGCAGTGTTTCTGCGTATGAACCCGCTGTTCCAGAAAGTTCGTCCAACTCCGCAAAGTAATAACTCTGCATATCCCTTTTCAATATCTAGATACCAGTTTCTATTGCAATGCTGGTAAATAGTTGATTGCTAATGTGTACTTAGTGTTTGGTAATGTATTTGTTGTTTAAGTTAGTCTTGCTCTGTTTGACAGTTAGATTCTTGTGGACTAATATCTATGTTTAAATCCGTTTAATATTCGTTGCATAACGATTCAAAGCAAAATTATGCATAATCTAGTCTCCAGGCCATGAACATTACTGTTATATCTCAACTATTCTCAATTTTATAAAAGGGATTGCCCTTTTCTTAATTAAAGTTGATAAACTGATTATTTTGGGGTTTTAGATAAAAACCTCATCATCGAAGAGTCAAAATTGGTTATAGGGCTCGTAGGTCCTCTTTGTCTCCATTTCTCTTGTCCTCTCGCAGACATAGATTGTAGGCCTCATATGCTGAACCATGCAATTCAATATGTGCTTCGTGCTAATAATGTTGGTGTTGTTTTTTTTTATTATCTTATTTCTGATTTCTACGATGGACAAGTTTTGAGAGTTATAATCTCAGTTAAACAAAACCAATAATGGAAGTTCTGATTTTGTCACGTAAATAGAGACTTGTTCGCATTGTTTGGTTATGTCTATGTTGTTTAAGCTAATAGTTTGGCCTATTTGATTGTTAACCTCCTATAGACTGGTTTAATGTTTCTATCCAGTTAAATAATTCTTTATATTTAGCGTCAAACATAAAAGAATATGTGTACTTAATGGGTTGCTTTCAGCCACCTCTGTATCAATCCCAATCACCATTATAAAGGAGAGTCGAAGAAGTGACTCCTCAAATTATCTTTCCTTGTGGAATGAATTTAATCAAGTTAACATGTTTATTAAACCTTTCACTTGGTCACTCCTCCCTATATTAGATATTTTTTTTTTTTTTTGTGGGTTTTGTGCTGATCCATCTCTTTGGGGGACATGGCTTCATACTACTTAGACTAGGATTCATTTGGGGGACAGTGTCACTTTTGGTTACTATCTTGTACTTGGACTCAGGTACTAGAAAGCTCAGTTTTTGGGGTTTGCAAGAATGATCTCATTGTTGAGAGGCAAAATCTGGTCTAGTGCTTGTAATTATGTTGGGGAAGCCATCTAGTGTCCTACTCAGACCATTCTTTTCTTGTCTTCTTGTAGATATAGAGTGTTGGCCTTCTATGTTGAACCATGTAATTCTATATGCTTTTTTGTTGAAGTGTTTGTTTTTCTGTGAATTGTCATTTCCATGAGAGAGTATATGGTGAAATTGTTTTGAGACTTATGACCACATATTAAAAAGTGAGACAAGCCAACAAAGCAAAATAAATAGGAAGTCGTTGAAGCTAGAAACTCCAAGCTTTAGAGTCTAGCTAGGCCAAAAGTAGGGGAAGTGTATTATCAACTTCCATTCCAAGTAGAGAATGAGTTGTGCGTAACTGTTACAAGCTGTAACACTCGTATATTTGATCATGTTAAGCATCATAACGTTGTTGGAATCATTCTTTAACGAGTTAAGCTTTAAGAGAAACTGGTGACTTAAATTGGTATTAGAGCTCTCGTTGCGCAAGGTCTTGGGTTCGATTCTTCCCGATTTGGGGTTCGATTGTTCCCGTTTACGCATTTCCCCCCCCTGTATTTGTGCACTTGTTGGAGGTGCACCTGATTTATTTCTATTGATTAGTCTCTCCACGTGCAATCGTGGGCTTGCACATGAGGGGAGTGTTTAAGCACGATAACATTATTGGGCCCATTCTCTACCAGCTTATCCTTTTGCAGCAACTCATAACTTACCTGATTATAACTGGTCATAGGCTCAATCTAGATGCTATTGGCTTTTTTCGTAAAATATTTGAAGTTCAACTTTGGAGCTATAGGGATTGACTGCTGTAACTATTTGTGGGGGACTTGGTGGGAGGGTTTGAGATAGCTTGGGGACATTACCATAATGATTGATGCATAATAGTGTGATGGTGGCTGTGGTAGGATGCTTTGCTCATGATGTGGGCATGCAAGGTCCATATGAACTCCAGTAAACCGGAGCCTGGCCTCAGTGGAAGACAATGTAAGGTCACCCGAGCCTTCCATCTATCATGCGTGCATTCTTCAAATTATGGGAACTCTATATATAGAGAGAGTAAATTCTTTGGATTTATTTGATTAGAATTATGTTGGTTATTTAGCCTTGCAAAGACTAACGAGTTGTTTTGCCATCCCTTTGGGCCCTTGACGTGATTTCTTCCCATGAAAAATCTACTAACTGTTATTATGATGTGAACCATTAAGTAGGTCATTTAAATACAGTCCCAATACTTGCTGGTTTATGCAAAGCAAAGCGTCTGCTTTCAAGATAGACCTGCATTCCCACACTTTACAGTCCAGGCTTAGGCATTGCACTGTGGTCAAGGTTATGATGCTTAGTGCAAGGCGGTGGCAAAAATAATATTGTTGAGGTTGTGATTATTGCTTCTCCAGTTATGTACGTACCTCTCGATCTATATTCGCATGAAATATGTTCTTAGGAACTAGTCGCTGTGTGTACATAAACGAACAAAGGAAGGCCTTAGTGTTACGTATCCCCTCAGTGTACCTTCCATGAGCGAGTAAGGCTGAAGCATGCCATGGAATTAACTAATATGGTGTAATGACTTTTATAGCACCATAACTTACTTTACCACTCAATTTATCTCATGATTTTCCTTGCTGTGCAAATGGTGAAATTGATGCTTCAGTATGGAGTTTCCTACTTTTGTTTTGTTTGTCTGGATGCTAGCTCCTCTTAATGAACATTTATAGTTGACAGGAAGAGGATAGTGTCCGGAGTTCAGCCGACAGGATCTATACACCTTGGGAATTATCTTGGCGCAATAAAGAATTGGATTTCCTTGCAGGTTGGGGTTCCTTTCATATCTATCTTATGATGAACAATTTGACATCGGACACCGTGCCTCTTTTCTTGTAGATGAATTGTTGTCTATTATCTTGGTGATATGGCCTAATTTTGGAGTTGATTGTTATGAGTGCAAACTCATGAGAAAATAAGACGTGGTCAATACATTTCATTCAATACACGTGAAATTACGAAATTACTGCATTTATGTTGATTAAGCATTTCATAAAAAAGTAAAACAATTTCAAACTTGTGAAGTAATATTACACACGATAGTAATAACACAAGATAGTAATAACTGGTCACAACATTTTTGGAGATAGGTTTTGGTCCCCTAGGTAGGTGCGTTGGCCATATGGTTCCAACATGGGGATGGGCATTAACAGAGGTTGGGGGATGTTTGTTGATCACTTATGGTTCAATGTTTTGGGATGGAGGTCGGGTGAAACTATGTCAGTCTGTCCCGTCGCTTTTCATTTTTGCGAACAACAAGGATGCTATTGTGGCAGAGTTTGTCTTTTTCTTCTGCTTGCCCTGTCTAGAGTTTGGTTTGTAGGAGGAGTTTTTAAGATTGGGAAGTAGACCATCTGTTGGTTTTGATGGACAGGTTGTATTCCTCTCTGCTTGTGCATCCGCTGAAGTAGACGGTTGGATCCAAGAGGTGTGTCACTGGAGGGAGGATACGGTGATGTGGAGGGATGATTCTAAGGGCTGTTTTTCGGTTAAGTCCTCCGGCTGATATATACCCTTGGCAAACTGTTTGCACGGCAGCAGATTCTATGAAAGTCTGCTATATTGCTTGCGAGCCGGGCAGAAGAGCCAACAACGAATCAGGCACCGGAAGAGGAGGCGACCACCATTTGCAGTACAAAGCAAACCCAAGAAGAGGCTGAGGTAATTATTTTAATCAAATGAACGATAAATTGTAAACTCCCAAGCTAAAAGGGTCGCAATATCATAACTTAGTCTTGTATTTATCACATCAAACGAAACGTAGAGCTGAGCATATTAAACCTTCCATGTAATCATGGAGACCCCAAAGGCTTTACTCCAAGATAATTCAAAAAATTACAAGGCTCTCGTACACACAATCTCAGCCCAAATGCAATAGTTAATAGACCATACCAATAGTTTGTCTAAAATAAAATCTATAAGCTCTTTTCTCTGAAATGCGAACAAAGCAATCCACAGCTTTATCAAAGTTTCACCCTTATTGCCTATCTTGGCCTGAAAGGGGAGAAAAAGGGAAAGCTAATGGGTGAGCACAAATTGCCCAGTAAAAAGTTTTGGCACTCGGAGTGCCAAAGAGGAATACATATTGGAGTTATCATTAGAGCCAATACATAGGAACTTAGAGAACTCTACCAAACTTCACATACAAATGACAAAAGCGATAAAAGAGGTTAAAATAACCAAAAATCAAATACGAATTATCAAATCTAGTGAGTCTGACATTTGCTTCTTATAAAGCCTCACATAATCATGGTTATACCATGTTATTGCATCCAGTGGGCGTGGGCCACATATAGGTCACCAGCATTAGCAGTGGCTTTCAAATTCGAACATCACACAGTCTTTAGTAATTTGACCAATATAGCAAATACTTGTTGGAGTTCTTTGTAGCTAAAATCGAAGAGGATCCAATATGAATCCAACACAACTGAATTGGCTCAACTGGAAATAAAAGACCAACGTATGATCAAAACAAATAACAGAGGCCAAAATAATGCATAAAGGACGAGGAACTACCAAATTTTGATATTTGGCAACCCTCCGTGATAAGAATGTACTTTTAAGTTTCAGGTTCAAGTTACGATTGTCTCGAAATAGTTGTCCTAGCGGTGACTTGGCAAGGATGACAACCATGTCAAGATGGAAGTCAACAATAAAAGATGAAAGCCTTAGCAATAAATCTTCAGGTGGGAGAGAATATTAGAAAGACAAGCGAGATTTAATGGAATCTGTTCAGAGGACAGGAAGATACATATTTCAATGATTTAAGCCTAAAAATAAAAGTAAAATTAACAGAAGGATAACGAATCTGGCTGAGCTACAACAAAAAGAACTGCAAGCCAGACGCATATATGGGCTTTTTATATCAACTGGATTCATAAGAACAGTAACAAATCAGAAAGATACTGTGTATCTCATAAAAGCCCTTACCTAAAGTAGCGAATTTAATGACAAAAAGTGTCCTTTTTTTTTATTGAATCAAAATCTAGGATGAACTTAAATATGAACCCTAAGTACTCAAATGAAATTGAATCAAAATCTATTACGCAATCTCTATGTACATCATACGCCTAAAATCTTAATCCAAGAAGTTACAGAACCATATGTCGGTACTTAAGACCCCAAAAAGCTTTGAGTTAGGGCCTTTTCTCCAATCTCACAACTTTTCCCTATAGAGAATAACATATTTTCTCTTTTCCTATCCTTTTATATTTTCCGGTAAAGTTGTTTGGGCATCCTCATATTTGGGTCTATAGGCCCCTTAAAGTAAAACTATGATATAAATTTGACCACTAGTATACTAAAACCCAATTACTAATGACCAACCGACCATTAATATCATATTACTAAAAAAAAATGCTCAAGTAAAATAGTAGGGCATTTCATTCTCCCCCCGTTAAAATAATCTGTCCCCGAAATGTTGTATCTTGTTACTCAAAGAGATATGGGTACCTCCCACATGGTGGCTTGTGACTCCCTAGTACTCTCCTCCGCTGCATGATTCCTCCAAAGTACTTTCGTCGGTGGATTGACGTGTGACCGAATAACTGTTCTTTGCGATCCAAAATTTGCAGCGATTGCTTCACATATTCAAATCTTCCTTTACTTGATAGGCTCAAACTCAATAACATGAGAGCTATCCAAAACATATTTTCCCAAGGCCAAAGCATGAGAAACATTTTGCATCCTTGACAAATTAGGAGGCGAAACTAAACGATATGCAAGTGTACCAACTCGCTTCAAAATCTTAAATGGTCCAATATTCTCTAAGCTAGTTCCCTTTCTTCCCAAATCTCAAAACTTCATTCTATGGAGATAGTCTAAAAAATGCATGAATCACTGCATTATAATCAAGCTCATAGCACTTCTTATCTACGTAACTCTTCAGTGGACTCTGTGCAGCCTTAATCTTGTCTCTCTCAATAATAGGAACTTTGTTTCATCTGGACGAGTTATGGACCTATCAATTTTCTTTCCCTAACCTCGCTCCAACGTATTGGTGGTTGACACCTTCTTCTATAAATAGCCTCAAATCGTGCCATTTGAATACTAACACGATAATTATTATCATATATAAGAACACAATCAAAGGTCAATTCTATTGCAATTGCCTCAAACATCCAAAACAAAAGGCCGAATCCGCTTGTCTGTGGATGAAAAGCTTTTCTATGAAAGTTTTGTACCTCGGGCCTCTTACAAACCACTCCAAAATTTCGAAGTGAATCTCGGTTCTCTGGCTAAAACAATTGTCAAAAGGCACTCCGGAATCAAAATATCTATTAAATGTACTAGTTAGCAAGCGTCTCAATCTAATCTTTACTACTTAGCCAAAAGTGAGCTTATTTAGTCAAGCGATCAACTATCACCCATATCGCATTATTTGTAGTCAGAGGTACTCCAATCATAAATCCTTTGTGATGTGGTCCCACTTCTTTTCAGGACAAAAAGCGATTGCAGCATTGCAATGTGCCTATGATTTTTTGCTTTCACCCTTTGACACAACAAACATATGACCACAAGATCCGCGACCTCTCTTTTCATGTTATTCCGCTAACAAATACCACGCAAGTTTTGAATTATCTTGGTACTGCACCGTAACTTTCTCAATCGAAGATGGTTGAACTTTCAAATGTGCCAAATAACCACCAGAAATAGGAAAATTTACATCAATCTTTTAACTTGTCCAAGTTTTGCAGTTACAGCCAGTGGGATTGTTCTGTAACGATAGCTGGAAGTCTCTATGTGCTCTTTCTGCTCAGTGCAGGGATGGTACGAAATCGTGTAATCATACCCTTTTAACAATTCCAACTTCAACTCTTTTTGCATGAAGATATACTTCAAGCTTTAGCGACTTGTTTAAATTTCACAAAGATCACCGAATAAGTAATGGCGCCAAATCTTGAAGCAAAAATTACAGTTGCTAATTTCAAATCATAGGTGGAATAATTAAGCTCATAGGCTGTGTTTGGCGTGTGAGTTAAGGGACCTGATAGGATATCTTTTATATTCTATATCTAGCGTTTGTACAAGTTAGTTGCGACAGGATATAGTATTGAATGGACGGGTTTTATATCCTCCAGTGGGATAATTCTGTTCCGGGGGGGGGAGGGTTGCTCTGAAATTTGTCCGGTAGCGATGGGATAAAAAAGGGACATCCTTCCCCCTTTTCTCTTTCCTCTCTTCTCCATTAAGAAGATCTGCAGCTCTCCCAAGGAGCTGCCTTGCCGCCGCGCATCAGACCTCCATATCCTACCACCACGGCCGTCTATGTTCCTCCAATATCACTTGGAACCCTAATATTCTTTCATAGCCCATTTTTTTTTTTACCTTTTTCCATTGAAGAAATCCATCACAAGCCTCCACCTTCGTTACCACAACCATCATCGTAGCTATTTCACACCACTGCGCTTACGTTACATGGACTCGGTCCGGGTTGGATATGTGTCAAAGTGTCGGATTCATCTAATTTTCAAAACACAAGACACGGGGACATGGCAGGATACTCATATCTATTATTACTTGTTTGTTATTTCTAAGGTAAGATGATATTTTTTGTGACGCACATGGTTTTAATTGAGATCTCGTTTCATCTCAAAGCCAAAGAAATTAAAAGAAACACTATAAGATAGTGTTTGTCGTAGCATATCCAATGGGATGTGTCGGATACATATCCTATACTCATGTCCAAGTTTTGAGTGTCCGACATGGGTACTTCACACATTCTAAAGAGTCCATGTAGCATAGACCGCTGCAAATTTGGACAACTGACGCTCTTGATTTTTAGACTGAATTGTTTGGGGGATTTTTTCGGTGCCAGTATGGACAATGATGAATCAATGGGCCAATCTTGTAACTGTCACTAACATTGGGCATTAATGTGTTTTTTCCGCCACTTTCGATTGTTTTTGGCATAATTTTGGAAATTTTAGTTTTTCCTATGTAATTTTGTTGGTGGTTGTTGGAGTTGCATGTTGCTTTGATTAGTAGTTTGAATCATGTAACAGAGGTGGTGATTTGGTTGAATAATAGAGAATGGTGTAGATGTTGAAGTTGGAAGTTGTGGGTTGCGATGAACGGTGTTCCAGTGGTTGTGGGTGATAGGTTTTGTTAAAAATGGGTGATGTTGTGGTGGTTTTGGGTGGTTGAGGTGGTGATTTGGTTGAACAGTAGGGCCATCTGGGTTGTAGTCCGATGTCCGTCCCAAACACGGCATATAACTTAATCCTTATCCTCGGGACAAGAAATCCTCCCTTATCCTTCCATATCGTAATTTATCCACCGCACTAAACACAACTATATGGGTTGAGTTATCCAGAGGCATAAACGATTACCTTACCGTGTTATATAAGCACACATCCAAGTTCTTGTTGCGACGTATCACTATGTATAACTAAAGCACCTGGCCCACATGGCAAGCTAAGGACTTGTGCTGAAACCTATGAAGCACGGACACGTGTGCGGGTGCTGATACGCGGATACGGCATTTTTGAAAATTTTTGGATACGGGTGCGGCTGGGATACAATAAACTTTCTATATATTATTTTAACTATGTACACTTAGTAATGAATTCTTAAATAAATTAAATCTTATGACAAAGATTACTATAAAAGCAAGTCCTACTTTTTTATAAATAACATCTAAGTTTTTATTAAAGATTATACAAAACAATAACCAATACAAAAGAAATAAGTAGAAATTTGCCAAAATAATTAGCAAGCCAGCGCTTAAGACACACAAAACAATGGAGTCAAACGAAGCATCAAAATTCAATCATGACGAAGTCCCTATATATTACTCCACATCTCTCGTGTTGGAAAGCTTTGCAAGTAGAGTGAGAGATATTGGAAGATGAATCAACAAACGACATGTGTGTGTTCAAGCGGTGACGATAAATAAATGCTGTAGCGGCGCATAGGAGCCAAAGAGTCAAGGTTGGGACGTGAGAGAGAGAGAGAGAGAGAGAGAGAGAGAGAGAGAGAGAACGAAGAGAAAACATGTGGATATCTGCGCAGGCGGTTAGTTTTAACAACTTACATCTGTCGCCGCTTCTCTCTCTCTCTATCTCTCTCTCAGTCTCTCCCCTCTTTCCAGATCTGCTAGAGGTGGGGGCCCGTCGTGGCTGGTGGTCGCCGGTGGTCACCTCGTGGCTACTGTCTTATGTCGCCGCTCTCTCTCTCTCTCTCTCTCAGTCTCTCCACTCTTCCAAATCTGCCCGTTAATTAGGTTAGTGTAAGTTTTTTATTTATGTTTTGACCCCCGAAAACTTCTGTTCTATGTTTTGACGCCCGGAAATTCCACCTTATAAGTAACCGATACGCACCCAACCCTGTGTACAATCCGCATCGATATATAGGAAATAAAATAAATAAAGCAAGAATGTTGGACACGCACCCACCCCTAGCCCGACCCGCACCCGACTCCGGTGCTTCATCTAGTTTGAAGCATCCGTGCTTCAAAGGCTGAAACCAAATATTTCTCTAATTCCTGAAAACTCTTTTCACATATTGCTGTCTATATAAACTAGCATTCTTCTCTGTCAACCTGGTCTAAGAATAAAAATGCAAGAAAAACCTTCAATAAACCTTCTATAATAACCTGCGATCCCAAGAAGCTTCTAATGTCTGTCACTGTATTTGGTCTCTCCTGATTCACAATTGCTCTGACTTCATTAGGATCGAAAGATATCCTATCCTTAGTCGTTGCATGGCCCACGAAGGACATTTATTTTACCTAACTTCACAGATCGTGAATTTGGCATAGAGAGTATGCTCCTTCAAATTTTGCAAAACAAGTGTCAAATGCCTTTCATGCTCCTCTTTGCTCTTAGTATAAGCAAGATATCCTTGATCAAGACGATCACAAACTGATCCAAAAAGTTTTTAAACACCTTGTTCATGAGTTCCATAAATGCAACACGAGCATTAGATAAACCAAAAGGCATTACCAAATCTCTTCATGGCCAAACCTTGTTTGTGAAAACCATATGTGGTACATCATCATCTTTCACTTTGAGCTGATGATACCCTGAACGAAAATCTTATTTTTTAAAAGAATGTAGTAGGCTGAAGTTCATCAATCAAGTCATAAATTCTAGGCAAGGGCTATTCATTCCAAAGTGCCATGGAGCTCCTTGAAGTCACCGCACAACGCATACTTTATTTTCCAAAAATAGCACCAATGCACCCATGAGGACACACTAGGAAGAATAATATCCTTATCTAAGAGTTCTTGTAATTGTTCATTTAGGTTTTTTTAAATTCAGCAGATACCATTGGGTGCTCAGGAAATAGGTGCCGGGTCAGGAATGAAATCAACAGTAAACTCAATCTCTCTATTAGGTCGAAGACTAGGCAAGTCTTTCAGAAAGACATCCGGAAACACACACACACAACAGGGACATACTCTGGTTTCAGCTGTGCAACATGGGTGTCATCACCATGACCCAAATAACCTTTACAACCCTATCTAGGCAGACACTTGGCTTGCAGAGACGAAATCAAACATGGTAGTGTACTACTTCTAGCTCCATGAATCTTAAACTCAGGCCAATCAGGAATAGGGAACAAAACCTCCTCGCTAATGCAATTTATTGTGGCATGATTGGAAGATAGCAGATCCATACCTGAACATCGAAGTCTTTCATATCCAGGGGAAAGTCCACTGTCATATCTCTGTCATCAACATACAGTTTTGGTTTCAAGTCTCTAGGTCTAATAATCTAATGATTACAAAAGGGTATTGAAACAAATGATTGCGTGGAACTAGGATTTAATAATACAAATGCCTTGTTTGAACAAATCTTAAATATACTTGTCGCCACATTATTTCACGCTCTAGCCTCATGGTTCATCATTGCAAAAACTCTGGCCTGCCCCTCATGTGTTCTCTGCTTATCAGCTTCCTTCTTATTCCACTTCGGAGTGCTTTGAGACTAATTTTTAGCCATATGTTCCACAACTCTACAGTTAAAACACTCTTCTGTGCCCTTACGGAAAGGTGAGTTCCTATGATATTTCGCATAAGTAATCCAATTCCAGTAATGGAGTCTGTTGCTTCTGCCCTGACCAACCGGGTGATTTTTTCTTGGCATCGGGTGATGTTCTTCCATTTCCAGAGTTGAATTGGTTACGGTTCCTCTTCTTTTTCTTATCATCCTAGATGCACACCTACTCCTTGTGAACTCACTGTAAACGTTGAGCTTCATCAACCACCTTAGCATAGGTTTTGTTGTCCAAGATAGTCATCTTCTTCATCTTGAACCATAGTCCATCCTGAAACTTACGTGCTCGATGTCTCTTATCCTGAACAACATGTTGGGCATCCCAAGAGTCTAGCTAACCTCTCTTATCCCCTGCAACAGTTTATTACGCTGATTGATCCCCTTGAAATCTCTCTCATAGTCTCCTTAGAATTTGGTGGGAAATACTGCGCGAAGAACAACTTCTGAAATTCCTACCACGCGAGATCAATTTTCTCTTCTTTGGTCATCATCTATGACGTCATCTTCCACCATTGGTCAGCTTCTCCAGTCAATCGAAAAACTACCGGCTTCACTTTCGTTGTCTGTGCACCCCATAACCTCAAATTTTTATGCAAATCATATTGGAAGTCTTCGCAGCCATAGGATCAGTAGCTTCATCAAATTTACTGCATTAGCTGCAACCTAAGCAGCATCGGCATTGGGTTCCTGACCATTATAAAAGTAAATCCCTACTAATAGTTCTAATTAGCTCGGAAGCTATTAACTAATGTGTCTGAAGCTAGCTCAAAGAGTCTACACTACACAATCTCGAGTCTAGCTTTGATACTGAACATTAACGCCCCGAATCCAAAGGCCCCGTGCACGTCAAAAAATCAAAACGTAGTTGTCTATTTAACTTATCAAATGAAATGGTAGAGGAGACCATCTAACAGCTTCCACATAATTATCAAAATCTTTTCTTAACTTGAAGTTAATTGAAAACTTGATTATAAGCTTCTTAGATACACAATCTGAATCCAGATTAAATAGCTTATGAACTAAACAAAATCTATAAGCCATTTATCCTCAAATGAGAATATGAAAGCAATCCATTTACTAAGATCTCACCCTTCGCGTTAATCTTGGCCTAAAAGCGGAAAGAAAAGGAAAGCAAAGGGGTGACCACAACTTGCCCAGTATAATATATACACAGTGCCACAAAGGGATACATATTTAAGTTATCAATTAGAGCCAATGAATTTAGATAACTCAACCAAACTTCACATACAAGTGATAAAAGTATCGCATTCTCATTTGCTAATAAACAGCAGATAATCATGGTTATATGATGTAACGTATCGCAACCCGTGCATCACATATAAATCACTCTCATTAAAAGTGGCTTTCAAATTCGGACATCACTTAAAATTTAGTAATTTGACTAACACAACAGATTCTTATTTGCGGTTCAAAAATAGTTTACTTCAGAGATAAACCGACGAGATTCAGAATGAATCTAACAAAAGTGAAACCAATTCGACTGGAATTCAATTCAGCAAAGTATGATCAAAACAAACAACAGACGCGAAAATAATGAATAAAGGACGAGCAACTACCAGATTTTGACATTTGGCAGCCCATGAAAGTAAGTGCGTACTATTTAAGTTTCAGGTTCAAGTCACAATTGCTCCCAAAGTAGTTATCCCTAGTGGTGACTTGGCAAGGATGACATCACCATGTCAAGATGGAAGTCAACAGGAAAAGATGAAAGCCTTAACAATAAATCTTCACGTGGGAGAAGGATAGAAGAAGACAAACGAGATTTACTGGTGTCTGTTTAAAGGACACGAAGGCACATAATTCAGCAATTTAAGCCGTATCAACAAATGCAAAGAATCCGGCAGACGTACAACAAAAAGAACTTCATCTACCGTACTGTGGCCAGACACAAATGTATATATAGGCTCTTTTCCCAATCGGCTAACCGGGTTCATAAGAACAGTAGCAAATCAACAGATACCGTGTATTCCATTGGTAGAGTGTTTAAAAATCCCTTACCTCAAATAGCAAATTGATGACGAAAACTGTCATCCTTATTTTCAATCGAATTTATAAATATGAACCTCAAGTTCTCAAACCAATTATATAGCTGAAGCAAATGAAAGTCTAGTACGTAATTCCTACGTAAATCATACGCCTAAAATAATCCAAAAAGTCACAGAGTCGTACTTGGTGTTTAAACTTCATAAAGGTTTGAGCTAGGGCTTTTTCTTTGATCTCATGGCTTTTCCCAATAGAGAATACATAGTTTCTCTTTTTCTTCTTCTCTTACATATTCAAGTATAAAACCTATATTAATCTGATTACAATATTAATATGGGTATTCTCATATTTGGTTCTAAAGGCCCACTAAATTCAAGTATAATGTTCATTTGATCACTGATTTACTAAAACCAATTATTACTTATCATTGATATTAAGTATCTAAAAGAATGTTCAAGTGAAATATAGGGGCATCACACAAATTATCTTACAATCAGAGTTCAGTGATCGAGCCATGGTGAGTGTTATACCTGTGGAAGGTCGGGTAATAAATTGACCGATTGGTGGTTTCATAGTTCCTTTAGAAACCCTCTGGCTAAAGTCACCGATTTAAACCGGTATAACCTGGGACTTCCGAAAGTTTCAGATTAGAATTACATGTGTAAACAGGATGAGGAGTCGGTGGACCACCTCTCACTTAATTGTTAGGTGGCGAGGGAGGTGTGGAGCTTGATTTTCTACCTTCTCGGACTTAGCTGGGTGCCACATTCATTTGTAGCATTCTCTTAGTGCTTAAGGAAGGCCGGCATCGCTCAGCAACTTGATTCTTAATTTGATGACCCTTTACATGTCAAAATGGGATGGAATTGACCTTCTGAGGTGTTGGTCGCTTTATACGAGAAAAAGGAGGAAAATGAAAATTTGGGATGTGATCCCCCATTGTCTTTTTTGGTGCTTACATATGCAACGAAACCATAGCGTGTGGTGTTGAACCAGCAGTTTCAAGGATAAAGGCCATTTCTTTGTTTACTCATTTTGTTGGTCAAGGGAGAAGTTCCCCACGATGCCTTTCGTATATTTTGGGGCAGCTTCTTGTTGTGTCTAGATAGAAATTGTTGTGGGTTTCGTGCCTGTAGCGGCGGCTTTTGTGTATAATACTTCACATGTCGGAAAACAAGAAACAAACGACAAAGCCCAAAGGACATAGTATGCTCACACCATAATGTGCATTCACAATGCTTTCTATGACATTTCCTTTCTACATAGACACATAAACCTAAATGAAAACAAAACCAAAAAAAAGAACAATGATATACTACTATGTTTGTTCAATCGAGACAACGGATAACAATAAAATCTCTGCTATATTAGTTCTTTGAATAGTGTGCCTTTAGATGGCTGGTCAATTGATATTTCTGAATGCCAGTGCAGATGATTTGCATATGAATATTTCTTATGCCAAAGGGTGGTAGCATATGGTTTATGAGGTGCGACATTGTGTGATAGAATATATATACATATGCGTGCAGACTTGTGCGTATCCTTAAGAAAAGGAAAATAAGAGAGGTAATGCATTGCATGTTAAACCTCAGGTCTATGTTTTCTAGAACTGTTCACTTATCTATTGTGAATGTTGGATTTCTAACCTACTCCTGTCCACCTGCACAAGTGTAGCACTATAGGAAAAGGATGTCTCTTTTAGTTCATTCAGTTTGCTCTACTTTTCAGTTTAATCACTTGACTCTTGTTAATCTGGTAAATGCAGGGAAAAAGCTTTCCTAGTGAAATGTTCCTACTATTAATGTCCTTTAACACTCACTGTTTAGCTTTTTGATGTTTGCTTTATTTCTTGCAGGATAGCTATGATACTCTTTTCTTCATTGTGGATCTCCATGCAGTATGTTTCAATCTGCAGTCTTACCCTAGTAATACCCTAGTACAGTTTCACTTCCTGCATGTCTTGTCATTTGGGATAGGTTAAGTGGGTGCATGCAGAAGTAGTAATTCTGGGAAGATTTCTTAATGGTTTTGTAGGATAAGAATAAAAGAATAAGTAATGATAGACACTGGTGGATCGGCCAAGTAGTTTTTTCCATTTATAGTCTGAAATGCCCCTAATTGTGATATGCAATAAAACCGCCAAATTCTGCTATGACTGGTTACTAGTCTTTGTTCTGCTAATTTAAGACGCCCATAATTGTGAAGGACAACATACGACTTTACAGAAAGTTTAGTCCAACAGGCAAACCCTAGTTTCCTCTCCTCATGCTCTTGTATGCACCTACGTGCCTATGTATGGAGAGGGTTTCTCAAGCAAAGTTGAACTGACTTGAGACTGGGTAACGGATTGTATAGTTATCATAATGAGTTCCGGATCAAGTTTTATTCAGTTGAGAAGCCTTGTGTCCACATAGGCAAGGTCGTTTGAATAAAAGATTTCTTTTGTATATGTCTCTTGTTGATGTTAGAACTGAATCAGAAAAAAAAAGTTTTCATCTGTCAGCAACCAGATAAGCTACTTTCGCCCGGCTTGAAGTGATATCAGCATTGAGTAATAGTTACGAATTCAACAGGCAATCAGACAAACCAAAACTGAGGCACCCAGTACGTATAAGCGGTATAACAGAAGGTTGGAAACTGATGATTGTGTTACCATGCATTATACATTTAGGTCTCCGCATTCGTGTGCAACTTCATACAAATGCTTTCTTTTGCGTCTTAGTAAGTGCCCTCTTTTACTATCACAAGCCTTTCTAATATATTACATACAAAGCCTTTGTAAAAGATCTTACTCTGTATCTGCTTCAAAACGTGAATAAGCAAGGTACTTCTATTTATCATCCTTAACTACTGATTTGTTTATGGTTGTACACTTCCTTCTTCGCTTGGCTAAGTGACCGCAAATATCGTCCAAAAACCCTGGAGGAGGGTATCTTTCTCTATGTACCTACCCTCATCCTCTTTGTTAAGAGAATGTGAACGGGGATGTCGCCAAGATGCATATACGAAGTTTAAATGCATATATAAAAAGTTTCCACAGTTTGGCACCATGATCTGTGCACCTTAGCATGCAGTTATGCCTATATAATTCAGACTTCATAACCACGGACCACACCATAGATTTGTACGTAAATACAGTTGTATACACACTAGCTAGTTAAATACTCCCTCCATGCCAGAACAATTGCACACATTTGACTTGCACCAACTTTAAGAAGTTGGTCAAGAACTTCATTTTTCCTATCATGTCTTCACTAAAAGGCACTCTTTTTGCCATTCCCCTCTCTTTCCTTATTGTTGCACGCAGTACCACCGTCAAGATCATGCACCGCGGCACCACAGTTCTGTCGCCATCACTTTAACCATCTACTCTGCCACTGGAACCCCTACCACTTTGAGTCATTGTATCCTCCCTCCACCGCATGTCACTGCGATGAACAGAAACAGGTTGGATTTGCAGACCAAGCTTCAATTCACTGAAAATGATGGTTTCGGTGGCGGCGGTTTCATGGTGGTGATTAGAGTTGATTAATAGGTTTTCGTTGGTCCGCACCACTGCTATTTACTTCTGTGCCCAGTTGTCGCCTAGGCTGCTGAGGACTTTCGCTTAGGCTGTCAAGTTGCTTTGCTTAGGCTGCCAAGACGTTATGCCTAGTACGCCTTGTCGTTGGCCTAGGCAGTGGGCTGTTCGCCGCTTCAAACCACCGTTTACATCTATCACTGTCATCCAATCAACCACTGTAGAAATTACCTCCTGATTTGCTTGAAAGCCAAATCTCATATTAACTTAAATTTCTGAATCATACTGATTTCCAATGCAAATCAAGTTTTTTGATGGGGATTCAATTTGAAATACAATCTAGATCAGACATCAAGTTCTATGATAGGATGGGATGCGATAAAAGTGGAGATTGACGTGTGGCAACAACAGTGGTTCGTGGTGGTCAACAGAAGGCGGTAGTGGCTGGTTGAAGGGAGAGAGAGAGGTGGTGCCGGGACTGAAGAGAGAGGGAGTGGTGGAAAGGAAGAGAGAAAGGTCCTGACAAAAGAGAAAAAGACCAAGGTTATTGGAGAAAGGGCAAATATGGAAGTTGATAAA
Organism: Escallonia rubra; assembly: GCA_033065855.1. Classification (NCBI taxonomy): domain Eukaryota; kingdom Viridiplantae; phylum Streptophyta; class Magnoliopsida; order Escalloniales; family Escalloniaceae; genus Escallonia; species Escallonia rubra. The sequence goes on along the minus strand of JAVXUO010000467.1, from coordinate 91,999 downwards.
CTTTTAGTCTAAAAGAGGAAAGTGAGAGATAGTATTAGGACTGCCAAAAATGGAAAAACGATCAATATTCTTGGGACGCAGGGAATATATTCTACTGTTACTGTTAATAGGACTATGCTAAAAGTAGTCGTGTGCTTATGATTACTTTTCGTGATGTATAGCACAATTTACCACTTGATTATGTAAATGAAGCGAGTGTAACGTTTTCCTGCTTATGAAAATTATGATTACTTTCGTGATGTATAGCACAATTTACCACTTGATTATGTAAATGAAGCGAGTGTAACGTTTTCCTGCTTATGAAAAGTTCTATAGAGTGATATCCCACCAAACAAGTTATTGATAATTTTGTTCTTGCATGACAAGAGTACCGAGGGGCATGATGTTAGTTGCACTTAAAGTATGGTGCTTCTGTTTTAATTTCTCTTTTCACAAGTACTTTTAAGCACCGCAGAAATTTTCATTTACAGATAACACTACCGTATGATACCCAACAACTGTCTAGAGCAACAAGAGATACTGCTGCATTATATTTGGCATGCGGCGTGGACATCTCCAAGGTGTGTTATAGCTATTATCCACTATTACCTGGTTTGCAACTCTAGATTAATAACTTTGTCTTCAATGCACAGGCTTCAGTGTTTGTGCAGTCTCATGTTCGTGCTCATGTAGAATTGATGTGGCTACTGAGTTCTGCCACCCCAATCGGTTGGCTGAACAGAATGATTCAGTTTAAAGAGAAGTCGCGGAAGGCGGTGCGTTGTTGCTGTATGCAGCTCAATCTCTACATTTGTTCTGTTTTTTCAATTGTATATGATAGGGTCGAAATTTCTTTATCTTCTTTAATTGATTATTCGTAAAATTCAGTATTTGAGTTTAAACTTTGCTTAAGATTTTAACGAACCAAACCTTGTTATAATGACCTTTTCTGTTTTCTATTTATGTCTTAATTGTCTTTTTTTCTTTTTGTTAAATGATGTAGTTGCACTGAGTTTCAAGGAAGCCATGCACAAAGTTTCTTTTCTGTACTTCTTTACCTGCTTAAAATCTTCCTTCCATTGCAGAAAACTTGACCTTGAGTTTCATAGTTCTATAGTTTGATGATTTAGGATTTTCTTGTCAAAAAAGAAAAAAAGAAAAAAAATCAAGTAAAAGATGGAAACAACAAATTGCTCACTTTTTTCCTACTCGAACGTTGAGAGAAATCTTCATTTGGTTAGCAAAAATTGCATAGCAAGGAATGTGGTGTAGTTACCGAAATATCAGGGGCAATGAGTGTATTTTACCATGAATGAGGTGGTGTGGGTGTAATTTGCCCTTTCTCCTTGTGTGGTTAGATGCTTGGGAAGCAATTCTTGCACTGGACATGTAAATTAGTATAAAAACGTTATTGTTAATCGTTTTTTGGATGTGCAAAAGGGTGGATTAGGTAATTATCTTCTTCTGCCAGGTTCGGTGTGCTGGTCTGGAGTAGAAAGGTTTGGGATTTTAGGCTGCTATGTCTCATGTGCTTAACATGGAAAGAAAGGCCTTTTGAGGAAATTGAGCTTCCTGTGCATACGTCAAGTCCTATGTTTGTTTAGGCAACCTAGGCTGCATTTTGATTTCGCAGAGAACTTAGACAATTCGTATATTATTTAATGCCATACTTCATATCATTTATAGATAACCTTAAAAGCCCAAAATTTAGCCAATTGGTCAAATGTTTGTTCAACTGTTAAAAGATGTTCCTTCAATTACTTAAACAAAATTAAAGGATTTTAGGGTAAATGAAATTAACTGCCTTCATCATTTGCGCTAGATCCCCTGTTAAGTGTAGAATGTACGTTTAGGACTCGTATTGCCGTATGGTTCGAAATTCTTCACAGGTGGAGTTCTTTTCTTTTTCTTGCTTTACTATTTATGGTCTTCCCATGGAAATTCTAAAAGAAAGCAAAATTTTCATGTATTATTGGAGACTCCGTATAGCATGCTTTTAGTTTACCTCCCTTGCCTTCTTTAGTTAGTGTAAGTCAACTTTGGTCCCTTTACTTTTCTGTTTTGTAGGGAGATGAAAATGTTGGCGTTGCCCTCCTGACCTATCCTGTTTTGATGGCTTCTGATATTCTTTTGTATCAGGTACCTTTTTCTTTTTGTTGTATCTATGCAGCAGCAATATTTTTTGGATATTTTCAAATTCAATTGTTCATTTGCAAATGTGTTCCGAATTGCATCTGTTCAGTGCATTTGGTTTTTAGACTTGGAAAAGCAATAGCACTCCTCCGATCTCGGTGACTGCAATATACAAATATTTTGCAGCTCGTATTTCTCTCTCTGCTTACTTGACCTGATGTCTCAGTAATATGTAAACTGAATGTGCATAATTCTTACAAGCTGCAGCCATTCTGCAGTCTGATTTTGTCCCCGTTGGCGAGGATCAAAAGCAGCATTTAGAGTTGACTCGAGAGCTGGCTGAGCGTGTTAATCATTTATATGGAGGGAGGAAGTGGAAAAAATTGGGAGGGTGAGGAAAATATTCATTAAAATTGGCCTAAATAGTAAATATATCTTGTGCATTGTTTCTCTAAATGGAGAGTTCACTATAAAATTTTTGTTTTTCTACAGGCGAGGTGGTGCAATATTCAAGGTGAATTCTATTCTTTTCTTGACAGTTCAGCTTGCAACACATCATAACTGGTTTAGATGATGCTAACAAATATGAGTTTACCCATGTAGGTTCCTGAGCCCCTTATCCCGCCTGCTGGAGCCCGTGTGATGTCCCTGACTGATGGTCTTTCCAAGGTGTCAAAGTTTATACTCCCCTGTCACCAAATAATAGCCTCGTTTTGGAATACCAAAATTTTATGGACAATGAGTCAATGCTTCTTGAAAGTAACAATTAATGGCTGCATTCCATTTTTGCTCTTATAGAAAGACTAAAAGTATGTTTGCTAGAAGTAAGAAGGCTAGTTTTGGAAAAGTATGATTTATGTACATTAAATAAATAATGTGTACATCAATTATGTTGGGACAGAAGAAAATAGCATTCCAGATGTTTTATTTTGGGATGGAGGGAGTATTAAAGTTCTATTGTATATTTCGATTTCTTTGATTGCTAGCTTGTTGCTTTGTCAGCATCAGACCTGTCAAATACGAAAAGAAACCTTTTGACATATTTAAAGTTCTCACGTTTCCTGTTTGTGCTTTGCTTAGTTGGCGGAACTGTCATCTTTTGAGTTTGTTAATAAAAGCTTGCTTTCGTTCACAAGTCGTCCATGTCTTGTTGTTCAAGGATTCTTCCGACTTTATTCTTCAGTTAATATATGTTTCCTATCATGTAATCACACACTTTTGAAGCTTAAGCAATTAGAAAATGGGCCTAAATGAACTCCATATATAGCACCTCCTACAAGTTGAGTGCGTAGTGGGTGCGTCACAAGAAGTATCCTTCATTTCTTTGAAATTGGGGTGGGTATCCGAGATGGAGCCTATTGTCCCGCACTTTTTATATGGAGGCTGATTTTTAAAAGTTACGCCATGCGGGCGCTCATTAGGCGCTTATGGGACGCTTCGTGGACGCTTACTTGGCAATTAGGTGGCAAGGCTTCCGGAAGGTTGAACATGTGTAACATGTTTAACATATGTAACATGTGTGAATATTCTAAAGTAGGAAAGTACTCTAGAATTCTAGAAGCATAATAGGATCCGTAGGATCGAATGTATCTCCACCGTTCGTTGAGAAGGTGGACTAGTATAAATAGGTGAGGCCTCACTTGGCCAAATTATCCAAGACACATCCAATACATCTTTGTATTCAAGCTTTCTCCAAGTAGTGTGTTGGGAATCCTTTCCCCAAATCTCTTGTGTTCCGCTGCATATTTGTTTCCAACTTCGTCAAGCTCTACGGTTAGGCTGACTTAGCCGAGCAAGCGGGTGCTTGATCTAGCTAAGTGCCGCACGGTTTCGACTTAGGGAAGTTCGGTCCGTGACAAGTGGTATCAGAGCTTGGTTGCGACGAGTCGTGCCAAGCAAGGAGCAACAATGGCAGGCAAGGATACTAGCGTTGGAGCATCGAGATTGGCCGAAGAAAATGTGGTCGTGGTCGAGCGTGGGCGAGATCCATTACCACCCGCCGGTGGGAAGAAGGGTGGTCGAGGCCAAAGTAAGTCTAGTGATGCACTTGCTTCGTTGGATGGCCGAACGGGTCGCTTGGAGATTGCTATGGGTGATGTCAAAGATCACGTGGGAATGGTCGAGCAAAATCTACAGACGTTGGAGGATCACGTCTTAGAAGAGCTCGACTCGCTCAAGAGGGCGGTGGGCGCCCAAGACGAGTTACGTGAAAGGTTCACGGAGTTGTTCAATAGTTTGCAAGAACAACTCGACGTGGTGAAGGCTAGCGTGGAGGAGACGAGGCAAGACGCGGCGATGTGCAAGAGAGCTATCGCGGGTGGAGCGATTGCCACTCCTAGTCCAAGGGTGGACACGCCTAAGCCGAAGGAGTTCAGAGGCAAGAGGGACGCCAAAGAGCTCGACAATTACTTATGGCACATGGAGCGTTATTTTGAAGGTGCTAGCATAGTCGACGAGGCGACTAAGGTAAGAACTGCGACTCTCTATCTTACGGATACCGCAACTCTATGGTGGCGTAGAAAGCATTGCGAGATAAAAAAGGGGTTGTACACCATAGATACGTGGGAGGTGTTCAAAAGGGAGATCAAGAAGCAGTTCTACCCGGAGAACGTAGCCTACGAAGCGAGAAGGAAGATGAAGGAGTTGAGGCATAAGCGTAGCATAAGCGAATATGTGAAAGAGTTTACTACACTTATGCTTCATATTCCGAATATGGCGGAGGAAGATCTTCTATTCAACTTCGTCGACGGCCTCCAAAGTTGGGCCAAGAAGGAACTTCAACGCCGGGGCGTGAAGGATGTCGATGAAGCCATAGCAATGGCGGAGTCGTTGACGGAGTACGATCGAGGTGGTGAATCTTCAGAGCCAAAGTGGGAAGATGAAGCTTTGGAAGGCGACCACGCCAATGGTGGGGGAGAGAGCCCTAAGGCGTGGCACAAAGGGGACAACCAAGCTAGCACGAGCAAGTCCGAGGGCCGTGGCAAGCTAGAGGAAAAGCGAGTCAAGAACAAGCCCAAGGACGGATGCTTCTTTTGCGGAGGGCCGCATTGGGCAAAGGATTGCCGGCGACAAGGCAAGTTGGCTGCCTTAGTCAAGGAGAAGGACGAGGAGAAGGCCGAACGTGAGTCGGTACGCATAGGCTCAATCCAAGTCCTTAACGCGCTCCAAAGGAAGAATGTGCCGCAAGTCCCGATGGGTGAGGGACAAGCTTCTAAGAGCGAGGGGTTGCTCTATATGGAAGCGAAGTTGAATGGGAAGCTCGCTCATGTGTTAGTGGATACGGGGGCGACTCACAACTTCATCACGATGGGAGAGGCCGAGCGGTTGGGCCTCAACGTGGTTGACGGGGGAGGTTGGCTAAAACCCGTCAATGCGGAAGCGAAGCCCCTACAAGGCATGGTTCGAAGGGTCGAAATATGCCTTGGCAAGTGGAAGGGGTTCGTGAATTTCTCTGTCGTACGGATGGATGATTTCAAGGTGGTGTTAGGCCTTGATTTCTTGCGACAGGTGAATGCTCTTGTGTCACCGTACAACAACGCGATGTGCATAATGGAGCGAGGCGCGGCTTGTGTGGTGCCTTTGTTCGGGGGAACATCGAGCACCATGACTTCTATGCGGCTATCGGGTATGCGACTAGCACAAGAAGTCGAAAGGGAGGAAGCCAAGAAGAGTGAGGGCACTTACTTGGCGAGTCTCAAGGTTGAAGATCGTGTTGTGCTGCACGAGTTTGAGAAGCGGCAACCACCTAGGAGGAAGGTGGGCGATCAAGGCAAGCTTGACCGGGGGGCCAAGCCACAAAACGTGGTACCATGTGGGATGGCGCCACCAAAGGAGGAAAAGTTGTCGACTACTTCGAAGGCAAAGGGGGAGATCGTCAAGCTAATCAAGGAGGGCCTACAACGCGATCCCTTAGCCAAGGAGTTGCTACAGCTTGTGAAGAGTGGGAAGACCCAACGATATCGGGTGAAGGGAGACCTACTCTACACAAAGGATGGACGAGTGTACGTGCCGAAGTGGAAGGACCTAAGGAAAATGGTCATACGAGGGAGTCACGACACTCAGTCGACGGTGCATCCGGGGCATCGAAGGACATATGCCTTGGTGACTACGGCATACTTTTGGCCTCAAATGAAGAAGGAGGTGCAAATGTGTGTCAAGACTTGTCATGTGTGCCGACAAGTCAAGGGGGAGAGTCAAGCCGAGGAGGCTAAACTCTTAGATACATCGCAAGTTTTGCATGACTTGCAAAGGCGTGAGGCCGAGTACGTGCTTGGGGATAGGCTTGAACAAGGACGAGATGTTCCACCGAAACAGCACTACTTGGTCAAGTGGAAAGGATTGTCGGAGCACGAAGCGACTTGGGAATTGGCGGAAGAGCTCGGACAGTTCGAAGACCTCGTGGATCGCTATCACGAGGAAGTTGCGACGAGGGCGTCGCGCAATTAGGTGGGGGAGAATGTCCCGCACTTTTTATATGGAGGCTGATTTTTAAAAGTTACGCCATGCGGGCGCTCATTAGGCGCTTATGGGACGCTTCGTGGACGCTTACTTGGCAATTAGGTGGCAAGGCTTCCGGAAGGTTGAACATGTGTAACATGTTTAACATATGTAACATGTTTAACATATGTAACATGTGTGAATATTCTAAAGTAGGAAAGTACTCTAGAATTCTAGAAGCATAATAGGATCCGTAGGATCGAATGTATCTCCACCGTTCGTTGAGAAGGTGGACTAGTATAAATAGGTGAGGCCTCACTTGGCCAAATTATCCAAGACACATCCAATACATCTTTGTATTCAAGCTTTCTCCAAGTAGTGTGTTGGGAATCCTTTCCCCAAATCTCTTGTGTTCCGCTGCATATTTGTTTCCAACTTCGTCAAGCTCTACGGTTAGGCTGACTTAGCCGAGCAAGCGGGCGCTTGATCTAGCTAAGTGCCGCACGGTTTCGACTTAGGGAAGTTCGGTCCGTGACACTATGCTGTTTAAAGATGATGGAGGAGGTGGAGATGGAGAAGATGACATTTTGGTAGTAACATTTTGTGACCGATGATGATGGAGGCGATGAAGACAGAGAGGAAAGCTTGTCGAAGTAACATATTGAGGCCGATGAAATAACCTTTCTATGCTTATACTTATTGCTGATGACGCTTTTTACTGATTTAGACTTTTGTTGCATGTTATCGGAAAGCTTATTTTTCATTCCTTATAAAGTCAAAAGTGTGGGTGCAAATTGCCTATTGCTATATCTAGTATCTTTAATGCATTTAGCCATGTCCACCATGCACCCGTATCCTAATTTTGAGAAATCCGTATAGGCGTATCCTCTCCCTTGTTGTGTGTGTTTTGCACCCGCGTCCGTGCTTTGTAGCATATAGGTGTATAATCTATACACATGTACAGGTAATTGGGTGATTTCAAATAAGGGCGAGGAAGGGGCCGAAAGCTTAGGGAAGTGACAGAGAAACATAGATCATTTTCAACAATTTGGAGAGAGAAAAAGAGCTTCAGGCGGAGCCCCTGGGGTGGGGGTGGAGGTGGGGGGAGGGAGGGTTGCTTTTTGTATATGTGCACTATGTACAGTTGAATAGACATGTGATGGAGGTGATGGTGTGGGTGAGTTAACCCAAATGTATGTGGTGTAGGTCCTCTCCCTTCGTCCTTTTTTCCTTCTTCTCAGACATAATCGACCGTACTTTCACAGAACATCTTTTTGAAGTTACAACAAGATGACTCTTTAGAAAAGCTGATTTCCATTTCAAACAAACATCTTTTTGCTCCCGTACTAAGTGGATCTAAGATCCACTGCACTGTTCATCATTTCACATTAAGTTTTTAATGATAGGCTTGCGTAAATAAGCTAATGTACTTCTTTTGTTCTTTTGTTTGTAGATGTCCAAGTCTGCACCTTCGGATCAATCTCGAATCAATTTACTCGACTCAAAAGATGTGAGTAGCCACAATTTGCTTTTTACTACGTTCTGTAGTGATTTTAATGTCTGTACTCCAAAGTTTTTGACGTTACTTGTAAAATTGTATTTAATGAGTTATGGTCGAGTTAAATTTAAATGCTTTGCAATTTGATTGGTTTCTTTGCTATAAGATCCTATGTTTAATCCCGTATAATGATCACTTAGTTATACAATGTATTTCGATAATAGTGCCTGTTTTGAGTGCCATTTTTCCCTACATTAAACTTCCAAGGCAATCCTGGCAAGGCAAAGTATTGGGTAGCTGCTTTTGGAGTCACTAGCTTTCTCTGCTTACAGCCAAATGGCTAGAGTGAGATCTCCTGGCACATGTGTATATAATTAGAGGCATCTTAAAGTTCTGTGGTTACCTTTTTACTGATAAGTAACTGGTGTTGGTACTCAAATTTCAACCCAAAAGTGTGTACGCTTGTGCGTTTTGGATTTGTACTGAGCGGTTTGGACGGGTCAATTAGGTTTTGAACCTCATCAAAGTAACCCACACCTTTTGGCTTGAAGGTTACATAAAGGCACACAAGCTTCAGTACAAATTAGTGGGCTGAAGTCTGAGGGTTCATGGGCCTAACGAGGTTTCAAACTTCATTGAAGTTCGAACTTGCGCACTCGAAGGTTGACTTCATAACCTGAGGTTTCAAACCTTAAAGTTTGAAACTCGTCAAGGGTTCAAACTTTACTTCAGAGTTCGAAGCCCAAACCAAAAAGGACATTTTTCACTTGGTTGTGTTATCTTTTCGGAGGATAACCAAACGAAGGAGAATTTATCCGTAGAAACAAACCGATAAGCCTGAAAAGATCCTTGGGAAAGGCTCTATAAAAATAAGAGACAAATCCTACGTAAAAGGGGATTAGAGATCGAGGTTCAGAAAATCAGGGTGAGAGAGAAAAGAGCGAAACATAGAGAAAGTAGAAACCTAGCAAAAGCTTCAAGCACTATGGCTTACAGGCATAGGGTTCCAACCACTGGTTGGTAAAAAAAAAAAAAAACATTGTGAACTTAGGGGGTTCATCCCCCATATACAATAAATTTTCATCTTCTTTACATTTCCTGTTGGTTCCTTGTTTATTTTAGTTAGAATCGTAGGTTATTCTCATTATTTTGCTTGATGATGTATTTAATGATCTGAGAGCCGTTAGATTGGAGATTGGATCCCCATAACCAAAAGTAAACATGGGCACTATGAATCAGTGCCGATGGATGTTTGTTTACTCACTGGTTTTGATCGACCCTTGTTCTTTGAGGTCTCAATCTTCCTGCTAACAATGTATACCGGGCGAAATCTGGCACATGTCATCGATCTATACACAACAAAAAACTGTCTGAAAAATAGCCAAGGATAATCTGAAACTGCTCTTCCTGCCCATCAAAACAAAGTAGACAAAGATAGGGCCTTGACCGTAGAAAGTGACAACTCAGGACCCTTGAACACTCTACGGTGTCGGTCCCTCCACAGGCACCAAAGCAAGCACAGGGGAATCAAGTCTCATAGTGACCACCTGACCTCAGAAGAACCAAAACTGACTAAGGCATCACCCAGCAAAGACCTAGAAGGCAGAAAATCAAACTCAACATTTCCCTAGCAACAACTTAACAATGAAGTAAAAGGCAATTGACTGACTCCCCTTCCTGTCTAAACATGTAAGACCGATTACGATAGGTTTTCTCCTCCTCAAACTATCACCAGTTAGCACCGTTTCTGGCTGCCTCCCAAGTCAAGAAAGAGAGTTTCTTAGGAGTCCCTACCTTCCAGATGGCCTTTCAGGGGAACTGAACTCGCACAAGTTTTCAGAGTCCAAGAATACGACTTGACTAGGAAGCAGCCTCTAGAATTTTCTGCCACACCACCCTATCCTCCCTCCCACAGGACACCTCAGTTGAACATAAACTGTCCATCAAGGTCAATACTTGCTCTATATCCCAATTTTTGAAATTCCTCTAGAAAACCGAATTCCAAGCACATCCAGTATGCTAAAAAGACAATGCCTTAGCCATCGTAACTTGAGATTGAGTATGCGATTACTAGGTTGCTCATTTTGTTATCTGTTGTATGAGTGCACGACTTTTCTGCATCCCTGGCCCAGTTCGTAGGGCTCGAGTTCTTCCGTGTGAGGCGAAGTCCACACCCAATTGTGAGTAACTGTTTAGATTGTTGCCAATACATCCTTCAGGGAAAAAAGGGTGTACGTTTAGCCCCATTGTTTGTTTATTTTGACTTGGTTATGTAGTTTTTTAGTTCAGACTTAAAAATTTTTGAACTGCTTTTGGTACGGTTAGGGCCTGTTGATTAGATTTTTTCATTTTTCGTATTTACATTGTCGGAAATGGGCAAAAATATTTATGCTTTTTCCAACTTATAACACACTTCTTCTGGCAGACTGTTTTCCTTTTCTGTGGCTTGATGTTAAATTCAATTTGTTCACTCTCTTTTGTCCGTCATCTTTGAAAGAGGGTGCTAGACGCAGTGCATGAGGTTCTTTCATGGTCTTCTACTTAAATAATATTCACCACTGAAACTCACGACCAACCCTTTCCATTGCTGCCCGTTTCCCACCAGTAGCACCATATTAAATCAGAATTAGGGGATTCATTTAAAACACATCTGGAACCTAAACTTCATCAGGACCCTGCAGCATGTACATTAAGCTCGAGGAGGTCAAAGGACAATTTTGACAGCATAAGATGAATGCCCCGAGGAAAGATTTTGAAATGAACATGTCAAGAGAAGCCAGTTAATTTTTACTTTAGTTCACTTTTTTTTTGGGAACCACAAATGAACAGAGCGCTAGTGATGGAAAATGACAAAAAGTCAATAAGCTTTGACAGAATCTCTTCTTCTTTGTTATCTACATCACTACTTCGGACAGTTCTCTGCAATGTTGTGAAATGTCATTCCCTTTCTCTTGTGATCCACTCCCCTCTTCCACATTACTAGATGAATCCTCGAGAATCCTCGTCATTTCAAACCCTAATCTCTGAGCTTCTGCTGGCTCTGCCTCTATTGTGAAGGAAAATGGGTTCTTTGCTTGCCTGGTAGTAGGAGGGTGGACATATATAAGCATAAATGCGTAGCCATCTACGAGGGGCATGGAGAGAGAGAAAGAGAATGCTGTGGTTTGAGAACATAAAGTTAGCCTGTTCGATAAGGAAGGAGGCGAGTTCACCAAGTTGACTGGAGTTGGGTTCCTGGAGGTGGTGTGGGTGCTTCCAACAACAATTATAAAAGCAGCAGTGTTTCCAGAATATTTTTTCTTGGGTTTATAAAACCCGCAAAAAGTGAAAACTGAAAACAGTTTTCAGGAAAAAAAGAAAAGATTTAACTAACGCATCTTCCAACCCCCCCACCCCCCCCCCCGGCGTCCCTCTGCCGTCTCAGTCTGTTGGTTTAGATCAAGTACTCTGGTCATTTTTTTGTTAGGTACTGTCTGAGATATAAAATTTCCAGTTAAAGAATTTCGTATACTAAGAGGTTTTCTGCTTACTTAATTCGAGGATGATTGTCTGCTGTACTAGGTAATAGCAAACAAAATAAAGCGTTGCAAGACTGATTCGTTTCCAAGGTCAGTGCTTTATCTTGTAAATAATGGTTATATGGGTTTTTTCTTTCTTTACTTGGATCTAAGTTCTATTTCAGGGAAAGATAGTTGTTTCCACATTTTTTTACTCTTCTTTGGTGAATAAGTTCATAAACATGACTAGCTATTCTTTTTTTTCTCCTCCATGGTAATCTATGCAGTCTAGAATTTGACAATCCTGAAAGGCCTGAATGCAACAACCTACTTGCAATATATCAGCTCATCACGGGAAGGACAAAAGAGGTAAATAGTACATTTCATCAGTTTGTCGCTGGATTCATGCATTACTAAATTGGTCGTTTTGCAGAATCTGTGTTTGTTCGTGTGTAGCATTTGATTGAGAACAGGTGATAAAATGAAGTTTTTGCCTACACAAATTAGGGAATGTCGATTTCCACACCCTATTATTTTTGCACACCATCTTTTGTGGCCAAAAAGTGCATTAGCGACAAAGTAGGGTGTCAACAAGCACATGGGGGGTGTGAAAATAGACACTTCCTTTAAAATATTGCTAAATACGGTTAGCAATCTTTGGAAATTTTACATGGTAATCGAACATCCTCTAGCTGGGTGCTGAACAATTCTCTTCTACAGGAAGTTGCACTGGAATGCCAAGATATGAATTGGGGCACATTCAAAATCGTTATTACTGATGCTTTAATTGATCATCTTACTCCAATCCAGGTTTCCACCTCTCTATTTAATGCCCTCATATATAGTTTTGTGGCACACATAGCTTTTGTATACTTGCCTTTTCATATGTTTCCTGCTAAGAAACTTTTATGGATGACATAGATGTTCTGTTTAATCCCTTCACTGTTAGTTCTTGGGCCACTACCTATTTCGTATTATCTTGATGTAGTTGAGGATATGATTTTAGTAGCATTTATAAGTTTCGTGTGTGGTACACGAAACAACATGGAAGCTTATGATCCAATGTAATGCCTTGTTCTCCTCCAACCTAACTCACAAAGTGCTTATTGCAGCTCTGCTGTATCTTAGTTGCACAAAGCTTGGGTGGGAGCGGGAGCGGGTGTGAGGTTCCGAAGCGGGAGCGCGAGTAGTATAGTGGGTTTTTGGGTGGGAGCGGGAACGGGTGCGAGAGTCGGGAGCGAGGTTCCGGGGCGGGAGCGTCACCAGAATTGGAGAATCCTGCAACTAAGTGCTGTATTGAGGAAGTAATATGGTCAACTAGATTTGTCAGAGCTGGAAAGTCCTTAAGTGCTGATATCAGCATCAATTTTGATGAAGTAATCCAAGAGTTTATCATTATGTGATCCAAGTGTTTTATCTTTATGGATATTTTCTTTTATTGGTTACTGAATCCGATTTGGCTCAGAGACACGCTTCCTTTATTTTCCTTTCTGAAAATAATCTCCAAACAAGTGAATACATGTTTTCTTGTTTTCAGAACAGCAATTTTTTTATGTATCAAAAACCTTAAAATGAAGACGAAGAAAATGCTAATCAAATGAGTGTGTAAGTCCAGATTAGCTTTATGTGTCTTAACCTATTAAACCCACAGGACCCCCATGAACAGATCAATAAGCACACATGAAAACTAGCTCAAGGAAAAAGTCTCTTTGTCCTCAATCGGCCTGGTTCCTTAAACCTTTCAAAAGCTAGGCCCAAATTATTCATCATTTTAGTCTGTTGTGACCCGAAGCTATGACAATTTCAAAGACTTTTATTGTGAATTACCAATTTATTGAATTGTTGAATTTTGTATAATGGGAATAAGTTAACACTTTATGATTCATCTGATACTTTATATCAATCTAACAGTTTATGATGCTAAATCTTTGGTAAAAGTTTGAAAAGTCAGTCAAGGTATTTAAAAAGTTTAACTTTTGTGATGAAATTATGTAGTTTGATCCACAACTGTCTCGCCTGTGTTACAGATTGATAGTTTCTTGTGTTAGCATCCTTATATGTGAAGCTTTTCTTGTGATGCATGTATGAACTGCGTGTCCTTGTTTCATATCAGTTGAAAATTTCATTCTGAAACACCAGCTTTCGAACAACTCTGCATGAGTTTCTCCTGTGAGAGAGAGACAAATTAAAAGGCCTCCTACTGGGAACTGATCTAGATCATATGAAGTGAGATACTATGAAAGGTCTCTCAGTCTAAATCAGTTCCGTGTTGGCATGTCTCAAAATTTAAAGGGCACAGTTAAGATCAGTCTTTGCCTGTTGGCTGCAGTATTGACTTTGATACCCATTATATCATTGCCATCATCAACTGTGTTTTCTACTTTTGCAGGTTCGTTATGGGGAGATCATGTCTGATACAGCTTATTTGGATGGAGTCTTGGCCGAGGGTGCCAGGAAAGCTTCAGATATAGCAGATGTTACCATCAATAATGTTTATCAGGCAATGGGATTCTTGCGAAGATGAGGAGAATCGATACTGCACGAAGAGTTATTTCAAAAGGTCAGTGAGAAAGCTACATTAGTAGCAACTTTGTATGATTCATCATCACCCACAAGTTTTTGGGCTATAGCTATGAGAATATTCTTGATGGAGGGATAAAGTTATTTATCATAGATGGTCCACATTCATAATGCAATTGTATTGACATCTCTTTTTCCAGATAAATGCTTCTAATGACCTTTCTTGTTAAAAGATCTGAATGCTTCACTCTATTTACTTGTAACCTAAGCAAGTTGGAAGTTATTTCCTGGTTTTGTTTTCAGTGCTAGTTTATAGTATCTGCCAACCATTAGGGCACCACTAAACCACCACTTTGTTTTGCAAGGTATGTGTAGGAAGGTGGCTCCACCAGTAAGCTACATATTGCAAGTGTGGCAGCTCTTAGAAATGAGCCAAATGTTTTGTTAATCTCCCAATTTGCTGTGATATAGGAACAGGATTTCTCCTTGACTAACCCTTGTGACTTTTCCACCTGTAAAATCAGTTATTAGTTGTGTCTTATGGAACTAGAGCACACTAAAGAAAAACGGGAGTGGAAAGGAAAAAGCGGAGCGTGAGGGGTGGTGAAGAGAAACTCGTTTCACAAAAGATCCACCATGCCAAAGTCCAATTGGAGTCACCTAATATGGGATTATATCACCTTAAACAGAGAAAAGAAAACCCAATTCTATTTGGAACACGAACTATAAAAAGAGCAAGAGTCCTGATAATACGACTAAATTTATTCGTGAGTTTGCCTGCATTGCTCCTACACATGCATCGATTGCTAAGCTAATATGATAATCTTAAGCTGGACTCTAACCCAAGTTGTAGGGTTTATGGTGCCTGCTTGGTTCTTTTATCAGTTACGAAGATAGCAATGGAAAAGAAAGAATCTATGTCCATTGATAGGGGAAAAATAAAACATTGTTCAATCGTATTCTGATCCCATTTCAGCCCACACACTCACAGCTTTGTTTCTTTTGCAAAGTAGGGTAGGTGACCACATCGCAAACCCATGATAGGGAGACAGTAAGAGCGCGATGGCATTGTAAACCTTTCTCTCTGTGGGTGGCAAAAGAATAAAGGTGGCAGCTTGTCTCTAGTCTGTCTGTCTTTAACGTTTTGCTGAAATTGCTGAGAGATCGACAGAGAGACATGAAGAGGACCACTATTTGCTAATCTGAACTTAAATGCTCTCATTCCAATCATTGCTGATGTCTCTCTTTTTGTCTGTTTGGGTTAGTTCATGATTCTTGTATCTGCTCTTTTTTATTTGTGTTGTCACTCGTGTGGCTTAATATCTTTCCAGAGTACGCACATGGAAGTATAAAGAGTGGGCACAATGATTTAATAGAGTAAGGATAGTGAAGGGCTGTATTTTTGTACTCATATCACGGGTTACTGGACATTTCAACTTGTTGGTTGGTTCATGAACTTCATGCAAATCCAAGTCGCCTTACATGAACTCGGTAGTGTTTGACAGAGTTTTTCAATTTTTTTGGAAAGAAATTTTGCTATTGATATGTGCAGTTTGAGCTTAAAAGATGGTTCTATAGTGACTGTATAGTGTTCTTTAATGCTGGAATTAGGCATACCTCATTACGCAAGATGCACTGCTTATCCTTTTAGTACTTGTATAATGTAGTAGTTGCCCTTGGTTTTTTGAAGAAACTTACCTTGGCCACCCTTCTGATACCGGTGGGAAAAGAAAAAAAATGCTCTAGAGCTGCAAAGCAGAACTTTTAGTGAAGTTGACTGTTGAAAATGAGTTTCTGATTACGTTGTCTACCCCCACTCCATTTTGTATGGCACTGTGGTGATCTGCCCATATATTATTACTGTTAGGTGTCTGTATCACTGGTCAATAATGTGTAATAGGATTACACTCACAAAGGGTAATAGGTTGTTTAGTTGGTAAAGTCTCTCGACGTGAGGTCAAGATGTTCACTATTATGTTTCCGCCTACAACAGAAATTGAGGGGACATTATCCCCATCGTGATGGTCACAATTATGTTCCCGCCTACAACAGAAACTAAGGGGACATTATCCCCGTCGTGACGGTCACAATTGTGCTATTTCACCTTCTCATAATTGCTAACAGGTTTACAATTTCGAGAAAGGTAGGTTTGAAAAGGTGAAGGCTGAATTCACATTCCTTTTTGTTTCCCTCTTGCTCGTAAGCTTACCTATGCACGTGACAGTGCATTGCCAAGCTACTTTTTGGACGTGTGAGTTTATGCTGGGAACGTGATAATTTTAGCCGGCATTCGTCAGGCACGTGCGAACCCCTGGTGCAATATTTTGCTCCGGCCTAAAAAAATTTCGGCAAAAACTACTAGTGGCGAATTTTGGTGGTAGCAACGAGGTCGCTATAATGCTGTTAAAAGTGTCACCAATGACTTTATCGACGATCTTTTGTCGTTATTAGAAAGTTCACTCCAAATTTAAGCTTGCGCTCCTCAGTCTTGCTTTTTCACAAAAATAGGAACTAAAAATATGTTTCCTATTTTCTGAGTTCGACTGAATTTTGAATAGGACAATAGCATATCAAGCCAACAGGAAGTCCTAACTTTTTTTTTTGGTACAGTTAAAACCTTACAAAAGAAGGGACGTTGAAATAATTAAGATAAAGAGACTCTACCAGAAAGAAAGGAAAAAAAAAAGAAAAGGAAAAGAAACAAATTGAAGATAGAAGTCAGGAATGACAAAAAAGCATCAAAAGTTTACAACATGAAGAGGAACTGTGAACAAATAGCGGCATTCCTTTAATCAAGCTTTTAGGTCTTCGAGTCCATTGGAGGTTAATTTTTGAATGCAAATATTACATTACTTTTAATCTAACTTTCAAAATCCGTTTAGTTAACCTCAAAAAGTTTAGTATATGAATAAAGTGTGGTTGAAGGTCTTTGTAATCAATAATATGTATATTCTGGTACTTGGTCAAACTTGATTATGGAGAAGTAACTAATTCATAATTCTCGTTTTCTTGAATTACGATATTATCAGTTTTTTAGGCCCCATTTGTTTACTATTTTTATTTTCAGTTTTTGCAATGATGACCAAAAAGATCTCTTTTTTTTTTTTTTACGTTTACTATATATTTTTTTTGGGGAAAAAAATCTGACCCAAATAGGTGTTTTCACTCTTTTTTGGCTGCCTCTCACACATTGTCAGAGAAAAGTAGCTAAAAAATAAAAAATTGTCAAAATGACAAAGATAACACCATATGTCCTAATGGTAAACGGACAACCACTTAGCTTCAAAAGGCGATTTAATCGGTTTTGTATGTTCATCAAACGTACACCTATCAATCTGATTTAATCTCCAGATTAAAACAAGTTTGATTATCTCAAAATCAATTCCAAATAGATTTTTAATAGTTAGAGACCTTTTGTGATTGATTTTCAAAAGTAAATTTTGATTAAATCATAATTAGTTTTTAACTTCAGCTTCAATCTATTTTAAGCATATCAAATTAAAAGTGTGAAAGTTGTGGATAAAAGTTATAAAAGTAGGTTTAGTGTGACGTAATGACCATACAATGTATTAAGATCTAAAAGGGGCATTAAATGTCTTTGTACATGTGAGGATATTTTGGTAATTCCAAACTGATTAAATCAGAATTCAAGAAAATGAGATTTCAGATTTAATTAGTTTTGAGTATATTGGAGTAGATTTAATTAGTTTAACTTTTTTTGCCAAACACTTCAAAACCTAATTTAATTTGGATTCAATCAGGTCTGACCATTCTAGAATCAATCTCAAAACCCTCTTAAAGTGTGTTTGGATGTGAGATTTGAATTAAGGATTTCCCTTTGGGGAGGTACTTGAAAATTTCTCGAACATAATTTCTTGTTTGGGTTATGCGAAAGAGAATTTGAGAAATTCTTCTTTGAGGGATTTGAGCTGGGAATTTGGCGCCTTCAAATTCGCAGTTTAAATAACTAGTCTAGACTAGATTTTTGCCAAATCCCTTCAAAAATGTAATTTATAAAACCACTTCATAACTTATGCTTACTTTCTAGGATATCTGCTCCCCACTTTTTTAACAGCTTATTTGTTTCCTTTTTTTTTAATAGAATTTACAAATTTTCAGTAAGAAAAATTCCCAACGAGAATATTTTGTAATTAAAGGATTTGTAAATGAAAGAATTTCAAAATGAGAGAATTTGAAAGTACCCAGTATTTCAAATTTCCACATCCAAACACACTCGGTATTGTTGTGGTGGACCAGTAGAATTTAAAATTTAAGTGAAATATGACATTGATCTTGTGACTGAATATCTGAAAAATACATGTCAAATTTGCTTTTTGCACTTCTGAATCACCATTCTTTTATTTGCCAAATGGCTAGTTCATTCTACCCAAAAAAAAAAAAAAAAGTTTAGATTAATTGTGAGTGTGATTCAGTTAAGAAAAAGAACAAATTTTGACTGCTACTTGGGTTGTGGGAATCTTTCTCCAACCCGTATATAGTAACTGTTGCAGCTAAAAACTGGATCGGGAACCACACCAGAAATCAGGCCTGCAAAAGAGAACACGGAGTGACCGCCGGGTGGGGTTCCGGCTGGGGAACGCTCCGATGCTTAAGTCAGAGATGGCTAACAATGTAGAACTCTGAAGAAGCAGTAAGACACAATATGTATGTGTGTGAGCTTGTCCTTACTTGAGAGGGCTTGACCCCTTTATTTAGTGGTAGAAGGAGGAGTCCTAGTAGGACCAATTCTAATCAGAATCTAATTAGGATCTTAGATGATCTCGTGTCAATCTTAGCTAATAGAGTCAGAGCCTTTTTAGGATTCTGCCCGGTAATGGATATGGTAAGTGTCATATCAGTAATGAGCCAGTATTGGTTACGTGTCATAACTGCCACGTGTCGTCTGTAGAATGGAGGAATATTTTTAGCTATATCAGTAACAGTTAATAGTCGTTAACTGTTTCTATTGGTTTTTCTGGTAACACTTTTAGCGACAATACTTAATAATATTTTAACGTTATTAAATAAAAGTAACTTGAAACATTTAGCGACTACAATTGTCGCCAAAAATTCCTTCAACCCGATAGCAGTCAAAAAAATTTATAAGAAAAATACAGTATGCGAAGATCGAGAACTACTTTCTGAAAATAAAGAATATAGCCTATAACTGTATTGACAAGAATAAATAAAAAAAAACACTAAAAAAAGAAAAGGGTTAAGATTGTAGATCTTTTACTTGACGTCTCTTTCAAATGGAAAGAGAGAGCATCTAAGATAATTCTGTTTTTCTCTATTTTAGTAACGACACGTGTTCACATCCGCGACACATGACAATGACTCCCTCAAAAAGGTTAGTTAAATACAATACTTCTAAAGATAAGATCGATCTTTTACCTCCCATTGAAGTGGGATATCGCAATTTTGGTCGCAAAATAAAATTGTAAAAGCACAACTGTGATGGATATGCGAGATATTTAGACCGTATGTGCCCTACAGAGTCTCGAGTCTCTGTCCTGGAGCTGATGCTCCTCCAATTACTCTGTGTCTCCATTAATCTTCCCTCTTCATAGGGAAGATGCAAGCCCCTCTCCGTAGCCTTATGTCTATATATAGCCGTGCATGGAAGATGCAAGTATCACAGTTGCAAGAGCAAGAAAACTCTTGTACGTACCATTTCATTTGAAGAGAAGTGTTACTTCCATCTGTTAATTTTCTTGCTTCATCATTCCTCGATCTGCCATTTCACGAGAATGGACAGGAATCACTGGCAACGGCAGATCGCCTTCACCAGGAAGTGTCTCTTTGATCAGGTCTGTTCTTGCCATTCGTCCATGAAACTTGGCTGTCTTGCCACTTAAAATACCTGCGCTATATAAATTGATTATCAATGTGTTTATTTTCATAATGAGCTGAGATACTTTTGATGTGTAGAGAGAGAGAGAGAGAGAGAGAGAGAGTCTTTTAGGCGGCCATTTAGATTTCTTTTAACGTGAGAATATAGAATGCAGCATGACGGCGAAGGCATACCTCTCCCTTCTAGCAGGACAAGCCCTGGCAGGAAGCCAAAAAAACAAAGAGAACCTATCAAGAACGAAACAGGGACAGCCCGCCTATAATGGGACTCGAAGGCCCAAACTTAGAAGAAGCAAAAACTGACCAACCCCTCGAGACTAGCTACATCCACCTCGGAATCACTACTGCAGAAAGCAGCAACCACAACTAGTGATGCTGTCCTGAAATGTTAAAGGGCAGCACCACAATAAACAAGTCAAGTTCTTGCGATCAAAGCATAAAGTTTCAGTTGGCAAAGAAATCCAATCGAGTAAAATTCTGTAGTTTACTTTGCCTTTTACAAATGTACGCTAATGTTTCTTGACCAAAAAGCAACTTCTGGACGTGTTCAAAAGCAACCAAACCCCAAGAGCTCCTAGGCCAGCTGATGGTTCAATTTCTTCTCAAGTTTCACGAGCACCCGCCGCCGGCGGTGGTGCACATGCATAATATGTGTTTCTAGAACAATATGGTATGTCACATAACCACTTAATTATAAATACCCTTAACCTTTCCATTTCCCAATGACCATTTTCAACCTTATTAAAAGTCAATCTTTGAGAGTTTATATCTCTATGACCAATCAATTTTCTTTTTTGGACATTAAACCTTGTAGAACAAAGTTCAATAATGGACAGGGAACTATATGCAATCCCACAGGCCACAACTGGTTTGAGATGTGAATTTGTTTTATCAACCCCGTTGGAATCCAAAAGCAGACTAGGAGGCTATTTCCTTTTTCCAATAATGGACAGGGAACTATATGCAACCCCACAACTGGAGGCTTTAGATTCCTAGTTTAAAGCAGACAAGGAGGCTTCTCAGTGGATCTTATGGTGAACTGTGCTGAGAATTTTTCAAATGTCAAAACCTGTTTTCTGTCCATTCATCTTTCGTTATTCAATTTCTTCTGCAAGTTTCATTGCAATAACAAAGTGTTGGGGTGTCTTTAGGGATATCTTGACGAGCAGTTCATTCAGCTGGAGGATTTGCAAGACGATGCAAACCCTAATTTTGTTGAAGAAATTGTCACATTGTTTTACAGTGACTCGGCCAGATTGATCCGTAACATCGAATCGGCACTGTGAGTGGTTTAGAATCTGTCCAGTAGAAACTTATTAACAAGACTGAGCTTTCGTTACCGATCAATGAGTATCGAAGGGTCTATTCACTCATTCCCAAGAACTTTTATGTTTCTCTGTCTTACCATAACTTACGTTAAATCTGTCAATAATGCAGCGAGAACGATGCTCTTGATTTTGCCAAACTAGATCGGTTCATGCACCAGTTCAAGGGTAGCACGTCAAGGTAACAATAACATGCAAGAGCATTTTTAAAGTACTTCAGATTCTTATTTGTAGTCAACTCCTTCAGTAATTTCCTCTTCTGGGGAGTTAAATGGCAAAACTGTTGTTAAATGGAACTTCATTGGAATGACTTTGTGCAAGGGAGTGCCAAATTCTTTATTCCTTAGTCAGCCAAAAGGGCAGCTGATTGCTTTGAACCACCACATTATATTAAACACTACAATAAAATGATCTGTCGCGACGCTCTATGCCGGCGGCCACACGGAGACGTCGCTGTACATGGGCTACAACGGTGCCTGCACAATTACCGTTACTGTAGGATCTATAGCAATGCTTCAAGCCGGCGGTCGCATGTCTGGTGCTGCCATAAGTCATATTTTCACCAAAAAAGTATAAGCGTCAAAATTTAGCGCCAAAACATGTTCTATACCGATAGTCTTATTGTTTTAGCCGACTCAATGACCTTCGGCATAGAACATGCTGGTTTATATTCCATTTTTCTTCTTTTTCTTTTGATATTTTCTTCCTCTTAACGCACGACTCTGGTCGTGTATCACACGTCTCTTTCACACGATGCATCATCATCATCATCTGGTTCGACTCTCTCTCTCTTCTCCTTCCTCTCTGACTCTCTCTTCTCCATTAATCCATCACTTTTGCTGAATTTCTCCTCTTCTCTGCGCTTTACCATATCTGAAGTCTCAACTCTTCTCTGAAACTATTCTTCCATGTGGAATATTTCATGTGAAATATTCCACATGGAATGGAGTCCAGAAATAGCAATTTTTATTGTCTTTTCAACTGTACGTACACTACTCAGTCATGAGATCAATCAAGACGGACAATATTTTTCTTAACTCTTTCCACCACTCTTGCTTTGAACATGTCAATAAAAGAAAAGAAAAAAAAAAAAAAACCAGAAAACGTCTCATGCAAAGTAACAGAAAACCCTGTCACGTCGAGTGTAAGGGAAACGAAAACCTCTCATGCAAAGTAACAAAACTTGGGAACGTTTATTTCCCCTTCCTTATACGTACGCTTCTTCCTAACTTGTTGTATTGTTGCTAAAGTTTATTGTATAACATTTTGCCATTGACACACTTCTTAGTGACAAATGCCCTGCGCCGCGGGATTTGAATTCCACTTTTGCAATTTAGAAAGCAAGAACACGTGTCTCACGCAGCTTATCATCATTAGCTTTGCTTTTTAATTATTGATTTTTTGAAAACTGATATTTGAGCTTCACTTTTAACATTCGAGTTCTGCTCTAATGGTAGAAAGTTCAGAAATGGTCAATATACATATATAATCTCGATAGCTTCACTAAATCCATTAGTGGAGTCTAATAAATTGGGCGTAATAGAGCTAGACTCCGAACATGGCTTAAAAAATGGATGAATTTTAATTTACCTGTTATCTAAATCATTGGAAAATGCCTATAGCCCGCTACCATATAGTTAACAACTTCGACGGCAATCCTAATAGTAGTCATATACGAAATTCTATGTATTCTTACGACCCAAGTAACAACCAAAATTTATGCTTAAAGAATTAGATACCGTGCCAATAAAGAACCTATGGATAAGTGGTCCAAATACAATTGGGCTATGAACCTCAGACAGGGGCATATCTTTTACTAGAACATCAAGAATTATATGTAAGAGCAACTTTTCAAATCTCATTGCAAAAAATGGCGTTAAACCCTACGTACTATTTCAAAGCTAGCTCGTTATATTTGATTCTATGTTTTGAGCTCACTCAGTAGTTGCTAGTTGGTTACTGTCTAAGGTGCCCCTACTCCATTTGATGCCCATTTGCTTTACTCATTCAATTTCTATGCACATATTGAAAGTGCATCTCAAAAATGGGCTTGGAGTCCAAGTTGCTAAAAAATATAGAGCAACGTTTCTGTACTTTGATAGTATAAAGGTGGGAGTTTTTTGTGCATTTAATCGAAACAATGGTGGTGTAGCTCAAAAAACTCTGAACTTCGACTATCTTCGAACAATCTAGATAGTTATGCGATTAATTATTAGATGCAAAATCTAAATTGAATTTGATCCCAATTATTTTCGGGAAAATAAAATTGTTACAGTGAACTCACACAGTCTCGGACCATAATTTGGTAAAACGAAACATTTTGTAACTAGGGCCAAGAAACATGGTCATTAAGCCCCAATTTATCTTCAAATGCTAGCTGTTAAATCTAAGGTAAATTCCTGTGCAGCATTGGTGCCAAAAAGGTGAAGAAGCAATGCACACAATTCCAGGATTACTGCGAGGCAGGAAATGCTGAAGGGTACGTACGTATACTAGTGTTTCATCTTCTTTGTATGGTGTTCAGAACAATGTTTAACAATTTTATCTAAGGTGGCCAAAGTTCACAGAAAACTGTCACATTGATTAGACATCAATATAAGGTACTTAGTGCAAAATGAAATAAGTTTTTTTCTTTGTTTCTTTGTCTATTTTGCACCATTAATGTACAAATTTTTGGAAAAGGTATTGGGTCAAGCAAGAAATGATAACAATTTGAGCCTTACACTAAATTGTGTCACTCAATGTCCAGTGAAAGGGTATAAGAACATTGGGATATAGCTTAAGAAAATCATCTTCACAAGGTTCTATAATGATCAAATTGCTTAAGGTGAATCAATTTGATCCTATCATTTTTTGATTTCATGGTGTTTCAAAAGATAAGTTTCTTATTTTTTTTCTCCCACATTTATGGCGGGCAGTTGCCCCGCCTTAGCCTCGTCTTCTAGAGAAGATTTGTAACAAACATTGTTAGGTGCATTCTGTGAGGTATAAGGCCTTATTATACCCTAAGCTTTATGATTAAAAGTTGCAATAATCAGTGAACTCTACAACACTTGATAGTAATTTTAAGCATGATATACATCGACTGTTAGGTAGATTCTACGGTAAAAAAAACTTTTTGAATGAATAAATGTTAACAAACCTAACAGTAGTAAAATTGGTTTCTGGATGGCCTTTGCAGATGCATCAGGACATTTCAACAAGTTAAACAAGAGCACATAACTCTGAGGAGGAAGCTTGAAACTTATTTTCAGGTCCCTCTCCCTCTCCCTCCCTCTTTTTCTCTTGGTGCACATTTGTGACGATTCTCTCCTTTATGCTATGTCCTACATTATCGTTTCAGCTCGCAAGAGAAGCCCCGTGAAGTTTCAAGCACACGATGGCAAAGACACCTCTTAAAGTTAATTTTGTAATTTTTAAGGCGATTAGCACCTGTACGCTGAAACGCGTCTTTAAATTTTCTATTGTACTCATGCATTACATATAAAACTTCTCTCACTAAATTCTAATAAAATGACAATAACGACTTTTTTCCGTGTTAGTTATTATTTCATCTTTTCCTCGACACCTCTCCACTAAATAATGGGCAGTTGTTGGGTGACCATTAATTTGAATATGATAACTTTCCGTTGATCCACAACCTACGCACATGCCATCACTTCTTCATTGCTCCATTTTTCTATTGAGAGTGCTCATGCGTACCAAGTTTAAGACGAAGACATATTGAAGTAGGACAATTGTTGTCATTTTATCGTGAGCGTGCTTTATTTTGAACAAATTTTAGCTGCTACATGAATTGGAGGAATCTTCCTCCAACTTTGTATATAGTGACAATTAGTAGTCGCTAAATGTTTTCAGTGATTTTTTTGCTAATACTTTCAGGGACAATTCTTAATAGCTTTTTTTTAGCCTCACTAAATAAAAACCTCTAGAAACATTTAGCGCCATTAATTATCACTATATGGGAGGGTAGGAGGAAGACTCTTTCAACCCGGATAACAACCAACATTCCTTTATTTATTTACTTCCTATTGCACATGGGTCACGTGCCAGCAAAACCTAGTTATGATTACTATGTGAAAGCGCAGCAATCGACCAATACCATAAAGGATACAAATTTCAAGCGTTTTAGGTAAATATACGTTCTTTTTAAAGGATACGAAAGAAGAGGGTTTATATCCACACTATGTTATGCTTGTCCACGCCTTCATTTGTCACTAAAAAAATTAATGCATCACATACCATCTACTATCCCTTTTACCAAAAATGAGGTGATGACAAATATAAAGGCGTAAACATAGACGTTTCCTTAGGATTCACATGTTTTGGGTAAATAGTTGTTATAGACGATACCAAAGTTGTTCATGTTGTTGTTATCAGTGTCGGTTTTTATGCAGTCGATAGTGACAACAAACTTTCACTACGATCAAAGTCAATGCAGATATCAAGATTTACATGCGATGTCCAAAAATACTACCTTCTAGGAAGATTTTACAACTTTTTATATGTAACGGCAGTGAATTGTTGGTTTTTTTTTTGTTTTTGTAATGAGAGAATAACATTGAAATTAAACGGATACAACGACGATGTTCGGCCATAGGGCCATACAAGCTATTATAACAGACATATATATATATATATATATATATATATATATATATATATATGGAGCTGATCCGTTGCTAGCGCTAGCACCGTCTGCTATATAATGTAGCGGACGGTGAATTATCGTCCGCTACATTATATAGCGGACAGTGAATTATCGTCCGCTACATTATATAGCGGACGGCAAAACAGTGCTAGCAATGGATCACGACCCATATATATATATATATATATATATATATATATATATGGAGCTGATCCGTTGATAGAGCTAGCAAAATAGAATAAGTTACAAACGCGATCTGGCCTTCCACGGGTGATCTGTGGACGGTCCAAATTTTTTTTTACGTTTTTTTTAAGTCCGTCCGCTACATAATATAGCAGAAGAATTTTTGACAAAATACCCTTCAGCTCTATCCGCTACATTATATAGCGGACGAGTAGACATACACTACTTTTTTTTTCTCTCTCTTTCTCTCACTGTCCTTTCTCTTTCTCTCCCCCCTCTCTCTCATTGTCCTTCTGACATCTCTCTCTCTCTCCCTCTCACTGTCCTTTCTCTTTCTCTCCCCCCCCCTCTCTCTCTCTCTCATTTTTCTCATTGTCCTCATTTTCCTATTCTTCCTCAACCACATCAATAGATGATGAAGAAGAAGTGGAGGGTTCAGTTTCTTTCTCTGCTTTGACAGAGAAACCGAATAGAGAGTGGACAAAATTTCCGCACAACATTCTAGGGACCCAAGTAATCAATTTTCATATTTATAGACAACTAGGCAATATCTGCATATGAGACATGACTTCTCTTTTGACTTGCTCCTTTCTTAGTTTTCCGGTGGTTGTCAATGGAAATGATTTTTGCCATTTAATAAAAGCTTTGGGTATTTTGAAACTGCAAAGAGAAACCACTATGATGTAAATGCCACTAGGAAAACGAGTATATAGTGCAATTCCAGGCCAGAGAGAAGATAAAAGAAATAGAAAGTAAAAAAGAGACATACCCAGATAAAATCTTCTCTTTACAGAAGTGGTGGAGGACCTCACTTGATAAGCATAGCTAAGCACCTTTGATTGAGTGATCAGAAGTATAATTAGCCCATTTCCAGTTACCTTTTACTTGAATACAAGCAACTACAATCTCTGTCTCGTCACCTCCGATCTCCCCATCTGTCCTTTCTCTATTCGGTTTCTCTGTCAAAGCAGAGAAAGAAACTGAACCCTCCACTTATTCTTCATCCTCTGTTGTTGTGGTTGAGGAAGATCATGAAAATGAGGACAGTGAGAGAAACAAGAGAGAGAGAGGGGGGGGGGGGGAGAAAGAGAAAGGACAATGAGAGAAATGAGAGAGAGAGATATGTCAGAAGGACAATGAGAGAAAGGACAGAGAAAGAGAAAAAAAAGTAGTGTATGTCTACTCGTCCGCTACATAATGTAGCGGATGGAGCTGAAGGGTATTTTTGTCAAAAATTCGTCCGTTACATAATGTAGCGGACGAAATTAAAAAAACGTAAAAAAAAGATATGGACCGTCCACAGATCGTCCGTGGACGGCCAGATCACGTTTGCAACTTATCCTATTTTGCTAGCGCTATCAACGGATCATATATATATATATATATATATATATATATATATATATATATATATATATATATGATCTGTTAAGGAGAAATGGAGACTCTGTTAGTAAACATATATGCATAAAATTTTGTTTCAGGGCCCATGTAGATGCAATAAGTAATCCATGAGCTAGCGTGGCAAGTGCGGCAGTGAATTGTTGTTAAATATGGTTAATGATAGAATTCCTTGCACCATATTTTTTGGGTCACCAATTAGATGTCAATAATTATATATAATGGCCATTAGTTCTAGACCGATGATTTGTAGCTTCATGACATAACCCAAAATGCATCTAAAACTTTCTGATATATCTATACTTACAGAGGAAGTGTGACTATGAAAGATATATTTTGGACAGTAATGTCACTACAATAATGTTGAACAACTTCTATTATACCAAAGATAACAAGATAAAAAAGAGGGGTAGAATTATGAAAGTGCATGCTGCGTCACCGATTTCAAATTTTGAGATGGTATTTACAAGGGAAACTGCAAACCATTCAATTGGTGGTAAAAAAGTACATCGATTAAATTTTGCTGCAGTAATCATCGTAATCGAGCAACGTTTGGTGGTAAAAAGTATTCCATTTGTTTCTGAAACCAATAAAATAACCCTAGAGGAGGGGGGGGGGGGGGGTTGGTGGGTGAATATGATTTTAAGACTACTTTAAAAATAAACAAGTGATCGCAACAAATTTAGAGAAACTATGAATAACACTTAGATAGCTTCAAACACCAAACCACAATCACAATATTTCAAATAAGTAAGCTAACCAATCTCAACAAAAGTATAAGACAATAATGTAAAGAGAGAAGGGCTTAAAGATACTTGACGCTTGAGATTTAGATGGTTCGGTTCGAATTACCCTCAAGCCTACGTCCACCCCTTCAAGGAAGTCCCTTGAAAGGCCCTAGAATGATCTTTCTTACGGGTCAATGTCGAATCTCTTGATACTATACCCACGTCAAGAACAAGCTTTGACAATCCCAAACACTACAAGAAAAACAGTCTTTAGCGACGGACTTAGATCCATCGCTAAAAGTAGTTTTTACCGACGGATTTATCCGCCGTTAAAGATCCTTCGCTAAAAATATCCTTTACCGACATATTTATCCGTCGGTAAATATCCGTCGTTAAAAACCTTTACCGACAAAAAATTTCGTCGATAAAATTTTTTAGTGACGGATATTTGCCGACGGAATAATCCGTCGCTAAATATTTTTTTGAAAATTTCTCAAATTTCTCATTTTTTTAAAAAAGTTTAAAGTAATTTTAGCGACGGCTAAAATCCGTCGCTAAATGTGACTAAAAGAAAAAAAACCCTAACCTTTGCTCTTTCTCCCCGCCGCTCTCTTTTCCCCTTCTTCTCCTCCTCCTCCCCTCTCTCTCTCACTCACACCCAGACTCAGCTTCGTTGCCCGCCTCCCACGGTATCCCAGCTCCACTGCCCAAGCCGCCCACTCAGTTTGACTGCCTCTGGCCTTTGGGCTCTTCATCGCCGACTCTCTCACCCATTTAATTCACTCTCGCATCTCTCTGTTGTTGACGGGTGATAATCGGACGGCGACACATGGGCTCTCTCCCCCCCCCCTTTGAATCAAGTCAGTAGATAAAAGATCAGCCTGAAGGAGTTCATTCCTTCTGTTCCAGATTCGAGAGAAGGCAGGCCACGGAGAAGCGTCGACAACAACGAGTGATCGACCAAGACTCCACCGGCATCGGTCAACATCTCTCTGCCGACGATGACTCCACCGGCCAACCCTTTTGTCATTTCGCCATCAAATAGTATTCTGCTCCTCTTTTTGCTACTTATATAATGAGGTTCCAATTCTTGGGAGGTTGTTTAATTATTGAGTTTGTTTGGTTATTAGCATTATAGGTTTTCATCTCAAATTAGAAAACTAATTTTTGGTTCCAATTAGGTTAATGATGTTGTTTTTTATTGGATTCAAATTTTGGGTGGATGAACAGGTGGTGGGGTTTGTAGCAGTTCAAATAGCTCTGTGTTATATGGTCCTTTTGGTGCTGTTATGAAAACCGAGAGAGAGAGAGAGAGAGAGAGAGAGAGAGAGAGAGAGAGTTTATCATTTATGTATGTAAAGTGATCTTCATAGCATTTTTCGTGGAACCTCTAGCCGAGGTGTTTCGTCTTTGTAATTTTCATTTCGCTGAAACTTGTAATTTTATTTCGGAATATGTAGGATGTGATCTATTATATTTAGTAAAAGTTAGTATTGAGTGTTAATTAATGGTGTATGAAATTTGATTAAGGTTAACTGTCGATGGATTAGTTGATTTTACTGTTCGTGTGAATTCAATTACAAGAAACAAGTTTGGTTTTTTAAAAGATCAAAAAATTGAAAACAACCTATTTTTTATTTTTGCTGTGGACTTTTAGCGATGAAATTATGTCACCATAAGTATTTTAAACAAATCATAGATGGTTTTTAGCGACAAATATATGCCACGAAAGGCTTCAAATTTTAGGGATAGACTTTTAGTGACGAACTTTTCGTCGCTAAAAGGTCTCCTCTTTTAGCGACGGAATTTTCGTCGCTAAAAGTCCATTTTACAATTTTTTGCAGAAATTAGAAAAATTGAAAATACTTTTATTGACAGAATATTACGTCGCTAAAAGTATTTATTTCCGTCATTAAAAGTAGATTTTCACCGACGGATAACCAATTTCCGCCGCTAATCTTTTAGTGACGGGGTTTTTTGCAACGAACTTTTAGCGACGGGCAGTCCTTCGCTAAAAGTCTTTATTGACGGAAATAGGACTTTTAGCGACGAAAAAGTCCGTCGCTGAAAGACCTTTTTGTTGTAGTGAAAGCTCCAAAGCTTGACAACCCCAAGCTCGATACAAGAAACTTTAGATGAAGTGTTGTGTACAAAGATTCACTCTCAAGAAGTAGATGAGTACAAGTTTAAGCTCTAGAATAAGAGAGACAAGTGTATGATGACTTATGAAAGTGTATATCTCTCAAATGCAAGCTCACAATAAATGCTTTCTTGAATTGGATGAGAAAACAATGAAAACCAAGAGAGATTGAACAATTGCTTTGAGCTTTGAGTATATGAAAGATAAGAGGGCTTTGAATGCAATTGATGAATCAAAATTATGCCCAAAAAGAGTTTATATAGTTGTGGGAATTAATATGACCGTTTGGAAGTAGGTAGGGCATTTAATGCGCCAAATGATAAACGCAGTCGACTGTATTGCTCCATTGCAGTTGACTGCATTTCTAAAATAGCCGTTGAAAATTCAAAATTTTCAATTGTAGTTGACTATATTCCAATGCAGTCGACTGTAATAGGCTACTGGAAGTCATTACAGTTGACTGTAATACCTCGCTGCCCAACTTGCAGTCGATTGCATTCCAGTGCAATCGACTATATTCCAGAAAATGCAATTTTCCTTGTTTTCAAAGATGAAAAAGTTTTATGCATGCAAGGAAAACCTATGGGCAAATTCTAGGTCACAGTCATCGATACGATCAACTCTCTATGTTTAGTTACAAAGAAAGGAATAAAATCATTGGAAAATTAAATCGAAGTATTGCATCTTTGATGCGATCCGTTGAGTATCTTTGATCGATTTGCTCGTTTATTTGTCTGTTTGCATGAGTATGAGATTGTACCTATTGCTTCATGAACTCAATGCATATCAGACAACATAATCAACAAATGTTAGTTATCATCAAAATCAAATATAATCCTAAGTTAAATAACCGAAGGGTTAACAGTTTCGTGAAATTTTCTCATCTAATTTCTGATATATTGTAGGATATACTTGCTATACATAAACACTAAATTAAACTCAAATAGCTTATGATAATAAGTATTTTTTGACAAGTCAAGTTATGGTAGAAAATAATGAGAACAACAGTGTTTTTTTCATGTACCAAATCTATTGTAATAATTTACAACATGAGTAATTCCATGTATGCCCCTTAAGTCTTCATTTCTAACCCATTGAGTCCCTTAACTCTATGGTAAAATTTACAACATGAGTAATTCCATGTATGCCCCTTAAGTCTTCATTTCTACCTACCGAATAAATCTATGGTAAAATTTCATGTTCTATGAAACCTTCCATCCCCCTTTTTGGACGGGAGGCGTTAAAAGAATGGGTTAATTACACCTATGTCCCTAAGGTTTAGGTGTAATTACACCCGTGTCCTTGGACCTAACGGAATACATAAAGACATAACAGAATGGTTAAAATTACCCTATTGCCCATAATTAAAAGTGATATCCCTGATTTGCCCATGGAAAGCCAAAAGTGGGAAGTGGGAGACATAAGATCTTTCTTCTTTTCTAACTTCTCTCTCTCTCTTTCTCTCTCCCCGGCATCTCTTCATTTCCTGTTTGTTAATGTAACCAACCAAAGAAACCCTATCATCGGCGGTAGATTGAAGGACTTATCGGCGGAGGAAGACACGGCGGACGAAATTGCGGTATGTTCTCCATGCGTACTAGTTGTTTATTAGTGTGTAATCATATTTTCTAGTTCACCATATCATTGTTGTCTACACAAATCAAAGTTCTAGACCCAAAATTGCATCGATCAACACATGAGCATCCTTGCATGGTACCATCATTGCCTGCGTTGTGTAATTTTAGGGTTTACACTGTTCCGTTTTGATCTAAAAAATGCCTCTGCTACGTCATGCATATGACTTACGATTTGTAGGGTTTAAGATTTGAAATAGAGTATGTGAATTATCTGTTGTCTACTTTATTTAATATGTACTGCATGAAATGTGTATATAATGATATAGGGTTTCAGTTTACTGCTTGAAAAATTGGGAGTTTTCTAATAAAAATGAATTTTGTGGTTGACATTATCGAAAATTTGAAAACTTACATTATATTGCCCTTACATGATATTATGTAGGCATTTATGTAATGCTGATACTGAAATTAGGTTGTTTTATCTATTATTTTCATCTTATCAGGTGCAACTATGTCTTCTATCAAACATGATCTTATGGTTCATTGTGATAACAAGCTTGAGTTCACCATATATGATGTTGATCCCGATAAGTACAGTTAGATAGAGTTGTTAAATGATATGTGTGAACTTGGACTTGATGGTATTCAAAGCAATGTTAATGTAATGTTTGGTGTTATTGCTTTAGTGGGTGAGAGTAATGTTAGGATTGACATTTTAGATGATAAGAGTTTGATGGAGATGTTTGGGTTGAATAAGGAGGTGGAAGAGATATCGCTTTATGTGTCTGTTGTGGAGGTAATGCCATCAATGGTGTATAGGGATCCAGGAAAAGAACCTACTACGAGGGGTATGCATGAAAAAGAGGGGCCTTGTGAGATGAGTGATGATGAGATGGATGAGACTTGGATGTTGAGCAGTGATGATGAGATGGATGAGAATTTGATGGTTAGCAGTGAAGACGAGTCTGTTAGAGTAGGAGAAAGTGGTGATGTGGGTTCAGATGGTGTTAATGTTGGTTCAGATGATGGTGATAATGAATCTGTTCAAACTTTTAAAGATGATATGCCTGACTATGAGGAAAGTGATGACTGTGAACCTGCTTACTCTAGTGACTCTAGTGTTGATGGGGGTGAAGATAAGGTTGAACACTTGAGGGGTAAGGTGTATCAAAGGACAAGTGGTGACCCTATTGTTTTTTAAGTGGGCATGTTATTTAAGAATGTGTTGTCTTTTAGGAATGCATTGAAAGATTACGTGATAGAAGAGGGGTTTGTCGTGGTCAGGGATAAGAGTGATTTGTTAAGGGTAACAACACATTGTTCTAATGAAACTTGCCCTTGGAGAGTTCATGCTTCAGTATGTCCTGATAAAACCACTTTTAAGCTTAAGTCTGTTGGACCAGCTCACACATGTGTTAGACAGTCTAAAGTCCCAGATGCTACATCACATTGGATTGCTAGGAAGCTTATTGGTTTGATTAGATCAAATCCAGAGATCAAAACAGCTGGTATGCTTGCAGAAATAATGAAGTATGGGGTGCAACCTAGCAAAATGCAGTTGTATAGGGCCAAGAAAATAGCCTTAGATGAGATAGATGGGGGACATGCTGAGTCCTATGCCAAGCTTCCACTATATAAGGACCCTCAAGCAGTTGTGGAACTATAATATAATAGGCCTAACCTTAGTGTTAGTCCTTCATTCAATAGGGTGTTTGTCACCTATCCTGCTATGATTGATGGATTCTTGAAGGGGTGTAGGCCGTGGATAGGGTTTGATGGATGTCATCTAAAAGGAACTTATGGGGGTGTTTTGTTGGCTGCCATATCTATTGATGGGAATAATGGCTTATTTCCTATTGCCTTTGCTATAGTTGAGAGTGAAAACAATAGTAAGGACCAAATTAGAGAAGGCACTGATGGGCATTCTTGGACATTCATGATAGATAGGCAGAAGAGTTTGGATAAGGTAATAAACAATATATTTCCAAATGTGTACAATAGGCATTGTTGTAGGCATGTGTATGCAAATTTTAAGGCTAAACACCCTGGTTATTTATTGAGAAACAAATTTTGGATGGCTGCTAAGGCTTATAATGCTCGTACATTTAAATATGCAATGGAAAATGTGAAGGATCAAAGTATGGAGGCTCATGATTGGCTTGCTAACCTACCAATTTCAGCTTGGACAAGGTTTGGGTTTGATGAAATGGCAAGGTATGATAGTATTACCAACAACATCACTGAGAGCTTCAATAGTTGGTTAAGGGATTTGAGATATATGCATGTAGTGAATTTGATGGAGCATCTTAGGAGCATGTTGATGACCAGGTTTCATAATAGGTTTCAAGAAGCTATCAGTTGGGACACTGTTGTACCCCCTAGGGTTTTGCAAAAGTTGAACAAAATTAGGGAGGCTTCTAGAAAATGTACACTGTTAGTAGCTGATGAGACAGAGTTTCAGGTTACAGAGTTCTCTATCAATTACGTTGCCAACATTGAGAAGATGACTTGTGAGTGTAAGGTGTGGGATGTAAGTGGGATTCCATGCAGGCATGCTGCTGCATGCATATCTTACAGAAGGGGGAATCTTGAAGACTATTGTTTTCCTTACTTCCGCAAGGATTTATACTTAAAAGCATATGGGGGCATGATACATCCTGTACCTGATGTAAAGTTATGGCCTGACATGGAAGTTCATCCTGAAACTGTGTTGCCTCCACCTTTGAGAAGGCTGCATGGTAGACCTAGGAAAAATAGAAAAAGGGGTACATATGAGCCAGCACCAAGTCAAAACAAGTCAGGCACACTTAGGTGTGGACTGTGCAAGGAGCTTGGACATAATAGAAGAATCTGCCAAAGAGCTCCTGTAAGGAACACAAGGGGAAGAGCAAGGGTATGTTTTAATTGTACTTGTTCCATTTTCCCCCTTTTTACTGTCTATTATGCATATCCTTACATTAAGTATGTTGCTTGATATGGTCACAGGAAACTGGTGATGCTGCTGCAATTGGTGCTACTACTGCTGTTGGTGGCCCTAGTACTGTTGATAATGCACCTTCAAGCTCTCAACCTGCTACTGTTGCTGATGGAGCACCCTCAAGCTCTCATGCTGCTGCTTCTTTAGACTAGAATGTCATATTGAGTACACCTTTTTTGGGAATGTAATTGGGTAGACCAATAGTCATTTTGGCAGTGATTGGATGTAATGTTATTGACACATGGTCATTTTAGGGTAATAGCACATTGTGTTTCATTTTGGGACAGTTTGTTAAGACTGTAATATGAATTTGAAAAATCACGTGGGATGTACATTTGGACATAGCAATGTGAATTTGACTGTAATGTGAAGTTCTTATTTTGTGTTAATGCTGTATATTGTGTTTCCTGTCTACAGATACATAATAGCTTGAACAAGAATAGCACATCACTTAACACATCACTAATAATATAGCTTGAATAGCACATCACTTAACACATCACTAATATAGCTTGAACAACACATCACTAATATAGCTTGAACAACATTAGCACAACGCTAAATACATAAATGCTCCCTTACACATCACTAACCCTAATACTTCACTCCAATTACAATAGCCACTAGACACATAAAAAAGCATCCTATTATAGCTATCTTCATCATTTTTATGATCTCCTCAAACAGGTCCATTCTTGCACTTAATGCCATATCTTGCTCCCTTAAGCCAGAAAATTGACCACATTTCTCCATGGCCACAGGTACATGTTGGGTGGTAGTCAGGGTTACA
Organism: Escallonia rubra; assembly: GCA_033065855.1. Classification (NCBI taxonomy): domain Eukaryota; kingdom Viridiplantae; phylum Streptophyta; class Magnoliopsida; order Escalloniales; family Escalloniaceae; genus Escallonia; species Escallonia rubra. The sequence goes on along the minus strand of JAVXUO010000467.1, from coordinate 56,310 downwards.
ATTACTCCAACATTGGTTGGGTTGCACCAAGTAAACATGTTGCATTCTCCAAATGCACATGTGTAATACAACTTATATTTGTTGTTTTGGGAACCCGAAACCCTAATAGAAGCCTTGCTTCCACATTGGCAATTCTTCTCCTTGTAGTTCCAGTCACATGGTTGATTTTGTCTCTTGCGTCCAATACTTGAAGAAGACATGGTCATTGACATTGAAAATCTGTAAATTAAAGAAATTATTGATTAGATAACCAATTTTTTTTAATAATAATAAGATCCCACTTGGGACTTTTATCAAATATTTAGTGTGCATAAATACAAACCATTGTGCCTGGACTGCAAATTTTTAACCACAGTATTTATGGTGTTAATGCACTTTAAAACAGTTTCAAGACTTCAATTTATATTGCTTGGTAGTGTTAGGACATATTAATCATGCAATTTTATGTTGCCCTAACTTTGGTCAACAACATTTTCAAAATAGATGTTGCCCTAACTTTGGCCAACTAAAGTTTGAACTTTACCTTACAAGATGTTGGAAATCAGTAGCATATCTTGTTGTCTGTTTTCAAATTAGAGCTCCCTTATCTTATCTTCCTGGTTTTGCTTCAATATATGCGTTCGTATGACCTGCCTTATTTCAAAACTAGCTGTTGCTTCTTCAAATTTGCATTTAAACTCAACGGTCCAGTTTTTTCACTTATGTCCCTTTTAAAAAGTTGCCGTACAACTAGAAGAGAAAAAAAAACACGTGGGTTTGATAGCAAAAATGATTCTGTATATTTTTTTTATTCAATATAGAGGTAGTATTGCCATTTTAAAAATACGTATTGATGACATCACAAAAAAGTACACTTTTTTGGATGGATCCCTAACGGCTGGACATAAGTGTTATCTTTTTAACGTTTGTGGTCACAGTTTGTTACCTTTTGAAACTTTATGTCATTGACTGTAATTACACCTAAACCTTAGGGACATAAGTGTAATTAACCTTAAAAGAATTCGGAATGGCAAAAGGACAGGTGCAATTCAGGAAGATATATAAAGAGAAAGATTAAAGAGAAAGATCTCGCCAAAATGTATGCCCCTTATAAGTATGTACACATATTTGTGTATACACATATTGCTGTCGAGAAGAGAAGCGGAGAAGCTTGGAATTGTTGACTTACCTGTAGCGTTGTTTAACGCTCATCTCACCTAGCGCTTTGATGCCATTTCGGGACCTAGCCGATCTTGGAATTCATTCCTCTGAGCCCCATTTTTATGGCAAGAGGTCCATTAAATAACCTTTGACCACGTAAATAAACTTTTGACTTCTCCAGGGTGCACTGCAACATTGAAAACATCGTGGACTGATCTCAACCCTGGAAGAAGATTCATCTCATGTGCCCACTTTTCTATAAGAACCCTAATTGCTCCTTTTTTCCCCCTCCTTCTTCATCATTTCTTGATAATTTCTTACGCATGGTAGAATGGAAGATCTGCGTGAGCGTGAAAGGCACTAAGGAAGAGAGGTGTCTCTATCGGTGGTGTTGTTGTTGTTGAGATGAGCCATCATTTTTGTGCTTCTATCAATAGTGAATGTAGAGATAAAAGGACAATTTGTTCAGATGTTGGTGACCTAGGGTGAGGTTGTATTATGTTGTACGGAATTGGGCAATGCCCAACTTATCACTGTAAAATGCAGGGCTATATTATGTTGTAAGGAATTGGGGAAGTTTGTAACCAGTGCCTAATTTATCAATGAAATGTTATGTGTGTGTTAGTGATGCTTCCCTTTTGTTTATGTTCTACGGTTAAGTGAAATAAACATTAGTAAGCAATAAAAGACTTTAAAGAGCCCTAAAATAGCAAGCTCTAATACAAGAGCCCTAAACAGTAGAAGGCTTCACTAATGACAAAGGCAGTAATCAGAGCAACAACATGAGCAAAACAGAGCTCAACTCCGATGTGCATTAATGATCAAAATAGAGCTCAGCTCTGATGTACATTAGTGATCAAAATGACATTAAAGATCCAAACATCCAAAAACAGAGCTTAGCTCCACAAATATGCCACATGATATGAATCTCAGCTCCCACAGAATATGTCACGTGATCCAAACATCAAACATTAAATAGTTCCAGACCTGAGCTCTCATTTCTACTACGTATGCTTCTCTTAAAGGTAGTTTGGCTTCCTTGAGTGGATGGTGGTGGCCTTAAGATACCCCTTCCATGTCATGCCTGAAACCTTTGCCCTAGCATTTTCTTGCCTTTTGGGGGGAGTGGCCCAATTTGTATTGCTTTCAGGGGTATCGATTCAAGGGGGTTGCTCGCATTTGCATTGATCACATTTGGACTGCTCTTGCCTTCTAAATTCTGTGCTTAACCCCAAAAGATAGAGAAATCTATTACTCCAGTATATAACTTAAAGTAATAATCCGATACGTGATAACTTTCACAATACTAACCATAGTTTCAGTTGGATTCCATCTACAAAATATACCACAAGCCTCATGTTATGCCCGAATTGACCACAGTTAGCACGCTTATTACTATTCTTAGGGGCTCTTTTTTTAGCAGCTCCACTTGGTTATGCAACAACTGCAGTTGGCTATGGTGGTGCATATGTTGCTTCACGTTGAACCCGCATAAATTAACATAAATGGCAATGAAGAAAGATTCAGGAAAGTATAGGCAACACAACCAAAATGGTTTTGAAATATTACCGTGGATGATCTTCTGTTTTGCCCACCTTGACGACGCTTGCTGCACCTGACTCTATCTTCAAACTTCCTAATTTTATTAGTGTTTTTATTGCTTTATATTCCTTCAACTATCTTTCTCCTACTTTTCTTTGATCTGCCTAATTGTTTCCTAACAATTGAAGGACAAATTTGAGGTAGACCTGATTTGGGCCATATATCCTGGCCATTGACAGGGAATATGTGTTGTGATTTGGATGATTTTTTGTATGATCCTTTCCTATTTTGTAGAGAAGACTTTCTTGTATTGTAGATAATGACTGCTTAATTATAGGAATAGTTATATGCTTGATTATAGGATTTGGAGTGATCGTAGGATCTAGATTGGTTGCTCCATTAGTATATATACATGTACACACAATGTAAAGAGTATGAATGAAAACATTATTCTACCTTTGATTTCTACTTGGTATCAGAGCTTCAAAACTTGAAGCCTGAATTACTTGAATCTTGAATCTCGCTCTCAACCATGACCAATCCAGATTTTGAAACATCTAAGACCAAATCTTCTCCCATTGTTATTCAATCCGAAGGTTCATCGTTCAAAGCAGGGATAATACTCAATGACACAAACTATGATTTGTGGTCTCAAATTATAGAGATGCACATTGCAGAGAATGAGAAACTTTCATTCATCCGAGGTAATTCTCAACCACCAACTAAGGAGGATGATTTGTATGAGAAGTGGTATGCAGACAATCAAAAAGTCAAGAGATGACTATTGATGTCTATGTCTCCAGAAATCATGAAACGATATATTCGTTTACCCACTGCTCAAGATATCTGGAAAGCTCTTTTTAAAGCTTTTTATGATGGATCGGACGAATTGCAGGTGTTTGTATTGAATCAGAGGGCTTTTTCGTCCAAACAAAGTGGCCGAACTCTCTCTGCATATTATGGAGAATTAACTGAAATTTTTGGTGAATTAGATCACCGTGATAAAGTGATCATGGAGAGTGAGAATGATGTTGAATCTTATCGAAAATCATTCCAACGACAAAGGGTGCATATTTTTCTTGCTGGATTAGATGGTGAATTTGAACAAGTTCGTGCTGAAATTTTGAGAAAGGACTGAAGCTTCATCCATGGTAACCCGATATCGGCCTTCTCAAAATCAACCTAAATCCACTAATGCTGTAGATAAATCCACCTACAAATGCACCCATTGCAATCAAAACGGTCACACCAAAAACCGCTGCTATGAACTTGTGGGGTATCCAAAATGGTGGGACCATAATCGCGATCCGCGAAAGAGAAACTCCAAAAGGACCTCTAGTACTGCAGTGGTTGAAACAAAGACAGAGGATGATGTTACTGGACAACACTCGGCACTAGCGGCGGCGGCAGGTAATGGTGGTAAGGCTTTAAATATGTCTACACTTGTTACTAATAGTGCATGGATAATTGATTCCGATGCTACGGATCATATGACATTTGATTCTAGACAAGTCTCAACCCTCAAACAGTCCTCACAAAAATTCGTTACCACTACAAATGGCACTCCGACTCCAATTGTTGGAGAAGGACACTTACCTCTCACTAGTAATATGAATCTAGACTTGGTTTTAGTTGTTCCATATTTGGATTATAATTTGTTGTCTGCCTCCCAAATTACCACTGCCTTATTTTGTGTTGTAATTTTTTGGCTAATTTTTGGGTGTTTAAGGACATCCGCACGAGGCAAACGATTGGTTGTGGTGTTAGGAGAGAAAAATTGTATTACTTGGACTTGGTGTCAAAGAGTTCGGACAAGCTGCGTCAGACACTCATGGTGAATGATTCAGAGGGAGAAATGCAAAAATCTGAAATTTGGTTATGGCATCGACGTCTAGGACATGCCTCGTTTGGTTATTTGAAGAAATTATTTCCCTCTTTAGTTACAAAATGTGATGTTTCTAGTTTTCAGTGTGAAGTCTGTAAACTTGCAAAAAATCATCGTGTTTCATTTCCGTTAGCTTTGAATAAAAGTCCAGATCCTTTTATGATCATACATTTGGATGTTTGGGGCCCATCAAAAGTCAATTCCTTGGGTGGATCACGTTGGTTTGTTACATTTATTGACGACTGTACGAGGATGACTTGGGTGCAATTGATGAAATCTAAAAGTGAGGTGAACATATTATTTCAGCAATTTTGTAAAATGATTCATACTCAATACAATGCACGAATTCAAGTTCTTCGAAGTGATAATGGAGGCGAATACTTGAGTGCTGAACTTCAACAGTATTTAAAAGCACATGGAATCATTCATCAAATACACCTCAGCAGAATGGGGTGGCTGAGAGAAAAAATCGTCACTTGTTGGAGGTTGTCCGTGCTTCATTGATCGAAGCACATCTACCATTGTCATATTGGGGCGAAGCACTCATCTCTGCAGCATATTTGATTAACCGGGTACCCTCAAGGACTATTGATTATCAGACACCTTTTCAGGCCCTCGTTGAGGCGATTGTTGCTCCAGTCCTCTGAATTTACCTCCTCATGTTTTTGGTTGTGTCGCCTTCATACATCTTCATAAGCATCAACGCAACAAGCTATCCCCTCGAGCGCTGCGATGTGTCTTTGTAGGTTATGCTGCTCATCAAAAGGGGTACCGATGCTATCATCCTCCTACCCATAAAATGTTTATTACTTTGGATGTAGTTTTTGATGAAGATTTGATGTACTTTTCCACCAAGTCTGAACTTCAGGGGGAGCATCAGAAGGAAATTCAGACTCTAGACTATGATGATGAACTCGCTGAAAATGTGGATGTACACATCTCTAAAAATACTCAAATCTCTGAAGATGCGGGTAACTTGGACATCTCTAAAGATGAACTCTCTGAACCTGTAAATCAAGTGGGGAAATTCGTTGAAGAAAGTAGTCAAGAGCATGCAGAAACTGAAGTTGTAACTCCATCTCAGTCCGAGTTCGACATACCACATCCAACTAACACACCATACAAATTACTTGCTGAGGATGCTCCTGAACCACATAGAAAACAGCTACCACAGCGTCTCACCAGAGGTATACCTAAACCCACATATGAACCTGAACTGTGTAGCAAAGTTAAATATCCCATGAGTCATTTTGTGTCAAACCATCGTTTGTCAGAATCAAATCAGTCATTTGTAAATCAATTATTTACTGTATTTATTCCTAACAATGTGCATGAAGCCTTAGCTGACCCAAGGTGGAAAGAAGCTATGAATGAGGAGATGAAATCATTGCAAGAAAGTAAAACCTGGGAAGTTATTGATCGTCCACCAGGAAAGAAACCAGTTGGATGTCGGTGGATTTATACCGTGAAGTACAAAGCAGATGGTACAATTGAACGCTTTAAGGCGAGACTAGTGGCAAAAGGGTACACCCAAACCTATGGAATTGATTATACAGAGACCTTCGCACCTGTAGCTAAAATCAACACAGTACGAGTCTTGCTGTCGCTAGCTGCGAACTTGAATTGGCCATTATAGCAGTTTGATGTGAAAAATGCCTTCTTACATGGAGAGTTGTCTGAAGAAGTCTACATGGAACTCCCACCTGGATGCATGATGCCGAAGACAGATAGTCAGAAGGTGTGCAAACTACAGAAAGCATTGTATGGGTTAAAACAATCTCCGAGGGCGTGGTTTGGAAGATTTACAAAGTCAATGAGAGCTTTTGGTTACCATCAGAGTAATTCAGATCATACATTATTCTTGAAGAAAAAGCAAGGTAAAATCACTGCCTTAATTGTGTATGTGGATGATATGGTGGTTACAGGAAATGATCCTGAAGAAAGGGAAGCTCTACAGGGTCACTTGTCCAGGGAATTCAAAATGAAAGATCTTGGCCCCTTGAAATATTTTCTTAGGATTGAAGTGTCTAGGTCTAATAAAGGGATTTTTCTGTCTCAAAGAAAGTATGCCTTAGACTTATTACGAGAAACTGGTATGTTAGCATGTCAACCAGTAGATACACCGGTGGAAGAAGGATTAAAATTACGTATTGAATTCAATCAAGTACCGGTTGATAAAGGAAGATATCAGAGACTCGTAGGGAGATTGATGTACTTAGCACACACAAGGCCAGACTTGGCCTATGCATTAAGTATTGTAAGCCAGTATATGCACAATCCTGGAGAGCAACACATGAATGCAGTTCTATGTATTTTGAGGTATCTAAAGTCTGCTCCTGGACAATGAATTTTATTCACTAAAAATAAGGATCATCAGAGTGTGGATGTATATACGGATGCAGACTGGGCTGGAGCAGTAGATGACAGGCGTTCTACTTCAGGTTACTTCACCTTTGTAGGAGGTAATCTAGTTACATGGAGAAACAAAAAACAAAATGTTGTTGCAGGATCAAGTGTGGAGGTTGAGTTTAGAGGTATTGCACTTGGAGTATGTGAGGCATTATGGCTAAGACTTCTATTACAAGACCTAGGCTGTGTATCTAAGCAGCCAATCAAGCTCTATTGCGACAATAAAGTTGCTTGTGACATTACTTATAATCCAGTTCAACATGATCGCACAAAACATGTGGAGATAAACAGATTCTTCATTAAGGAGAAATTGGACGAGAAGATTATGGAGTTGCCTCATATTCGATTAGAGGATCAGTTGGCTGATATTCTCACTAAAGCAGTTTCAAGTAGAGTATTCTCGAAGTTTTTGAGCAAGTTGGGCATGTGGGATATCTATGCACCAACTTGAGGGGGAGTGTAGTGATTTGGATGATTTTTTGTATGATCCTTTCCTATTTTGTTGAGAAGACTTTCTTGTATTGTAGATAATGACTGCTTAATTATAGGAATAATTATATGCTTGATTATAGGATTTGGAGTGATTGTAGGATCTAAATTGGTTGCTCCATTAGTATATATACATGTACACACAATGTAAAAATATGAATGAAAACATTATTCTACCTTTGATTTCTACTATATGATATGCTCATAACTTTTCATATAGGTGTTTATATAATAGCAAGGATGGACATTATCCTCCGTTTTTTTTTCGCACTTCGTAAATGGCATCAATTGCATGTAAATAAGGTCCCAATTTACTACTCTTTCCGTCCCTTATGAATTGATCATATATTTTGTTTTGAGTCGTCCCACAAAAATTGCTCACTTTCCAAATTAAGAAAGATTCTTTAGGTGTTTTTCCATATTTACCTTTTTTACATTTTTTTTTATTCAATTTCTCTCTCCACATTTAACTATCCACCAACTCATTTTCTCTCTCCGGACCCACTTTCTTATACTTTTTTATTCTATTTTCTCTACATATTTAACACTCTACCAACCAGTTTTCTATCTTCTGGCCAACTCTCTTCCCCCCTCTCTCTAAAAGGTAAAATAAGAAATACAGAATATATAACTTAAATCTTTAATATGTGTGTCAAGTCAAATGTGATCGATTTATGCGGGACGAAAGGAGTATTATACTATTTTAACCATTATACTATTGGTGAAAATTTTAAGTCCGTTTTTCACCATTATACTATTGTCCCAATAGTCTTTAACTTTTCTTGCCAAAATCTTAATGAGAAAACAAAAACAAGACTCTTTTGAAATTTGTACTTTTTTCTTAATAAATTGTTTTACTACTTGTATCCAATTTTCTTTTTTGTTAATTAGTTGATTAACTTACCTGAAAAATCAAGACTTTATCTGTATATTTCTAAAGTATACATATATTTCATATAACCAATTCTAAAAATTTGTTAATACTTTCTGTCTTTTAATTGGCATTGAATTATTATGCTTTTACATGTTTTTCTGTTTTGTATTACTTTATGTTAATATTTTCTGTCTTATTATAATCTAATGTTTAGGTTGTTCAAAATACTGCTCAAAGAATATAGTTTTATATGCTTTTAGCGGCAAATTATGGAGTTAAACTTGCATGTAATCCTATTTTACTTACTCTACAAATCCTCACAATGACAACAAAACAAAATAGAATTTAGACTGCTTGTCAGAAAACTACTAGATCCCCAACTAGGTACGTGATCTCTTGTCTCGCAGGCAACTTAACTAAGTTACCAGCGCAATCTGGACGGGCCAGATCAAAGTTTCATTTAAATTTTCTCGTCGTCCGCTGCATTATGTAGCAGACGGAAATTTTGACCAAAATATCCCGGAGGGATTTAGATGGATTCTAAGGGGGGGGGGGGGGGGTGTTGGCAATGTCATACTTTTCACCGTGGTAGAGTTTACTTAATGAAAAACATATCTAACCCCTAATTTTGGATGAATGGACGGTTAGATACTGCTGACAACTTAATTTAAGTTGTCTGCGCTGTCATTTTATCAGTGCCCCCAACTATAGGGCTCAAAAAGCATTCAAACAAGACCATACTATGATCATCAAATCATTATACTTCATTAGTAACTTGGGTCAGAGGCTAAGGTGGAACAAAAGAGAAAGGCAAAAGGCCATATAGAAGGCTTCTGAGTGTGTATGTTTCTTTTTCTTTTTATAAACAAAAAATTTTTAGAGCATGATAGACGTCTATTTTCTCAATTGCACGGATAATGATGTTATTATTCAAAAATCAAAAGAGAAATGCTCAAATAAAATCCTGGATAAGCACAAAGGTGATATGCACAAGGCAAACACACAATTGCAGATATACTAAGTCAAGAATATTGGAAGTTTACCATATTTGTTTTCTGTTTTCATTTTTTGTTTTCATTTTCATGATTTTCATATTTAGTTTGAAAATTCGTTCCTGTACTTTTATCATTTTCAAAAAAAAAATTTAGCTATTTTTTCTTATATTGGGTTAAGTTTGAGTGAAAAAAGCTGAAAACACCTTTTAGGTGTTTTCAGTTTTTTGTTACTATTTGAGTAATTTTATCCAAAACGAAAACAGAAAATAATAAAAGTACACAAAAAAAGAATCTTTTTGCTAAAAACAGAAAACGAATATGGTAAGCGTACGGGGCCGGGGAGTTATATATATATATATATATATAGCACGTGCTTTGCACGTGTATATAGTCGAGAGTAATGTTTGAGATAATATTTTTTTTTTTATGATCAAGATAATATAATTTAATTATGTTCTTATTTCTTTTGTAACTTGTTTTAGAAGAAATCTATGTTTGATATTCGCAATTGTAATCAGTTCAATATTTGAAAATATTATTTGTAGGCTTCTGGATTGAAGAAATGTTTAATGGTACTGATGAAATAAAAGCAAATGGAGAAATAAAAAGAATGAATCTACGACTTATTCTATAATCTGTTAAATTGGTTTATGGTTAAGATTTGTAATTTTTAAGACCAGGTGCTCTGCATTTCATCAATAAGAATTGCAAAACACCCGATCTTCAACTGCAATAACCTAACATATTTTCATTTCAAATGAGCACCATATTTAAGCCTTATTTTTTTTAATGCATAATTATCCCTTTTCGTTTTTTTTCTTTTGTTTTTGTTTTTCCAACAATTTTTTGTTTCTTAATTGATTTTTCAAGTATTTTCAGTTTCTTTATTTTGTTTTTATTTTTTTAGTTTTTCAATTGGTTAATTATTTGCTAACCTAAAAATGTAAGGGAAAAAAATCATAGTTCTCATTAACCAATTCAATATCTAATGTTTATTTCATTTTAACCAAATTAAAAAGAGAATAATAAATGAATTTCTTTGTTTTGTTTTTCTCATCACACTTTTCTTATATATAAATATATTTTTTGCAACCATACATTTTGTTTTCCGATGTGTAAATGTATGTTTGGATTAAATTTATGACATAATGTTCATTAAACGCATTACAAAAAAACTAATTAAGAAGGAGTAGGGTTGTCATTGGAATAACTAACGGAGGGCAAAATCAAAAATTAAATGATTACAAAATTAGTAATTAATAATAGTATTTATGAAAGAGTAGAATTGTTATTGGAGTGATTAACGAAAGGCAAAAACGGAATAAAATAATTTACATGATTCATACTTTTATAGATAGTATTAGTATATATATATATATATATATATATATATATATATATATTTATATATTTATTTATATTAATACTAGCCCACAAAAAGTACATATATACTTTCTCGCACGAATTAAGCAGTATTCGTTGCCTCAAGATCGTTGGTTCCAATCTCCTTGTCGACGGGTCATATAAAAGGAAAGCGGGTTAAATACACCTACGAAATCTCACTTGAGGACCCATGTTTGCAACCTTTACACGTCAGGCTCTTATGACAACATGAATTCCGACCATGAAATGACATTGCTGGCCATCTGGACCAGATCTTAACAGCAACACGAGCATGAAATACGGCAAGTTAAGTACATTTACGCCCTATTCGTCTGGTCAACCTTCAGTTCATGTCCCGGTGAAATTCCGGGAAGTGACGAGGAGAGATGCAGCCAACATTTTCTCCATAAGTGCCAAAGATGTGAGGTGGTGATATAGAGCAATTTTAATTGGATGCTTGCCATCACAACAGTTGTACGAAAAAAGTTTTCTCATCTTGGTGTAGGCCTCTTCATTAACGGAAAAGAAAAACTTTCCGAAAAAGGAGAGGAGAAAGGAACAATCTACCCTGGGCATTCACAGCCTCGACCCGTATAACCATAATATTTGTAGAGATAATGCAAGATGAAAGAAAGGCCACACTCGCTGCAAACGAAATGCACACCAAAAGATTCCATCGAAGGCTGACAAAATCCAACACATAATCCTTCACCAAGCACGACGTTACAAGAAATTACTAGGAAATAGGGAAAAAAATGAAACCATGTCTGCTTTTGGACATGAATGAGACTTGAAATGACATGAACTGCTGCTTGAGATGCCTAATCCATAACGTCTGTACCAAAAACCACTCCAGCGTAATTGAATTGTGTCCAAGGAAATCAGAAAGGGAGAAACAGAACTTCTGAAAATAGCACGCATATCTCACAGAATTAAACCTCACAGAATTATACCCCGCAAATGCTGCACATCAATATACAGTTGCAGCCAGGAAGAGGTACGTGGGGAATTAAGGAACAGACCCAACATCCTTGAAGTACTCATGGTCGAGGGCACTCCTCGCAGTAATTCTTCTACTGGGATCCAAGCAGAGCATTTTCTGGAATATAGGATAAATTGCATAACTAAACGAAAAATTAAATTGCAGGAGATGCTCCTTTTATCTTTTTGTGAAATACCAACGAAATCAAGAAGTGTCTCTACTACATTCATGTCTAACAATCAGTGCAGGAAAAAGTGCAAGCTTGCTTTCAGTAAAATTATGGCCTCTGAATTACCCACATTCCGCGTGGGAGGAGCAAAAGGGTTGGTCTTAAAAGAGTTATTAAAGGATCTATTTCAATCCGTCTTAAGACCTTTATGAACGCACGTCACTACCTGATGGGTAATGAACAGGGAATAAGCTAAAAAATAACAGTAGAGATTATGTTATGCCAGTCGCGGCAAAGGGTTCATGTCAGAACCCATTTAAGGTAAAACAGCTCGAATATGGTCCAACAATATCTACAACTGGTCCATTGTCATGATCACAATACAGATCTAAAAATTGTCTTTATCAGGGATAAGCCTTCTCAAGTGCAAAGAAGACCTACATGACAACCAGTTCAGTAAGAGAATTTAGTAACATAAACTTACACTAAGGAGATCAAGCCCAGGTGAATCAAGATTCGGAACCACAGTTGCCAGTTCCTGTAAAGATGAAGGTGCACAAATTACTTTAGTTCCCGAGTATGTCATACAGGGAAATCAAAGAAACTAACCCCAAATGCAAGTCAATCACCTTAACCGGCCACTTTGGGAATTGAGATTTAAAATCAGGCAGAGAGTTCACTCCAGGCCATGTATCCTCATTTGGAGTGCCCATTACTCTTCATTTAAGAAACGGAGCAGCCATGTATGAACAGAAAGAATACAACAGAGAACAAAGCGATCGGAAGCAGATCTTTGTTTTCAAATAATAGAGGCAAGGTTACAAGCATTAACTGTAGTTGATGATTTAACTCATGCTTCTTCAAACACGGAGTCGCAAACGACTTTACAAGGTGGGGGTGGGGGTGGGGGGAAGGAGAAAAGTGGAAAAGGGTTGGAAAGCTTTAATACCTGAAAATCTTGAACAGCTCATCAATTTCAGAGTCCCCAGGAAACAAGGGTCGTTGGTTCACCATCTCAGCAAATATGCAACCAACTGACCATACATCAACAGGAGTTGAATAATTGCGAGATCCAAGGAGAATTTCTGGTGCCCTATACCATAGTGTCACCACCTGTAAAGAAACACCAATTAAGGTAAAGCAAAAAGAGCATGGAATGGTAAAGGTTCTTCAATATGATAAATGGAGATGCTGGAAACACAGACATATGTTAGTGGCCGCATATCCTCCTACAATATTGAAGAATAGAAAAGACATATATTTACACAATTTATTGATCATTTTGTGCTTTACAAGTCCAACACATGGCTTTGTCTGGCCGTAACATCTTTAGCCATAAACGTACGTGCTGCATATTTGGCGAGTGGACTAAGGCTGGCAGCTCTGCATTTGGTTGAGACCAGTATGACAGAAGAAAAACAATCTCACACTTGCCTAATTAAAAGAGCTGCTTTCATAAAGTCTAGCTAATATTGCCTTTGTTTTTTCTCTTTTTTTTGTTCTGCATAAGGCTGCCTCATCATTCATCAATCATCAGACGCAGTACTTGTGGGATAGCATCAGATGAATCAACTACACTTTGACGTGTTTACACAGTTTGAGGCCTAAGTCTGTTGAGTGAAAGTATGTACAGATACATATACAGACAGGAAAACTGGGAGGATGGGAGTGACAATACTGAAACAGAAAGAAGGGGAATTACAATGCATGTGGAGAGCAGAATAAGCTTTATGATTAGCAGCGTCAAATTGAAACCTAAATACCAAGTACGTTAATACCTCATGAGTAAATGTCCTAACAGGAATACCAAATGCTCTGGCTAAGCCAAAGTCCGCGAGCTTTAGCGCATTGGTACGCCTATCTATCAACAAATTCTGAGGCTTCAAGTCTCGATGAAGAACTCGATGAGAATGACAATAAGCAATACCACGAAGTATTTGATAAAGAAACATCTGTAAATTAAATTACAAAACCAAAAGGTGTTAGATTGCAAGAGTCCACTAAATGATAAGTTCAACCAAGCATGCTAATTCCAGAAAGAAGGAAGAGAAAGCAATATTTATGATAATGAAAGTGCTTTCCTTGTAAAAAAGACATATTGAATACACAATGAAAACTAGAGACCGAAAAACCTCTCAACTTAGGAGTTAAAGAACTTCCTTTTGCTAGCAAACACATTGTCTTGATGACCAATTCCGCTCTTAAAGCAAAAGTGCTCACTTACTTTAATGAGACGTGGATCTTTAGCGAACTCAGGACATGAATCCATGTGTTTCTTCAAATCTAAGTCCAGATATTCAAAAACCAGATACAATCGCTTCTCACTGTGCACGACATCCTGTAACCTGTCACCCAATTAATTATGAAAAAATTTAGTTTGGGCGCATTCAAAAACCATATGCATTTATGCTTCTCAGTGTACACACACATCCTAAATGTCTCATCAATATAATTATCTTACTCTTTACTGCGCTCACCAAAGAAGATAGTTTCAGAAAGTTGTCGAAGAAAAGAAAACACAAATTCAATTTTTTTCTCATTGGTCATGCAATGAGGAGGCTCTTGATACAATTTCATATCTGCCAAACATACTGGCACACTGAAGTTTCAAATCCGTTGGGTATTGGAACATGTAACAGCCTGTTCTTTCATTGAATACTGAAGGTCCTGAATATGATTTGCCCTCTCAGATAGTTATGCAAAGCGAAAATTTTCACTGGCATGAAAAAAGTGCATCTATCAGAGAAGACGAAGGAATACACATGAAAAGCATTAACAACACAGTTCCACCAGGAAAGATAAAAATGTTCAACTAAAACTACTTTTCAGCTCCTGAATCAGTGACTTAGCATTCCCCAAGGTTATGATGTAACTTTGTTTTCTAATCTATTAATCAACAAATAAAATCTGAAAAGTTAACATTTCTACTAATACCACGATATGGCCAATGAACTTGTATCTACATATAGCCAAGTTTCAACACTATACCCACCAACATTGTGTGTGGCAATCTTAAAATTTGCAAAAGAGACGTACTATGATGATGTACCTCACAATGTTTCCATGCTGCATCTCCTTCAAGAGAGAGATTTCTCTAATAGCCGTGCTTGGCACTCCCTCATCTTCCTGCTCCAGCCGGATCTTTTTCAATGCAATAGTTTCATTGGTCACGCGATCACGAGCCTTATAAACCACCCCATAGGTTCCTTCACCAATCTTTTCAACTTTCTCATACTGCAATTTTCACAAACATCACAATCCATCGTAAGTGAAACTAGATGAGAAATGGCTGTAGGGTATGATTTGATCTATTTTACCTGATCCATCTAGTCCACCTCAAAAGGGTTCACTCTGATCAAGAACTCTCCTGGAGCTGAATATCAAGGCAACAAGAAAATAACAGCTTCAGAGGTGTATGACAGTCAACAAACAAATACAAGGCCGAGCAAACACTTGTTTGGCAAAGGAGAAGGTGAATAAACACTTTGTAGATGATGCAATATGGCAAAGATGCAAACGTTGCAGAAAACACATAATTCGTAATTGTCACGGACATGCCACTTCATCAACCATTAAAATGAAAAAAGCTTCAAGATTGAACAACAAAAAGAGCTCGACAGGGTAGTAGTAATATCTCTTAAACTAGAATATTATGATCCTGCATGCAGATCAGAGAGGTATCTTGGCTACCAAAACATTCAACTCTGATATGATTCACAGGTGCTCTAGAAAACGTTCAAGTCAAGCCATTATCGTTCCCCACTCTTGAAGTCCTTAAGCTTTGCAATAGTGCATCCTACCCATTTTTTTTACCCTTTGCAATAAAATATCTTTGTGATATCTTAATGGCGAATCAGCTAGATCTAATGCATGCTGAACCTTCCAAGAATCTGATTACAAACTTTGTGCTTATCAGGGAAACAAGTACAAGAAAATTTTCATCAGCTGGTTGTATATCACAAGTTCACTGACAATACTATATAGATCTAAGGGTAGACTAGAGACATTACAATCTAGAACAACTACACAACTTCAGAAAGAGACAGAGTCATGGGACTCGTGTCATATAAGTTCACCATAAGGACAATCAATAAATCTCCTGCTTGAGGGAATTAACACAGAACAGAAGCGTTGCAATCAGAAATAATAACACAGTTAAAACGCAATTGACTAGAAGTCCTAATCATAACAAACACGATAGGTCGACAACAATACGGATCCAATTACTGACAGCAACAACAAAACCAACTAAGGGACGCACTATCCAACAATGAAGGAAGCATCATTTAATATCACTTTAAATTGGAAGGAACACATGTTCCATCACTTAATTAAAATGTGGCTTGCCTGCAAGTACTTAAATTCATAGAAGACGGTCAACTCAACAAAGCACTGCATGTTTATTCTCTACATTCAGTTCTTAAAAAACAAGAAAGTCTCCTCCGTTTCACATATCAGACAGCAGAACAAACAAGACTCGGTTTGATAACAAATAAAAGGCATTATTAGTAACATATCTTTGGCAGTGATAAATGTTGCAGATCCTTTAAAAAAAACAAATACTCCCTCAATTACATGATTTGTCTCCAGTTTGACTATTTATGAATTCCTATGGTACAGATGGAAAATCTAAACATCAACTTGAACTCAAGTAATGATTGTTAGATCCAACAAAAGATGTTTGACAGGTCAAACTACTGCAAAAGCAACAAGCAAAGTCAACATTCACATGTTCAAATTCTATTCCACGCCTTTGCAAATAGTCAAAGTGGACAAATACTGCGGATGAAGCGAGTACCATAAACCAAAACACAAACTAATGACAATCGACTTAGTGCTCTAACTATGATAAACACGCAGATAGCGTGACACTAATTACCGCCGGACGGACCAACCAAACGCTCTATAAAGCAGCATTGAGCAACACACTATCGAGTACTAGTTCCAGTAGCGATAAAATGCAACAAAATTAGCGGTTGAAACAGTGAAAAGAATTGCAACAAATTTAACGCACTAACAGGACAATCATTTGGACTGCTCATCAAAGTTTCGGATCGGGAAAAAAGCGTAGATATACAAAGCAAAACATACACTAAGTACATTCTACCTGCTTTAATTGATCTCCAGTTTACTCGAATTACTACTTAGAACCTAATTTTTTTTTTCCTTCTTCTTCTTCTTTTCAATTTTCACATGAAACAAGCAGGAAGTAGAAGTAAGCTAAATGTATACGATGAAAAATAAGCAAAGAAAAACAGTAAAATGTAGGAATGGGTGAAGTCTAAATAGATTGATGATGTTGATACGTACCGGAAAAGCGAAGTGGCGTCGCATAAAGGTGGAATGTGGAGAGAAGAAACGAAGAGAGAGAGACTTAAGAGGAGACTAGAGAGAAGAGAGGGTGAGAAAAGAGGGGAAATAGCGTGAAGGGCGACTAAGGTTAGTTCAACTGGGTGGTCGGGTCAGGGTTTAACCGCGGTTACCTGAAATGTGGGGTTTAGTTGGGAGGTAAACTTGGCTCCGACGTGATATCACCGTCCAATCAAAATGCACGAAAGTGTCACGATGGTGATGCAAGTTAACAGGTTCTACAATGTGAGGTTTGTCATCGTTGACCAAACTGAGCCGTTGTAGAGTGCAACAAACATTCCCTCTTGTAACCACTTTTGTGAGTTTTCATTTATCGCTATCAAAATAACTGTAGTAGCCTACTACATCCATCACGTGCGTCGAGATACGATTAAGGCACAAATTAGGAATATGTCATACATCTTTAAAGTGAGTGTGCACCTCTCGTTGGTTTTTAAGCGCACATCACCAATTCCAGCAATAGTTGCACGGTTGCTGTTACCCATTTTCACATAGCCAAAAGTCTCTTGCTTTGTACGACATAAAATATTCATTGTAGGAGTAGTGTGGTAAGATGCTTCGATATCTTTCCACCGACTTGATTTCATGGCTTGCAATATGATTGCACTCTCTTTCTTGGAAACTAAAGCTGCTAGGTATCCTTTATATACTGGTTATAACAATGCTATCATCAGCATTCATCTGATTTCGATCTCCTTTTGTTTCACGCTTTTAGACATATAAAGTTCTTTTTTGTGTGTCCTTCTTTGCCACAATGGCTTTTTTGCCACCATTGCACTTACTTGCACTTTTGCTCTCTAAAAATACTATTTGTCTTCTCTCTAAAACCTAACTCTACAGAAAGTCACCATAGTCGCCCCACCATGCTTCCGCGCGAGTGGGCGGTAGCCAATCCGGCGCTTAATCTATAGATCTTTTTCCATCTCGTGTCGTGGTATACTTTATGGCGTGAACTATTGGAGGTCGGCAGCACAAGCGACGAGAGGTCGGTGGCAAGGCGTCTCACTAGATCTTGATCGAAGACGGCGACCATAAGGTAAGCCTCCGATCTCGGCTGATCTAGGTAGATCTGCTCGATCGTCCTATTTCCATCATTAGCCGGAGGTGAACGAAATCTCACCGGCGGCGACCAGAATCTCACCGGCATTTTAACCCTCATTTATGAATTATCCTTCTGCTTTTAAAATTCATCTCTTATCTATTTTTAATACACAGTTATGGAGGTTTAGCTGTGTGGTCGGTTGTGTTGTCAATAGTGGTAACATGAGGGCTTGGGGGCAGAGGGGCTTTGCCTTGGTTATAGGATTGTTCTTAGGACTCCGGGGGGTCTTGGGAGGGGGGGTGGGGGGTGGGAGGATAGGGTCTTGGTAGGAGGGGGGTTTGTTAGGAAAAAGTGGGGGGGAATCGGGACCCGAGGAAAGGGGATGAGATCTGTCTTATGGGGTATTTGTGGGGAAATCTGTTTAGGGCAGGGCTTGGGGCAGAGGGGCTTTACCTTGGTTATAGGATTGTTCTTAGGACTCCGAGGGGGTCTTGGGAGAGGGGGTGGGATGATAGGGTCTCGGCAGGAGGGGGTTTGTTGGGAAAAAGTGGGGGGGATTCGGGACCCGAGGAAAGGGGATGAGATATGTCTTGTGGGGTATTATGGGGAAATCTGTTTAGGGCAGGGGGAGAGGGGGTCAAGTTTTTAGGGCTCTTTTCTAGTTTTGAGCAGCATGTGTGTCTACTTTGGTTTGTTGTGGATGGGTAATGGTTCTTCTGCCCTGTATTGCGATTTGATTCGGATTAGATACATGTTAGTTGAAGAATGAACATTGCGGTGTTGATGAGCCTGGGATGTGTGATGCGCCTTCTTAAACGGTGTGCTCACATTTGGGTCGTGTTATTCCTGATTATTTTGCTATGTTCTTATGATCTTGTACATTGTTGTTTGTTCTCATTTCTATTTATGTTCCTTCAGATTTCTAAAATTGTAAACTTTGCATGTTACTTTAAGTTGTAGGATATGCTATATTCTAATTTAATTGTAATGTGTATAAGTTTATTGGGTTTCTTTTGTTACTGTTGACCATTGTCGTCATGTATACTGAGTCATGGTAATGTTGTGACCTATAATATCTATAAGCTTTACAACAGAGCGACGTGTAACTTTATAATTATCAATGCAATTCTCGAATTTATCAAAAAAAATGGTGGCACTTCTGTCTTTCTCCAGACTGAGACTTGCTTCTGGATGTACTTCATGATTGCCACGACTTCGATTGTTATTTATGCATCTATTTTCAGTAACAAGTGCCTATGGCTTCGTCTTTTTCATTTTCTCTTGAAGTAAGAGAAATAAAGTAACATCGTGTAGAAAGAAAGTATTATTCCCATGTAATAAGGTTGTAACCAAATTATCATAGGAAGTTGGTAACAACACTATGAGAGCCAATGTTTTTCCTCCTCTTAAATATGTACATAAATATTTGGCAATTGAGTGATTGTACCAATAAAGATGATTAAATCTCTTAAAAAAATGCATATCTTTCTTTGTCTAGAATACATATAGCTTTCTTTTCAAATAAAGTTTTTTGTCATGTTTTTCACCGTGTATAAGCTTTCCAGCTTCCTCAAAATTTTCATGCCCTTGTGATTATCGTTGACATTATTCAAAATTTCACCTGACAAATTATGTCAAATTGAACTGCCTGCGTTCTCGTCCATGTCTTCCTAGTCTCCACTTTTGAGATTTTCTGGCTTCTTTTCTTGTCGTGCATTATGTACACCTTCTTGAATAAAGAAATCTCTCATTCTCCATTTGTGATGCCCCGAACCTAGATTACCCGGTTATTATTACTTTTAGCGACAGTTTTTAAGAGTGATGTTCTTTTGAGTTTTTAGCGACGAATTTGGGGAGCATTATATAATGATCTTTAGTGACAATTCTAGAATCATAAATTATAATTTAGCGATAGCAGATACTATTGATATTGATTAATGTCTTTAGTAAGGATTAGCGTTAACCGGTATTTTTCTAGAAACCTTTAGCGATAAATGTTATACTTATAGTTAGCATCGATATTTTATTCGTAGCATTTAGTGCGAATTAGTGTAGCAGGGCTAGTAATAAACCGTTAAACTCTCTTACTACGTTAATCGTTCATAAAATAACTATTTTGGGCATTTTTGTAATAATAGATGTTCCGGGTAGGATTTAGATGGCTCATGAAATGGTAGGGGGAATTATTGTAATTATACAGTTTAGGGTTATATATATATATATATATATATATATATATATATATATATATATATATATATAGACACACCACGAGAGAGCAGCCGCATCTGAAATTCGTTTGCTTTTGGGGGTGCGGCTGAGAGAGGAGGAAGCAAGCAAAAAAAAAAATTCAGCAAGGATCGACTCATTCTTTCCGGTAAGACCTCCTGCTAACATACAGGTTTATATATATATATATATATATATAGGGGTTCGATACACATCGACCGGTGGGAAAAAAAATTTCTCCCACCCAATCGCTGCTCAGTCATGCGATTGGCCCAAAAAGGAAAAACTCAATCGCAAGACTTTCTTGCGATTGGAATTATTGAAAAAAATTCCAATCGCAAGAAAGTCTTGCGATTGGAATTTTTAGGGCAAAAATCCCAATCGCAAGAAAGTCTTGCGATTGGGTTTGTCCTTTTTTTGTCCTTTTTTTTCTCCCCCTTCTCCCCCCGGTCAACAATCACGGCCTCATGGCCCCCACCCCTCCTCCCCCCCCCACCCCTCCTTGGCCCCCACCCCTCCTTTCTTTATTTATTTGTCACTTAATTAGACAGTTTTTCACGAATTTATAAAAAATATCTAGAGCTAGATTTTCCCAAAGTGCAAAAAAGAGACCCTAGTTATTTTTAAAAGATCTGTATCAGGTAAAAATTTCAGATTTTTCCAAATACTGGAGACGGGTAAACTGATACGCGCAACCTTGTAACTTTGCAGTGTAATTTAAAATATCAAGCTAACGCGATTTCGCGCGA
This sequence comes from Escallonia rubra, assembly GCA_033065855.1. Lineage (NCBI taxonomy): Eukaryota > Viridiplantae > Streptophyta > Magnoliopsida > Escalloniales > Escalloniaceae > Escallonia > Escallonia rubra. The sequence goes on along the minus strand of JAVXUO010000467.1, from coordinate 35,052 downwards.
AACTTTTTTGAGAACCCTAGGATGTTGGGAAGTTCCATTTCCCAGGAATTCGGGCCATTCCGAAGCCGTTAGCAATTTTTTTGCCGAACGGGCTTTTAAGCGCTCGATCCGGACACCGGTTCGGGATTTTTGGGCGAAAAATCCGTAAAATACTTTTTAGATCAAGAATGAACTCAGGAAGCTTAAAATAACATTTTAAAGCAATTTTGAGATTTTTCCTGATGCCAGGGGCATTTTGGTAATTTGTCACCCCGAGAGGGGTATTTTGGTAATTTTACGGTGTCAAGTTTTTCGAAGGACTTCTCAGTCCATAAATGTAAGCACAGCACCTGAAAGGCTGATTTGAAGCCGATTCGCGGGGATTAAATGTCGCTAAAGGTGAAAACTTAATTAGACAGTTTTTCACGAATTTATAAAAAATAGCTAGAGCTAGATTTTGCCAAAGTGCAAACAAGAGACCCTGGTTATTTCTAAAAGATCCGTATCAGGTAAAAATTTCAGATTTTTCCAAACTCTGGAAACGGGTTAACTGATACGCGCAATCTTGTAACTTCGCAGTGTAATTTAAAATATCAAGCTAGCGCGATTTCGCGCGAAACTTTTTTGAGAACCCTAGGATGTTGGGAAGTTCCATTTCCCAGGAATTCGGGCCATTTCGAAGCCGTTAGCAATTTTTTTGCCGAACGGGCTTTTAAGCGCTCGATCCGGACACCGGTTCGAGATTTTTGGGCGAAAAATCCAATAAATCGGGGGGGGGGGGATATTGCTAAATAACCACGTTGGCGCTAAATTTTAGGGAACTAGCGTTATTAAGCGTTCGGAGTGGTGGGAAGTGAGGAATGATTTTAATACATTAAAATAATGATTTAATGACTATTGCTAATGCGTTGGTAAGCTAGGTTAACGATTCAGTTACAGTTTTGGAATGTAAATATTATGGACGCATCGGTTGGATGAGTTGTGTTGGCAACTTCCGGTGTCGTACGTGCTGGCATGTTTTGTTCGGGTGCCACTTATTCACTTCGAAGTATGTGAGTTTCAGATGCTCGATCGAGCTATGAAACAAGCTGGCTGTCTACAAGGGATACCAAAACCCGCTGTAGACATGCGGCCATACAGGAGCGGTCGAGGTCCGAATTTTGAGGTGCCTGATGCCTTAAATTTGCTGAGCGACGAGGTGCAACAGTGGAATACTTGGCAAGAAATGTATGGTAGCCTTGTATCGCTCAAGGACAACGGCACCAGTACTGAGGAGTACCTGCAGTGGTTTCTCAAGGTGACGCGCACGAGGGTGAATCGCCCTTCCCAAGTGAGGACCAAATCGTATGCGCCACGCGAGGTCTATGACCAGTTCTGGGCATTGAGAATTGTAAGTCAACCTAGTGTTGTTTCAATATTTATTTGCGCACCTTCTCGACCATGCCTGAAATGATGACGGTGATTTTTCTATGCATGTTTTTTAGGTTGACCAGGGCACTGAGGTGTTCAAGCAGCTCGAGCGGTTTGACTGGTATGTCGCGCATGCGCCTGACAGTCTCAAGAGCTCCATTGAGAGGTACAAGACTGATCTTCACAACTTTAGTGTTGCGTACCGGGGTTACCAAGGGGAGCCGTCTAGTCGCTTGCCTCCTGACGCGTACGATTCTGTGCCCCAGAGTGTGGTGTGGGAGCTGTCAAGTCGCTTGCCTCCTGACGCGTCTTTGCCCCAGAGGGAATTCTGGGAGCCGTCTAGTCGCTTGCCTCCTGACACGTACGACTCTCAGCGCCAGAGTCAGGTGACCTAAGTAGGAATCCAGGCCTCGCGTCCAAGCATCCGGTCGGATAAAGGACAAGCGACAAAGCCATTGAGGCCGAACAAGCGGGATTGGATCGACCGGCACTACTTCGGGCCTGAGCCTGTCGATTCAACAGACTTTCCTCTTGGAACATTGCTAGGTCACGCGGATGTGAGAATGTTGGCACCGGAGACATATATTTCAAATTTCGTCATGAACGCTTATATAGATCTGCTCCAGATTAGAGAGCTACGTTATAACCAGTGCGAAGATTTGAAGCTTAACATGCATCCCACTTACTTTGTCACATTAATGGTGACCAGCATGAGGGAGTTAACAGAATGGAGGAGGCGAGGGGCAGGCAAGGGTAAGTGGAAACCATCTGGAAACGTATTAGGCTTGTTGAACGCAGACTATCAATGTCACGCTGCTCATGCGAACCTTGTCATGATACCTTGCCATCATGAAAACCACTGGTTCCTATTAGTTCTCCATCCAGCGAACAAACATGTCAACATATACGATAGCCTAAGGGAGGACTCTCCTGGGCGGTCGCTGGCACAGATGTATAGCGAGTACATCACTGCAGTGGTTAGTTTTTATCGGTTGACCTTGGCTCATAGTATATTCTTATTGTAACATAGGCTTGATGACCTTTTTAATTGTTGGATGCAGACTACTATCTTCTCGCTAGCGTGCCGAGATTATTCGGGGGAATCCATCACCAGGAATTCGACGGTAGAGCCTTGGACGGTCGTGATGATACAGGACCGACCAAAGCAATATAACAGTCACGATTGCGGGATTTACGTCCTCAAGTACATGGACTACATTGCTCGCTCGGAGGTGCTCAGATATACGTCGTGGACTAGGAAGGCTGCCTTGACGTTTAGGTATAGGATAGCCTGGGAGCTGAAAAAGAATGAAGCTAGATGCCTTCATTACCATTATCCTAACTAGCGTGACTAAGGTGCAATGAGAAAAGAACCCCTTAAACAAAATGTACATGTATTTTCGTAAGCTATGAATTTGGCGATAAAGTGTGCGCGAATATGCCTTTTATAGGAAAACCAAATATATTATTTGTCTCCATTTTCGCCGAAATTCTTACGAATGGGCTAACTAGCGTGCCTGAGGTGCAATGAGCGAAAAAAAAGTGACAAAAAAAATTACAAGATTTTTCGGAAGCTATGAATTGGGCCCTAAAGTGTGCCCGAATAGGCCCTTCATAGGAAAACCCAAAAAATAACGTGTCTCGTTTTTCGCCGAAATTCCTACGAATGGGCTAACTAGCGTGTCTGAGGTGCAATGAGCGAAAAAAAAGTGACAAAAAAATTACAAGATTTTTCGGAAGTTATGAATTGGGCCCTAAAGTGTGCCCGAATAGGCCCTTCATAGGAAAACCCAAAAAATAACGTGTCTCGTTTTTCGCTGAAATTCTTACGAATGGGCTAACTAGCGTGCCTGAGGTGCAATGAGCGAAAAAAAGTGACAAAAAAAATTACAAGATTTTTCGGAAGTTATGAATTGGGCCCTAAAGTGTGCCCGAATATGCCCTTCATAGGAAAACCAAAAAATAACGTGTCTCGTTTTTCGCCGAAATTCTTACGAATGGGCTAACTAGCGTGCCTGAGGTGCAATGAGCGAAAAAAAGTGACAAAAAAAATTACAAGATTTTTCGGAAGTTATGAATTGGGCCCTAAAGTGTGCCCGAATAGGCCCTTCATAGGAAAACCCAAAAAATAACGTGTCTCATTTTTCGCCGAAATTCTTACGAATGGACTAACTAGCGTGCCTGAGGTGCAATGAGCGAAAAAAAAGTGACAAAAAAAATTACAAAATTTTTCGGAAGCTATGAATTCGGCCCTAAAGTGTACCCGAATAGGCCCTTCATAGGAAAACCCAAAAAATAACGTGTCTCGTTTTTCGCCGAAATTCTTACGAATGGGCTAACTAGCGTGCCTGAGGTGCAATGAACCAAAAAATTTACAAGATTTTTCGGAAGCTATGAATTGGGCGCTAAAGTGTGCGCGAATAGGCCCTTCCAAAAATATAATTCTCAACAAGTCATAGAATTAAATAAAAGAAGAATAAAAATTATTTGCAGTGTAATTGTTGGAAAATTTGTATAATGTAAAATTACCAAAATAGCCTCCGATGAGCGGCAAATTACCGAAATGCCCCCGGGGGTTCATTATCACCCTAACGCCCCAAATCAGCTTCGAAACAACCTTTCAGGTGCTTTGCTTACATTTCTGGACTAAGCAGTCATTTGAAAAACAACCTTTCAGGGGTTCATTATCTCTTGTTTGCACTTTGGCAAAATCTAGCTCTAGCTATTTTTTATAAATTCGTGAAAAACTGTCTAATTAAGTTTTCACCTTTAGCGACATTTAATCCCCGCGAATCGGCTTCAAATCAGCCTTTCAGGTGCTGTGCTTACATTTATGGACTGAGAAGTCCTTCGAAAAACTTGACACCGTAAAATTACCAAAATACCCCTCTCGGGGTGACAATTACCAAAATGCCCCTGGCATCAGGAAAAATCTCAAAATTGCTTTAAAATGTTATTTTAAGCTTCCTGACTTCATTCTTGATCTAAAAAGTATTTACTGGATTTTTCGCCCAAAAATCTCGAACCGGTGTCCGGATCGAGCGCTTAAAAGCCCGTTCGGCAAAAAAATTGCTAACGGCTTCGGAATGGCCCGAATTCCTGGGAAATGGAACTTCCCAACATCCTAGGGTTCTCAAAAAAGTTTCGCGCGAAATCGTGCTAGCTTGATATTTTAAATTACACTGCGAAGTTACAAGATTGCGCGTATCAGTTAACCCGTTTCCAGAGTTTGGAAAATCTGAAATTTTTACCTGATACGGATCTTTTAGAAATAACCAGGGTCTCTTGTTTGTACTTTGGCAAAATCTAGCTCTAGCTATTTTTTATAAATTCGTGAAAAACTGTCTAATTAAGTTTTCACCTTTAGCAACATTTAATCCCCGCGAATCGGCTTCAAATCAGCCTTTCAGGTGCTGTGCTTACATTTATGGACTGAGAAGTCCTTCGAAAAACTTGACACCGTAAAATTACCAAAATACCCCTCCCGGGGTGACAAATTACCAAAATGCCCCTGGCATCAGGAAAAATCTCAAAATTGCTTTAAAATGTTATTTTAAGCTTCCTGAGTTCATTCTTGATCTAAAAAGTATTTTACGGATTTTTCGCCCAAAAATCCCGAACCGGTGTCCGGATCGAGCGCTTAAAAGCCCGTTCGGCAAAAAAATTGCTAACGGCTTCGGAATGGCCCGAATTCCTGGGAAATGGAACTTCCCAACATCCTAGGGTTCTCAAAAAAGTTTCGCGCGAAATCGCGTTAGCTTGATATTTTAAATTACACTGCAAAGTTACAAGGTTGCGCGTATCAGTTTACCCGTCTCCAGTATTTGGAAAAATCTGAAATTTTTACCTGATACAGATCTTTTAAAAATAACTAGGGTCTCTTTTTTGCACTTTGGGAAAATCTAGCTCTAGATATTTTTTATAAATTCGTGAAAAACTGTCTAATTAAGTGACAAATAAATAAAGAAAGGAGGGGTGGGGGCCAAGGGGGGGGGGGGGAGGAAGGTTGACCGGAGGAGGGGTGGGGGGGGGGAGGAGGGGTGGGGGCCATGAGGCCGTGATTGTTGACCGGGGGGAGAAGGGGGAGAAAAAAAAGGACAAAAAAAGGACAAACCCAATCGCAAGACTTTCTTGCGATTGGAATTTTTTTCAATAATTTCAATCGCAAGAAAGTCTTGCGATTGGGTTTTTCCTTTTTGGGCCAATCGCATGACTGAGCAGCGATTGGGTGGGAGAAATTTTTTTTCCCACCGGTCGATGTGTATCGAACCCCATATATATATATATATATATATATATATATATATATATATATGGTGCGCAAACTATATGGGTCTGGAGTGTCATGGGTTGTCATGGCTATCGTGTGAGTGTAGATAGAGATGTCAAAGGGCCGGGCTTGGGCCGGCCCAGCCCAAGCCCATCGGGCCTGCTGTCGGGCCGGGGCCAGGCCAGTGGGGCTGCCAACCGGGCCGGGCCGGGCCTGCCGAAGGGAAACCTAGGCCCAGTCCAGGCCCTGGCCCTAGGCCCAATATCTAGGGCCGGGCTTGGGCCGTGCCCGGGCCCAATTTTTTTTCTTCTTGTTATTCAATTTTAAATTTCATCTCTAGCCTCTAGGCAATATTCACAATTTAACGAACCTAATCTTTATCCTTTTATTTCATTATAAGTAATATACATATGTATGTATGTATATAATAATAATATTTGTTAGCCATTATATTTTTTATTATATGTTAAACCTGTTCATACTCTTCTTGGTGAGCTTTATTCATAAAATCTTATCACATTACAATTTATATAATATAATAATAAATGTGTTCATAGGCCCTCCTCCTTTTATCCGGGCTTGGGCTGCTTGTAAACAAACAGGCGAAGTTACCTATTTTTTTATATATACGAAAAAATATATATCTTGCTTGTAAAAAATTATTTTATATATATGGAAAAAAAGTATATTTTGTGAAAAAATTTATTCTTAAAACTTTAACAATCAAAATAATAATGCATGTCTATCCAAAATATCAGCAATCAAAGATCAAGAAATCTGCAACGTCAACCAAAAGGATCAAAAGAGGAAAATAAAAACAAATTACCTAATCATCCGGAAGTATTTCAATATCCGAGTCACTGCTCTTCCTATCATCAATCGGTTTATCTTGCTCGCGGTAATTCGCATCAAGATAATCCTTCCAACATACACATAGCTCGAGCGACTCGGGGTTAAGACGACTCCTCCTGTCATCCAAAACCCTCCCGCTTGCTGAAAATGCCGACTCTGAAGCAACCGTGGAGGCTTGCACTGGCAGTACATCCCGTGCAATTTGGGATAAAGTTTTATACATGTTTTGATTTTGTTTCCAAAAATTTAACAAATTAAAATTAACCTGTTCTTGCCTTGATAAATCAAAATAATGATCAGTATTTGAATATACACCAATCTCATTAAAAGAGGAAAAATTATACGAACCTCCCGAATTAGAAGTACCTTCACCTGGTAGTTGTCTTGCTACTAGATGTTCAAAGCCTTGAAGGTATGGCGCATAATACCTCTCAGCAGTGGATGATGATGTAGCTCGCCCGCGCACGTCAGCAGAATTACGATAGAGGTTGAACAAGTCCTCAAACCTCTTGCTCACTTTTGCTGTGAGCAAGGTTGTGTCCTCTGCTGTGTAGTGCATTAATTTCGATATCTCATGTATCGAGGCGTTCACGCCATGCAACTTTAACCTAGGATCTAAACAAGTAGCCACAGTAAAAATAGCAGGCAGTTTACTCCAATATTTATTAAATTTTTGATCCATCACTTGTACTATTTCCCTAAAGGGTCCTATATATCTCCATTTTGTTAACATTGTAGCCATCTTCAGAATTTCTATTACAGCGAGAGGAGAGGTGGGATAGTACGTACCAGACAATAAATTGGTAGACGTGTAGAATACCTCCAAAAATTCAGCTAGGTATGTGGCCATCTGCCATTCCTCTTGAGTTGGCAAGCCGGCTGGGAACTGGGTTAGTAGAAAAATGCGTGTAGACTTCTCGGTATGCCAGAATGTGTAAAAGCATGTGGTATGTAGAGTTCCACCTGTGGACCACATCTGTAACTGCTCTCCTGCGAGGCATATTATATTGAACACACAACGTTTTAAATTGTTGTGTTCTCAAACTCGAGCCATTAACATACGCTGTCATACCCCTCAGTTTGAGCAGAATATCTCCTGCAGCAGCTAAACCATCTTGAACAATTAAATTAATAATGTGACAAACACAACGAACATGAAATACTTCACCATGAAGTACAGGTTGAAGCGTTTCCTTTAAAGTTGCAACATCAGCTTTATTATTAGAAGCATTATCAAAACTAACACTCATAATCTTATCCTTAATTTTAAATGTGTTGCATGCTTTTAATATAAGAGTAGCAATGTTCATTCCATCGTGCGGATAAGGGAAGTGCTCGAAAGCGATGATTCTCTTGTGCATAACCCAATCTGCATCAATCCAATGAGCGGTCACACAAGAATAACTAACAAAAGTATAAGGAGATTGCCAAATATCAGAAGTAAGACTAACTTTACCGTCAAATTTATCGAAATAATCGATAAGGCGTCCTTTAGCAGCCTTGTACTGTCGGAGTGCATCGGATCTAGTTGTGTTTCTAGTAACCTTTTTGTACAAAGGTTGGACGTATGTGTTCATATATCTAGAGTACTTAGGATTATCGGCAAAAGAAAAAGGTTGTTCATCATGAATAACAAATTCAGCGAGACCGTCTCTTTGCTCTCGCTGATTATAAACAAATAACTTACCGTCAAAAGATAACTGCGTTTGGGTAGGTTCGACGTGGCCTTGTCGAGGTGCACACCCAGGGTAATGCCTGTTAAGATGTCCATTACCACTACCGGTCGAAAATAATTTAAGACAGTACTTACATCGAGCTTTTCGGGTGTTGTCCACCGTAACTACGTCGAAATGATTCCAACACTCGGCTTTCTTCTTTTTCCCCTTCTGGACTTCTGGCACGTTATCGGAGGCATTGCTCGGCCCTTCTTCATCATGACCAGGCATAGGGTTGAGATTATGCCACTGAGTAGTAGCTTCGCCAACCGAGCTGCGTCCTTGACTATAATGCGGGGGGTCTTCATCAGGCGTGTATTCAAAATCTGGAATGTTTTGATTGAACTCCCAATTGGCTTGGGTATCTATCATAGAGCCTGTACTCATTCGTCCACGAACGAATGGTTGTGTTGGTGCTTGGATTGGTGTTTGTGATGGCCGTGGCGCTGGCGCTTCTGCTGGTGGTGGTGCTTGCGATGATGATGATTTCTTTCGTGATGACGTTACACGCCTCATTTTCTTCAATATTCCAGCCATATTTCACGCTAAAATTTGTAAAAGTAACTAAATACACAAGTATAAGAGTAGTAATAAGAAATAACAATTAAAAGAATGAACGAGTAACAAATATTAGAGAGTTAGTAATTAAAAAGAATTTAGCAAGACTAGTAATTAATAAACAAGAGTACTAATTAGTAAATACTAGTAGTAATTAAAAGAATGAACGAGTAACAAATATTAGAGAGTTAGTAATTAAAAAGAATTTAGCAAGACTAGTAATTAATGAACAAGAGTACTAATTAGTAAATACTAGTAGTAATTAGCAAGAGTAGTAATTGGAGAGGAAAATAGTAGCAAAGCTTGTTGTGAGAATAAGAAGAGAGTAAGAAGATTGGTGTGAAAAATTAGAGAGAAATGGTGTGAATTTATAGATTTTAGAAACTTCACAAAAGACCAAAATACCCTTACAAACTATCCGTTTATAGTTGTTGGGGAGGGTAAAAGTGTAAAGGAGTTGAAAAATATAGGTTAGACTAAAATACCCCCCAAACTAGCCGTTATATAGCTGTTGGGGGGGTAAAAGTGGAAGTTTGGAAAAGGGGGAGAAGAAAGGGGGGGAAAAGCAAAAGATTCAAAAAATGTGGGGCCAAAACCCGGGCCGCAGACCGGGCCAGGTAACAGGGCCGAAACCGGGCCAAGCCCGGGCCGAAATAGGGCCGAAACCGGGCCGAAACCGGGCCGGGCCAAAACCGGGCCAAAACCGGGCCGGGCCGGGCCGTTTTTCCAGATTCTTCAGGCCTGGTCCAGGCCCAGGCCCCAGGCCCTATGTGTGCGGGCCTCTACTGTTCATCCACGGGGCCGGGCCAGCCCGGGCCAGAACCGGGCCGGGTCGGGCCAGCCCGCGGGCCGCCCGGCCCGTTTGACAACTCTAAGTGTAGACTGCCGAGTGTATGAACGATTGCGGTGTATGCGCGTCGCGGGCATCGGTGTGACGGCATGGGTTGCCCAAGCAGCCATATATACATCTGTGTGTAAGCTACGTGTTTGGGTGCGTGGGTATATTATGAGAAAGTGTACAGAATAGCCAAGTAGGTATGAGTTATTAACGGGTTATGTGGGTGAGTGTTGTTGGTGAGTATAAACAGGGAGGAGTAAGAAAGCTGTGTAAAAAATGGGTATGCCGTGAGGATTATTAGTGTAATATGATGTGGGTGTTGGAAATCTTATGGTAACAGGCATGATAATTCGGTAGAAGATGCGGGTACATGCACTAAACATGGGTAGGTGTACAGGTTGGTGGAGTGTGAGGTAAATGGATGAGAGGTGAAAAACATGGAATGTGGTGCATATATTTGTGTAGGTGTAGACCAAAGAAATGGGTACCTGTGTGTATATTAATGTGAGAAGTGGTCTTTGAGCATGAGTTTGGCAAGAGGAAACCTTGCGGCTGTAGCTTGTAAATGGTGATGAGGAGTTACAGTAATGGGTTATTGGAATTTGGGAGTAGATGTAAAGTATAAGTGAGTCATATGAGTGTAAGTGGTTTGAGTATGTGTATGAAGGTGTAGATTTAGTGTGTTAATAGAGTGAATTGTAATGTGCTAGGGGTGAAAGGGAAGTTGTGTGAACAGTAGCTGTGTGTTCTGGGTTTGGACAGGAGAAGAAGATAATGAACAGTAGTTGTGTTCTGCGTGAACAGTACACTGTGCTTGCACAGTTGTACCACATGGCTGTTAGGTATCATAAACTTGTCAAAAAATGTTGAAACTTTACAGAAAGGATCATAGGATAATAATAGAATTACTGTTAACATTTCATATTTTTCTGATATCATATGTATTTTTAATATTTTTGGCAAGCTTAGATTTGTAAAATTCTTTTGGAGCCCTCACACCCATGGAAATGTTTTGGAAAAATTAGAATAATTGTTTTATGTTATAAATACATTCTAGTTTAAGTTTGGTAATTTTTAGAGTTGATTTGCTATAATTTCTGTATCGCATTATTTTTAGCAAAACTAATATTTGAAAAATAGTTTTAATGCTTCTTAATTTCTGATTTAAATTCATATGATTTTTATACATATTTTAAAGTTGTTACAAAAATTATGGGACTTTATTTTCAGCTAAAAGCAATTTTGGCAATTTATGGGTTTTTATTGCATTTAAAGAAATTATTTTAGTTCAAAAATATTCAAAAAAATTAGAAAATTCATATCTTGACTTTTATTAATGATTTAAGCCATAAAAGTGTTTTAGTGTATATTATTATAAATTTTAGAGTGTCATTACACATTAACGAGTGTACGGGATTTTCGGATAGGTTGGCCGCGTGCAAGGCGCGCTTTGAGTTGAGCGATTTCGAAGTTATAAGTGCGCATGTGATGGGTAATTGATATTAGGTTTATAGTAATGTAGAATAGATTGTATTCTAACAAATGGATTGTCAATCTAGGTTTATTCAGAGAATATTGATCGAGGTTTGGTAGCATTGCGTAGCTATCCGTGTAAGTACTCTTGTCATATTCCTCCACATACCCTATTTTCCGTTTATCTATATGTATAAATGAATTGTTCCAATTAGAAGCTTTAAAGCCTTTTTCATGCTACTGTTTTTGTGTAAATTGTTTGATGAGAAAATGCATAAAAACGCCACGGAATGTTTTCTATGAGTAGTGTTTTAAAGTTGGCTTATGTTGAATGAGATGGTATTTCTGGCTCGGTTGTTGCGCCCCATATCTACGGGGGAAAGTTGGATTGTTGGGTCCTGGTCAACGGGACGATACGTTGACGCACAGTACTGTTGCTCGTGGTGCACCCTTGCGTCCACATATGTATCCCGGATGAAGGAGGGATTGTGTGCCCTAGTCAGGGGGGCGCATACCCTGACCAAATAATGTTCATCCCAGGTGGAGTAGGGATTGTGGGCCCTAGTCAGGGGGGAACGTACGTTGACCGCAACATAACCATGTTATGATGAACTATGATAGTTGTTAATGAGCCTACTTGATGTCAAACTTCATTTCTGAGAAGCTTGGATGAATTGCTTTCATAAAGTAGATATATGTATAGTATCTCTGGTGAAAATGTTTACCAGTTTTAAATTGAAGAAAACCATTGCATGTTTCATGTTTTTATGAATCCCAAAACTATTTTAGGGATATGGTATGTGTACTTACTGGGCCCCAAGCTCACCCCTTTTTATAAATGTTTTCAGGCGATCAACTAGATGAACATGAGTATTACGAGGGAATTGAGAATGAAGCTGCAGGAGATGTTCATTAGGAAGTTGTTTAAGCCCTTGAGAAATTGTAGAACTGCCAGTTGTTTATTTGAATTGTTCGTAGCTTAATTTTAGGAGGTTTTTTAAAATAAATGCTATCGGTCTCTATGGAGGATTTCAGTATAGATGAATTGACGAAAGAGTTGTAAGGGCATCTTTAGAAATTCATGTTATGGTGTTAGTTAATGTATGATTTTAAAATTGTGTACAGGTTTTAGTGAGTAAGGCCTGGCAGAGCCCTAAATTGGAGTCTATTAGGTCTGCGGCCGGTCACGTGCCTAGCTCGCGGGCCTGCCCGTGGGTTCGGGTCATGACACCATTGCCAGAGGGAGAAACCATCATGACATTTGAATTTCTCAACCCCATATTTTGGACTGGTCAACTTTATTAATCGTAAAAAAAGAAAGTATTAGTTGAAGAATCAGATGAAATCACACCATTTGAAACCAAAAACCTTCATAGGAATACTACAAGTTGACTCATTATTTTATTGTCTTCACCTCCCATACATCTCATTCTTTCAAGTGATCCATTTCACTTCTGTATAAAAGCAATCAGACTCCAAACTTAATAAAAAATGGTGGATGGCTTTTGTCAATTAGAATTCAATCCAATTGCAACATTGACCCCAAAAACCACAAGGATGAAGATGCTTTGATCTGTGTTCTACTTTTGATCAATCTATATTTAGGACTAGGAGTGAGCACAATACTGTTCAATATGACTCGAACCGTTCAAATCGATGAAATCAAACCGATTCAATGCGAACCATTTAGAAATTTCAACGGTGACGGTTTCACATTTCTCAAACCGGCCTCGGTTAGGTTCGGTCACATATCACTTTTTTAAAACCGATTATAAATCAAACCTAACCGACCTATCATATATTAACTTATATGTGGTAACAACCATTGATAATTTTTACATACATAGTACTAAGTAAATTAAAAAAAAATAAAACCTTAAAAGTTAAAAAAAATGGTTAAATAAACTTTAGTACCCCAAAAGTACGCGAAAGTCTCACTTGAGGACCTAAATTTTCAATTTTTACAATTAAAGGTCTCGCATTTCAATTACGCCATTAGTAAGTATTTTTGTCCAAATCCCTAACTTGAAACAAATCCGTCAGAGGCAAAATCGTTTGCCCAGGTTTGGTTTTTTTCTCTTATCTCTTTTAAAATTTTTCACTTCTTCTTCAGAACAGACACTCATCTCCCCCCCCCACCTCCGGTTTATCACCCACCCCATTGCCCAAGCCCCACCCATCGCCAGAACACACACACACACACACACACACAAACCCTCAAAACTCTGTCATACATGCACAGATGCACACAAACGACATATACAGGCGCGTGCACGCACACATACACGACATGCACATAGTCCTGCAAAGACAATTTTAGAATCCGTAACAAATCTCGACCGATATGGTTGTAAAATAAAGGCAATTGGTAACTCTGTAACAAATCTCATCCGATTTGGCAAGGTTATTGATGCCAAGAAAGTGGGTTCGTACTCGATGTGAAGGTGCCATAGGAATGCAGTCCGAGTCAGATGCCAAGTATGCTGATGTGGGACACAGCAATGGTGGAGCAATGACAGAGACCAAGAGCTTTCCAGACAGAGCTTGAGGATGGCAGTGTTGTAAGGGTGATGGCGCGAGGTAAATACACGACGACAATCACTGTCCGCTGCTTAGGTCCATAGTCGAGTTCTTGTATGTTTTTCTTTCTAGAATTCTAAAGTTGGAAAGTGAATGTGAGAAAATGTCTGAAAAATGTGAAGTCCTCAAATGAATTCTCAAGACCCCTATTTATAGAGGTTGAGATGATAATGTCATCAAGCGACACGTGGAGCTCCCCGGGAGTGACACATCACCGAGGGTCCACAGATGCTGGTAGGAGTGAGTACCCAACCGTTTAAATCGATTTGAACCGCTCAAATCGAACCAATCCAATCCAAACCATCCAAAGATCTTAACGATTTGATTTTACATTTCTAAAACCGACCTTGTTTGGTTTGGTTCACGGTTCACATTTTTTAAACCGATTCCAAACCGACCTATGATATATTAATTATTTTTTAGTAATTTTCATTGATAATTTCACATATATGGTACTAAGAAAATCCAAATAAACAAATATTGAAAGTTAAAAGAAAAGAAAGTAATGAGAACACTTATAACACAAAATTTCCGTGACAAATATGTATTCTATATTTACTCATTCTTTTTCATACATCTATAAGCACTTATATATCAATAACAAGATTATATGCAATTTAGGAAAAAATATAATTTTAATTTTAATTATTATTAGATCCAATAGTAGTGTGCAAAGGAACAATGTTTTTAAGTGAGTGCAAACCGTTTAAACAGACCAAACCGATAATGTTTGGTTTGGTTTAGTTCACAATTTTCTAAACCGAGGGGTAACGGTTCGGTTTGCAGTTTGACCCTCAAACCGAACCGTAGTCACCTCTAGGTGCTGGTGCTCTACGGACTGTCAAACTGCATATTCACCTGGCCTGCTCCTTACAGCGTCGCTCTGTCTGTCTGAAAAGACTGGCTCTTCCAGTGCCGATGAGGCCAGAGAATCCCTTGATCTTGCCACTAGTCCAAGGCTCTTATAGAGTCACACAAGGCGTCGAGAGACGCCGAGGACTTGTCAGCGGTGGGGAAGACCTGACGCACGACTGTCAGGTAGACTAGGCGCAATGCCCTCCGGAGACATGCGTCAGTCACGAATTGACCCGAGGGTCATAGTCCCTAGGGGTGCCGATGAAAGTCCCCAGTGTCGAAGCACATAGGTTTGTCACGCAGACACCCTATAGGAGATAGTGTCCCGGAGGAGTCACCTATCCTGCGGATGAGTCCTTGCTAAAGCACTCGAAGCGTGCCAAAGTAGTGTCCCGAAGGAGTCGCCTACTTGACGGGCTGAGGTAGCATATCGGAGGAGCCATCTACCTGGTATAATATAAGTTAAAAGTCCCTGACGAAAATAGTGTCCCGGAGGAGTCGCCTAACCCCGCAGCGAATCCTTGTGCCGGAGCACTCAGAGCGCGCTAAGGCAGTGTCCAGGAGGAGTCGCCTACCTGACGGGCCAAGGTAGCATCCCGGAGGAGCCGTCTACCTGGCGGAAGAAGAGTCTTTATGCTAGAGAACTTAGAGCTCTCTAGCGGAGATAGTGTCCAGGAAGAATCGCCTATCCTCGCGTGTGAGTCCTTGTGCCGGATCACTTGGAGCACACCAAGGTAGTGTCCCGGAGGAGTCACCTACCCGATGGGCCGAGGTAGCATCCCGGAGGAGCAGTTTTGTAACATCCCGGAATTTTCCGGAACGTTAACGCTCAATCGATCAGTTCACTAAAACAATAATTCCTCAAACTCAAACAAAATAAATACTACCAATCTGTCAGAGCAACTATTCATCAATCAAATTATACTCTCAATCAACTGTCGTAATTGAAATACCAAATCTAAGTTTAAGAAAATGTAAACAAAGACGTTTCACCCAAGCAGGGGTTCTAATGACCAAAACTAAAACTAAATTCCTCTTTCCTGCGCTCGGATCTATTCCACACCCAATGCGATCTATTGTTCGATATTACCTGCGGAAAGGAAGTCAAAGGGGAGTGACCTTTTGAGAGCTCAGTAAGGTCGCTCAAACAAATAAAATTACGAAATAATTTACGAATACAAAACAATGATGGTTTTGTTCAAAGGAACAATTCGATCAGATGTCAATATGATTTTCAGATGCGATGCAAACAATCAATCACAGATACACCGGCTAGTCCAATAAGGTACTAGCCCACACCAACACACCGGCTAGTCCGTTAAGGTACTAGCCCACACCAGTACACTGGCTAGTCCATCAAGGTACTAGCCCACACCAATATCCTCCAACATACACCAACTCCCGCCAAACATACCAATGCACAATCTCATGTCAATATGCAGAATGACAACAATTCGTTCATACAATGATTTAATCGATGCACAACGAGAAATAAACACAGAGCATCGAATATGATTTCCAATAAACGCTTAAGGCTCAAGAAAGGGTATTAAAGGCAAATAACGCATTCGCATGTTAGATGTTGGTCCACATTGGTCGTTCAAAAGACAGGTGGATGTCGTACTAGTATGTTGTGTCATTCACAACTATATTACGGGTGTGGATCCGAATGACCAAATTACTCGAGATCTTATTTGAGAGATAGAATCTCAACGGCAAAGTGGACGAGAACAAACACGACGAGAGCCAACTCAACGGGAGGAGAGGGAAGAACATAGAGAATGGGCAACGAAAAGAGACCATATAACAAGGGAAATGTGGAATGATTATCTTAGAAGGGGGGAAAATGTTTAGGAATCCGTTTTTAACTTTTATGTTGTGACTTTTTTATTGTACTTGTTTTTTTGCTAAGAATATGAACGTAAATTGGACAAGGTCGTTGTATCGTTTACAAATGACTTAATCATGTTTATACTATTTTCTTTTTATAGACAGTCTTTAGCAAAGGACCATAGGTAGTTTTATCATTTTCCGGTGTCGTCCAAACAACGAAAAATGAATTTCAGGAAAATATTTTCAAAAGAATTGCTTTTTCGGAAAGCATTTTCTGAAAAACGTTTTCCATGAAACAAACAGGGTTTAAACCTACATACATGACAACTAAGAGCTAAAACGAGATAGATACGCAAAAGCAATCAATAGAAATACACCAATTAATAGTCTTTCCACCCCAACCGTTGAATTTAGTGACATGTCCCATAAAGTGTTCCTAAACTCTTTCATGTGTGCATAGCACGCATGCGGCAGTAACCAGTTATCCAACCTGCTTCGTGACAGTGACACTCGTAAAACTCAGGAAGTTGAAAAACCTGCTTATTTTTGCTCAAAAGATGACTGACAACACGACGAACAGAGATGCGTAGAAAAAGTCACTGAAGTGTCCTTAATGCCAATTGGTGGCATGCACACTTTCACACACAGCCTGGTTTGATTGCTATAAATAATCTGACGTTGACAATAAATCTATAATTCCTGTTTTCATTTTGATGTTCTGATTAACAGCCTGCTTGTAAGTTTCGGGTACGAGTTTAGGATGGAAGCGAAAACTATTTTCGTGTCGTGCTTTTGTGGTTCCAGCTGCGGCGATTATTGGGACATCAAAATACACAAGACAAAAGTTTAGTTCTATAACCAACTTAATGCTAATCAAAGATTGAAGGAACCGGAATTTTTTTAGAAATTCTACTATTGCTTGCAAAAATACTTCACAACGTTTTAGTGCAATCTCAAATTTGTACAAACTGGCACGAAAATCTTCCACTGCTCCTGCTCTCAGCTTCTGATAAACATTAGTCTCTACCGATCGAAACATCAGACGGAAGAGTGGTCGCCATCATCTGATACCTTCTCACTGCGCTTGTAACTCGAGAGATATTTGTCGTTCCCGAGGAGGGGGGCAGCGTCATACTCGGCCCCCACCTTCTTGTCTTTATGGCCTTCGAGAGGGTTGCAGCGGCGTAGAATCTGCAAAACCTCCTTCATGGAAGGCCTACTAGAAGGCAATGTGCTGGTGCATATGAGCCCCAGCTTCAACACTTTAGTCATCTCGTCCACGTAACATGGCTCCTCAATCTCCTTATCCAACAGGTCTCCAACGGATTTCCCCTCTCCGTAGTGCTTCCATGCCCATTCCGCGAGGCTGGTGTGCTCAGCTCCGTCGCTAGGCTCTCTTCCCGTCACCAGTTCCAGTAGTACAACTCCAAAGCTATAAACATCGATCTTTTCGTTCACTTTTGTTGTGTAAGCATACTCTGCAGGCAAGATCACAAAACTTTGAAACTCACGAATCCAAGTTTTTGATTCAAATCAAATATAGAGTTTAGAGGCTGAAGTGCTCTTACCAGGAGCCATGTAACCGAATGAGCCAGCAACAGAGGACATGGTGTCAGGCTCACCGCGCTTGGCTAATATCTTGGCCAGGCCAAAATCTGCTATTCTCGCGTTGAACTCCGAGTCCAGCAAGATATTGCTAGACTTCACATCTCTGTGGATTATTGGCGGAGTGCAGTCGTGGTGCATGTAGCAGAGGCCCTGCGCTGCTCCGACCGCAATTTGCAGTCTCCTCGGCCAATCCATTGCAACATGATGCACCAAATTACTCATATACGGCGCTGTTCTCTTCTTCCCATGTAGCCATTTATCAAAACTCTGGTTTTCCATGTACTCATACACAAGGAGTTTCGAGTTCTCGCTCGAGATACAACACAATAGCTTCACTATATTGGAATGCCGAATTGTTCCCAGTATCTGGACCTCGGCCAGAAATTCTCTCTCAAGGGAGTGCTCTAACTTTCTGTTACTCCAAATCCTCTTTACAGCAACATATTCACCGGTTCTTCCGATGGCAATCTGATATACCTTCCCCGAGCCACCACTCCCAATCATGTTATTTTCGATCAAACTCGACAAAATGTTCACCTCAGTGAAATCCAACCTCTGAAATGAGGTCAACTTCCACGTCTCGATATCTCGTCTATGCTTCTTCTTCCGGTAGTCTCTAACCACAAACAAGGTCAAGACAACAGTGACTAGGAAAACAGCGATTGCAAGGACTAGAATCACGGCAAGAGTTTTCGATGACAATTTGTCCGAATTGGAGTTTTTGGCGACACAACTTCGAACGCTTGAAAGAAGGTTAGTGGCACAAAGATTGGGATTGTTCAAGAAACTGTTTTCATATGCCATGTTATCAAACTCACTTGGGATTTTCCCCGAAAGTTGGTTGGATGACAAGTTCAAAGAAGTTAGCGGCAAGTGGCCTAATTCAAGTGGAATCTGACCTGAAAATTGGTTTTCGGACAAATCCAGATCAAGGAGGTCTGGCAAAGAACCAATCACGGGTGGAATTGAGCCCGAAAGGTCATTTCTTGCTAGATTTAATGCTGTTAGAGATTTCCATGACAAGATTTGAGATGGAAATTCACCAGAAAATGAGTTCCCATCAAGAACCAGAGTGATGACCTGCGAGAGACCGGACAGTTCCACAGGAATTTTACCTGAAAACAGATTGTTACTAGCCTTGAACACAACCAAACTCGTCCAGGAAGAAACCCCAGCAGGAATTCCACCCGAAAACCTGTTATTACTGATCTCCAACCGTGACATATTCCATGCCAAGTTACTTGGAAGATTGCCGGAAAACAAGTTGTTGCTCAGCATCAAGCTTGACAAATTGAACGAAGTCCACATCCCTGAAGGAACCTCACCCGAAAAGTTGTTGTTATAGAGCTGGACCGTCCGCAAACTAGCACAGTTTCCAAGTGATTTCGGTATCTCCCCTGTCAGATTGTTCGAGAAAGCAACAACACCAGATAAACTCCCTCCCGCGCATAAATTTCCTGGCAACTTTCCAGTGAGTTGATTGTTTGAGACCTCGAACCCCTCCAGCCTCGAATGAAGGCCAAATTCAGGCGGCAATTCTCCACTCAAATTGTTGAAAAATACCCGAAAGATTTTCAGTGTCGGAATTAGGCTTATACTTGATGGAATTCCTCCAGTTAATTCATTTCGAAACAGATTCAAAAGCTCCAACTGTTGTAAACTGCCAAAACTTTCCGGTATCGCGCCAGTCAAATTATTTGCGGAGAGATCAATCTGGGTTAGATTCAACGACTCGATCAACGAAGGGATTGGACCGGATAATCTGTTGTTGTATAACAGTATACTACTTAAATTCTTCAACAGAAACAATCCTGGAGGGATGTTACCGTTTAAGTTGTTCAAACACATATCAAGTTTCTGTAGACCTGATAAATTTCCCAAAGTATCAGGAATTTCCCCGATCAGATTGGCTTCCCTTAGCCACAAGAACTTCAGCCTCTTCAGTTTCCCAAACTCGGGCGGGATTTTCATCGGAGCAAAACCGTTGTAGGCTAAAGTAAGGACCTCCAGATTGGACAAGTTCCCTATTTCTGCAGGGAAAGTGCCATTGAACAGGTTTGAGTGCAAATACAAAGCTTGCAGTCCTGACAGTAGGCCAATCTCAGGCGGGATATCGCCAGTGAAATTGTTGGCATCAAGATCAAGGTAGGTGAGGGTTGAAATACTGTATATGTCAGCTGGGATTAGGCCTATAAAGGCGTTCTGAGAGAGGTCGAGGTACTCGAGTTTCAAGCAGTTGTACAAGGCAGCAGGAAAAGGACCGGAAATGTTGTTGTACGCCAGGACTATGACAGACAGGTTTTTGAGGTCGCAGATGGATGAAGGGATGCTTTGGCTGAAGATTTTGCTCCGTAAGAGTAAACCCGTGACGGTGGTGTTGCTCGTGTCGCAGAGGATTTCGGGCCAGTCGCATGGCGAGGATGCAGAATTCCATGCTTGCAGTGATGCTGGATCACCCCACTGATGTTTGAGGTTGAGCAGGGTGGTCCTTTCGGTGGTCGAGAACTGAGAATTTACTTGGAAGGACAGGATGCTGAGGTTTATGGAGAGGAGAATGAGGAAGGATTTGTCAAATGGTGAGGGCATTTTGCATAGAGGGTGAGCGGGAAGGTGTTTTGCTTGCCGGAAAAGGCTGGGAAAGGTAAGGTTTGGTTTTCAAATTTGGGTTGCTGGTTTATACTCTCTTGTGGACTGAGTGAGTCAGGTATAAGGACAATATGTTATAGGTGATGACCATGCCACTGAAAGTGATGCCAATACGTTGAGTCAACGGCGAAGAGCTACGGATATACACCATTTGGAACTAATCTATGCTGATTTCATGCAGGCCCCCTCCATTTTTCTTCAGAATTTTTGGGTGAACTCTGCATATTTTTTTTTTGACAAAAGTTTGACTTGATCTGTAATAACATTATAAATCTCCAATAAGTTATTGAAGACTAGTATTTTCATCCGTTGGGAGCTGCACCTAACCTAATCGAGTGTTGAAGCTCCTGACTGAATGTGGAGAGCACGCGCAAGGCAGTAATTGAAACGATTACTTTGCCAATACGTTCGAGTCTCATCCACCGTCTCTCCTCCCTAATCAGGGTTTAACGGTAGCGACAAGTCAGCACAACTGTTTCGGTAATTTATTAATTACTCATGGGATTAATGAGTTGCCCAAAAATGATACTCGTATATATAATCTGAATTCCGTTAAAATGTCTCCACCAATACACCCCTCTTGGGCTGAATTGGCTTCAGGGACAAAGTTGAACGGTGGACCAACTCTTTGGACTCCCTCGACTGAACAACCCTAACGTCCATCAAGCCCTTAATCTAGACATCAAGTTCAAAGCCTTCATTATCGACTTATTCTGTTATGCCGCTTTTGAAGTATCTACGAGCCTTGGCGTAACTAGGGGTGATCAGCCCTTTCAGTGTTCCTATACCTAACAACTCTCGACAAAACCACCACCGGAAACATCAAAGATCTCGAAGATTATATCGAGTTTCCAGGACAATATACAGACTTGGCTGAACCTTTGTTCGAAAGACACAGTACGGCCTATAAGATGTTCATAGACACGGCAGCCCACATGGCCAAATCGTCTGGAATCATAGCTAACACGTTTGAATCTCTCGAACCAAGAGCAGTTAAAGCAATATCCGAAGGACTATGCGTTCCAGACGCGCCAACTCCACCGGTTTATTATGTTGGACCTTTGATTGCTAGTAATGATCAAACCAGTGATGAGCAGGGGTGTTTGAGTTGGCTTAGCTCACAACCGAGTCAAAGCGTTGTGTTCCTGTGCTTTGGTAGCATGGGATTGTTCAAGGCAGAGCAGGTAACGGAGATGGCAATAGGGTTAGAAAACAGCGGTCACAGGTTCTTGTGGGTGGTGCGTACACCACCCACAGATGATCAGGCCAAGCACCCTTCAGCACTACCGGCACCCTTCAAAGACTGCTATCAAGAAAGGAAAAGAAGATCAAATCTTGTGGGTGTATCTCCATAATGTGTTAGAAAGGACACTGATCTTAATAACAGTCTTTGTGTTGGCTAAACCCAAGCACACACCAATCTGATTTGTGTTTTTAATATTATTTTTAAAATGATTTATAATTTTTTGCCCATATTCCTGTTCCTGCCAATACACCTCTTGGTTTGATTAGTTTAGACAAAGTTGCTGTCCTTCCACTGTAGGGGACTGTGTGAATCTAGACAAAGTTGCAATATCTGCAGTCAAACTAGGGGTGTATTGTTGGCTTGTATACTCTAATCCTGGGGGAAGCAGTTCTCTTGACATGGACTGGGATGTAAACAAAGAAGAAGAAAAGCTTTTTGTAGTCAAGATTGTGCTAAAGTATACGAGACAGATTACTGATAACTACTGCTACTTTCTTTCTTTCTTTTCCTTTGGTTGAACAACCAACCAGATGATTTCTACTATTCTAGATGATTTATGTTTTTGGCATTTGCTGTTAGATAATGCTGAATCTTTAATTGTTTTTTTAAGTCGGGATGTTGTCTTCAAAAATCCGTAGTACGTATTTCTAGTACTCTATCGGGATAGCAAAATACTAACAGCAAATGCCAAAAACATAAATCATCAACTTCTTGCTAGAGGTGATTTGACGGACAAATTAGATATCAAAAATTTCAGACCCTCAAATCGTACTGTAACAACATTGTGAAAAGTTTGATATACAGTATAACTCAAAAGGAAAAAAGAAAAAAAAAGAGACATTATAAAGAGTTTCAAGCTTTGGCTGGAACTTTCCCTTAGGCCGACCTCATACACATGCAAAAGCCACCTTTTGGTCAAACGATGTGTGACATTGAAAGGAGAAGAGGCTTCCTACTATATTTCCTGGCTGTTTATATGCTTGTGTTTTCTTCCTTGGTCCAGTTTCAAAAAAACAAAAGCTATTTGAAGAATTTTCTTCTCTCTGAAATGCATGCATCCATCCTTTCAATCTAGAAGGCTTTAAGTTTAAGGACCCATGCTTTACTAGAGCATGTCAAAGAATGAAGAAGACGGGGGCCAAATTAAGTAGGCCATTGTACATTTCAAAAGGTGCATAGTTAGACATCGGGGTGCGAAAATAGTCGTATCTTGATCGTATTCTCATCCTCCCGTCCTTCTAATTAAGTTACAACCTTTAAACAACAAGGGGACAATCATGTTGGACCTCACTCAAGTCCGAAAGTTACCAACCTTGGCAGTTCAGAATAATTTAAAAAGCTCTTTTAGCGATACCATTCAAGCTAAATGTAGTTTCCTTTTGTACCTTATTTCTGATGGCTTGTCTGGTGACATGCCCACACCCGTTAGGTTCAAGTTGATCTTCATAAAAATTCTACTGAAATTATGACCCTAGAAATTTAGAAATTTAATTATGTTGAGGAGCAAATATGATATTAGAACTTGAACTTGAATGGGTTATTTGCCAAACAGTAATGAAAGATAATCTGGTTGTGATTTTTTTTTCGGCAAATAAGAGAATAACATTGATAATAAAGACTAAAGAACTTTTCCAGTTACCTTAGGACATCACAAACATATATAAGTCATGAAATACCCGTGATTCCAGAGTTACAATAGATAAACATACCTAGTATGTCCTACACAAATTGTAATCAAACCAAACCAAACCAAAGCATATCCTACACTTTAGCACAACTTATAGTAATGGAGAAAAACTATGTGTTTATATGCCGTAGAAAACTTTTCTAACAAAAAGACAATTGTGTCCTTATAACAATATTAATTCATTAGGGGTAAAGATGTCACTTGAGTTTTTAATTTTACAATCCAAATTGTTAACTTTCTTTGCCGGCCGTCACCATCATCCGACAAGTGCACAGCGGCAGCGAGGGGCAAAGAACAGCAGCAAAATGGGAATACACTGCCCCCATTGTCCTGGCTTTTAGCGGCGGGGACTGCGATGGTGGGTGGGGCAACCATGGGCGACTGTTGTGGAGGGTGGGGCGACCATGGAAGCTACCGAAGTAATGGTGTTGATGGGCGAGGGATGGTGGTGAAGGAAGGGATAATGGTGACGCTGGTGGGGGGAGGGAGGGAGGAAGGGAGAATTAATTAGGGTTGTAAATTTTAAACAAAAAAAAATGCTTTACGTTAATGAATTAATAAATGTAGGTTTGAAATAAAGGTTGTTTCTTTAATTAGTTATCATAAAAATATATTCTATTAAAAGCCTTCTCCCAAAGTAATTTGCCAAAACTTAGAGGTTTACAAGTCACACCAGAAACCTGGTGAATCCAATTAAGCAAAACATAAAACTAAGATTTACCATGATGGATCCCAATAAATCAAATCAGATACCCAACATTTCTTTTTCTAACAATTTGAAAACAAACCATACAAGAGTTAGCTTCCTTGCTTACTCCCGTGTCCTCATGCCTCATGCCTCTGCTCTTCCATCAGTCGACCCGAGGGCCTAACAACAATCTAGTTCGGTATCAAAATCCTTACAACATCAACTTTCATCCCGATGCGTGCGCTTTATTGATGCAACAACTAAATTGTAAACGTAGGTCACCTGCGTCAAACAAATTTCCAATTAACAATCGTAATTACTACCGAACCACAGAAGATCCATGAACTGAAGGGACTAATTACTGCCAAACCTATCCTGAACCCAGCTCAAAAGCTATCACACAACCACCACTATCAGACACATTAATCACACCAAAACAACCATGTCCGACCAAAACATCTACCTTAGGTCCACAACCCACGAAACATTACTACTCTAACAAAAGAGAGCAACTCCAATGTAACGGGGATGGGGAAAGTACCTAGCTCATCGCCTCCCAGGGTCAAGGAATGTTTATGCTATAATTGGTTGTTGGCTTGTTCGTAAAGAGTTAATGATAAAAGGGATTGTTCCGTTTTGTTTCCTGAACTAGGCCCGTTTTTCAAAAATAATCCATTTTGGTCCCCTCCCATTTCTCCACATCAGTCTTTTGTCACGCAAATAAGAGTTCATGGACTATTTTAAAAGGTAAGAGGCATAGTGTAGGAGACCAAAATAAAATAATCCATTTTCTTAATCTTAATCTCTCCACCACCACCCGCCAAACCTATCTCACCTGACTTCCACCAACCCCCTACTTTTGTCAAACCAATCCCCTGCTTCCGTCAAACCCAGCTTGTCACTCTACCACCATGGGCAACCAAACGAGCGTTTTGGACAACCATACCCACCACCATTGTCGCCATTACTATAACCACAAGATCTTCCCCACATTATTATCCAACACCATCACCACCAAATCTGTCACTACAATCCCCAGGACTGAACCCACCACCAAACCCACCACTTTCGTGACCAATCCACCAAACCTACTAATTTTCCCTTGAACCCAAGATCTACATCTGGAGGTGACGACGTCAGTTAATAAAGGTGTGCAGAGGTGGTAGTGGCTGGAGGTAGTGGTGACGGCAGTTGGAGAAGTCCGTAGAGTTGGTGGGCCTAGTGACAGTTGGTGGTGATGGCTTAAGAAGTGGCAATCGTAGGTGGGTGGTTGTGGTGGTAGGATGTGGGAGGTTGTAAGGCGAGTGGTTGATGGCGACATAGGCAGTTGTGTGAAGTGTGGATGGTGGAAGGGGTTGTGTGAAGTGTGGTCAATTGGGTTGGATGGTGGCAAGGGGAATCATGACATTTTCCATTTTGGTGGGATAAGTTTGGTTATATGGTTTGTGCTGTGGCACTGCCACATCATTTTATCATTAGTTTGACAAAAATGCCCCTGGACAATTGTACATGTGATGGGCACATGGTTACTTTTAACAGAAAATGCTAATAGACAGACCAAAATAGTAACAAAGTATAATTCATTGACTAATTTCAAGATAACAGAAGTTCATGAACTACTCTTGAAAAATGAACATTATTTATGGGACCAAAATAGAATCATCCTTTTGGTTTACAATCATTAAAAAATGGAGAAGTTACACAACCACACCTCAACTTAGGGAGTATTTCACAAGCCGTCCCCAATTTTTGGTAATTATATTGACACTCCTTCACATCTAAGTTTGGATTACAAATTTTCCTCTTCAGAATTTATGAAAACTGTGTCAAGAAAAATCTAAATCCCAAAATGTCATTGGCGACTTAATGTAATTTTGATTTTTCATATTTTACTGCTTAAACTCCAAATGTTAATTTAGTCATTTGTTGTCAAAATTTAATGCAGTGAGGAAATATAAGGGATTGCTAGTGTACTAGTTCCTAAACTGTCGTATGATTTAATCGTTAGAAATTGAGCTTTGCCAATGCCATCCCATTATTTAGTTTAAGGCCCAAGTTGTCATCAATGGCCAAAAATAGAAAAGCTATTTCAATCCCTTCGGGTCCGATCAATCCCTTTGGGTCCGATTGGATCACGGAATTAGCCTTGAAATTGAGATAGATTTCGGAATTGGATCTTAAGAATTATAATTTTGATGATT
The DNA here is from genome assembly GCA_033065855.1 of Escallonia rubra. Classification (NCBI taxonomy): domain Eukaryota; kingdom Viridiplantae; phylum Streptophyta; class Magnoliopsida; order Escalloniales; family Escalloniaceae; genus Escallonia; species Escallonia rubra. The sequence continues at coordinate 8,613 of JAVXUO010000467.1, read as the reverse complement.
GGACAACTTATCTGAAATTAGAATTACAATTTATACCTAATTCCAAGAAATTAAAAACATACTTTAAGGCCACAGTCCAATTCTTAAAGCCGGACTTCAAATTTGCAATTCCAAGCCCGTTACAATTCCACCCATTAAGGCCCAACCTCACTGTTTTGTCTCTCGACACTCGACTTATGATCTGCTCTGCTTAGACATTCTTCTCTTCCTTCTCTCTACCTTCTCTATTCTCTTTGATTCAAGAAATCCATGGAAGCGCCAATCTTTCGTCTCTCTTCTCTTTGATTCAACCTATCCATGGCAAATCTGAAGATGGTGACATATCTAGGGTTTGCACAGCAACGACGGAAATATTGACGACGACAACAACGTTAAAGTTCTAGGTTTGATTTCTGTGCTTTAAACCTTAATTTTCTGTATATGTGTGCCTGTGTGGGTATCTATGATATCTATGATGTGTGGGTATCTATGATTTCTGTGTTTCAAACATGGAAACGAAAGACAATGGTATCCCCGGAGTGTAAGTCTCTTTTGACTCCATATTTAAAACCTTGAGATTGCCGAGATGGATTTTATTAATGAGTTTGATTTATTCAAACACGCACTTATGGAATCAACTCCCATCATAGTTGTTAATGAAGTTCTGTAAATTGGAAATTGTAGGAGCCATTTCTGGAGTGATAAAATATATGTGGAAGGACATGATAAGGACAATATCTGATGGAGTAATCATTTGCCTAAACAAACATGTCCTGTCGTTCAAGGAGGTTTTCCTTTCAATTCTTGTAACAATAAAGAATGAGAGCATAATTGATTGTGCACCACCTGTGAAAGACATGGAGTAGCAACCCTTTTTTGCTGGGAATCAAAAGCGATATCCTTGTTGATAATGACTGTGATTTGGAATCATTGATATGGCATTGACTTAAAGGAAAAAGAGGGTGGGGGTATGTACTACAAAGGGGGCAAACCTCACTCTGTAGTAGTGGGTTGTGTATATCAGCTATATGTGGACTGTGTATATTACATAAAGCAGAATCAGGTTTGTTAGATTACATCTGTAGTTGTGGGATGTGTTCTGCAGGTGTCGTGTTCTAATTTAATTTCATGTTACTTTCACATGAAATTTGCTTACCAGTCTGTATTGTAAGAATTGGTTAAAAGAAAATCACTAGTATTGAAAATGTTGGTAAGCTTTCTGGTTAAGTTATGGGTCATGTTTGTAACTGATGCACTTATATAGAAGTCGTTGCAACAATTGGACCTTATTTTTGCTTGAGAGATGGGCTTCCTCGAAACATATCGGAAGCTCAAGCAATACTTGGGTGTTGCCATGGCTTTGTAATGAACGCACATGCCTTGACCATTAGCACAAGAAAGGTCTCATTTCAATCAATTCTTACGCGCACAGATGGGTCCCTACATTCATATGGACAGCTATCTTCACATTGATTTCTAACTTGTAATTTAGGAAACAACCCTTCGGACTATGCTAAGAATTTGCTAGGCATAATGTTGGTAATTGTCAAACGTTAAGGAAGATAATACTGCACATATTTTAAGAAACACCTCTTTGATCTTGGCTTAGAATTTGCTAAAAATGTTAATGTTTGTAACTGTCAAAAGTTAAGGAAGCTACGACTACATATTTTCGTAACTGTCAAATGTTTCGCAATTTGCAGAGAATATTTCTTTGCGTGCTTGCCTATTATATCCATCTTTCCCTGCGGACCATTTGCATCTTATTACTGTTCTGGTTATTTCTGTTCTCTTACTGTTCTAATTGAAATAGTTCTTCTTATTATTGATTTTTGTGTTTGTAAATAGATGAGTACAGATAACAATGCCTCACAAGTTATTCTTTCTAATAAAAGAAAGAATGTTGGTGATTTGAAGACAAAATCATACATTCGATGGACTGATGAAATGGATTGGGTTCTTAATGCTGTCTTGCTTGACCAACTTAATATTGGGAACAAAGTTTCTAATGGATGGAACCAAGTGCGTACAATGCTGTGATTGATGCGATAAGTGATCAATGTAACGTAAAAGTTACAAAAGAGAATATTGTTGGTCATCTGAAAACATGGGACAAGCATTATGAGGTAGTGTCTAAGTTGTTGACCCAAAGTGGCTTTTCGTGGGATTGTTATTCCAATACGATTATCGTTTATAGTGAAGATGCTTGGAACGCACATGTCCAGGTAAAAAACATATTAATCTCTCTTATTTTTTAAACAATTGGAACGTTACTTATATAGTTCTATATTTATTTTTTCTATGATCATCCCAATGCAAAGCCATATAAAAGAAAGGTAATTGAGAAGATTTATCAGCTATATGTGGACAAGATCGAGCAACAGGGGAATGAGCTGAGACTGATGTTGAAGGTTACAATGAGCTGACATCTAATTCCAATGTAGAGGAGGCTAGTGAAGATCTTGATAACATGAATCGTCAAAATGCAACCTCTACAATTAAGTCACAATCATCGAGAAAGAAAAGTCATACTAGTGATGCACTTACTACAGCTGTAACTTCAATGGCTAGTGCCATTGACAAGGTATGTGCATCAGAAGCTACAATTGCAAGTGCGAATTTCATTTTTGAGAAGTTATTAGAGGTGCCAGATTTGTATCAACTTGAGTTGCTCAAAGCTTATGATGTGCTGACTAGCGATGCAAAGACGTTTGAGTCATTCATGTCCTTTGCATTTCACTTGATAAAGCCATGGTTAAAGATGCAAATCAGCACTCATAAGACTTAAAATGTGGAGCCAACAAGGACCTTATGAACTTTGGATTATTTTCAAGGCTAGTTTATTAGGAGCTATTATCTTATTTATTGGTAGAGATCTAACTTGTTAAGCATGCACTTGTTACGTTTGAGAGCCACTTCATTTTGATAAGTCTAAGCACATTTCTATCTTTGAGAACATTTTCTTGTTGTGAAGTACTAGCATAGCATTAAAGTTCTAATATTTAACTTTTAGGTTGCAAATTCAAGTTTGCTTATGAATTAGTTGCATTTTTTCATTTTGTACATAAGTCATCGTGTGTGTATTTTCTTTTCTTTTTCTTTTTCTTCTGTTCTCTGGGGCGGGGCGCGAGCGGGTAGTGCTGTTGGGTATGATTTCGTAATACAAATATGAAACTCTCGTTTTGCATATTTACATCATGTGTTTTTTACTTCAGCAATTTCAATTCTTAATCTAATTTTCTGTGCTAACCAATCAATGGAATTACAAATTCTATTCAATTCTAAAGCAATTCCAATAGGAATTGGAATTGCAATTTTCAATTCCAGTTCCAATCCCGTTTGCCAATCGGACCCTTAAAGTGGTATTCAAATCAACTTTTTGGAAGACTTGGAGCCTTTAAATTTGAGAAGTTGTCTTTTGGACCTCAATGTTAGTACTATGTTACAAAACAAACCTTCTATTGGTTTTTAAGAAAAAAAATGCAAAAAGTCATTATTATATGATTCTGCTAGCATAAAAGAATATCAAGCGTATGAGGCCATCCAATATGGCCGGTGAGACATGTCTACAATATCTCATGTCTGAGAGAGTTGTAGGCACAATTAAATAACTATTATTTTCTTAAAATTACAAGAGATGATAAACTCTATGTAAATTTTAATGGTCGAGGAATGTTCGCCATCACGTCTGCATGACAAGTTGTATCACAGTAGCATATTGTTCCCTGGTAACTATTGTTATGGATTCCTGGGCATCTACCAAAATTTCACTCATCTTATGGTTGCTCTGCACGAAAAGAATGAGAACCAAGGACATATTAAAGGCTTGGAATATTGTGACTAATGAAAACTGCTCCTTAGGCTCTAACAACAAGAAACTATGGAGTATTGGTCTCTTGGTGTTCTCCAAAATAGTGTCCAAATGTGCTTGTTTTGGGGTTCATTTTGTATGTTAACATGATGGTATGAAAGAAAGGTGAAGAGACAAAGATACAAAACAAAGATAGAAGAGAAATAGAAGTGTAAGTGGGTATATCATAATATGCACCACTTATTTATATAGTTATGTGGTATGTTAAGGTGTATGCATCTGCACAGAGTATGGTGTAAAGCACCATAAGAGAAATGATCACATGCACGCGTGAGCATGACAGTGGGCCATGAGGCGCAATGTGGCGCTTTGAAGGCACACTTTGCACTTCGCACGTGCTTATCGACGCGATCAGACACCTTAAAGTTATCGTGATCAAATCTGGGCCGTCGATTTGGATCGATGTGATGAACCGGTTGTACTGGTTCAGGTGAGATCCGTCCGGTGGGAGCTGGGTGGTTAATGGCCTATAATCTGGACCGTGAATGTTAACAGTTTCTGATCCAACGGTCCAAATTGAATGTGTGTATGGTGAAAGGGTGTGAGCTCTATAAATAAAACACAAAAATTAGATTTTTTTGTGGACCATATATTAACTTTTAGTCTATTCACTTCTTTCCTTTCGACATATCTTCCACAACAAGGAAATTCTGCAGAATATATTACTCGTGGAAACATTATTCAGATTTCTATACACTTATCCGTAGGGTGTTCATCGTTTGTACAAACACTATTCACCATTGCGCTTCATTGTATCTTGGACGGTATTTGCTTGTAACTCATTACATACTATTTTTTGGTACGGGCAAATATAAACTTAAATAAAGTGTTATAAATTGCCTCGAAGCTATTTTCTTTTCAGTCACAAAACCATGTACTTTCCCCCAAAAATCTTAAGTTTATATTTTGCTACAATGGCATTCTTGACTTTGAAAGACAAGGGCTCTGATTTTCACCTCTTGGAGCGCTTTGATGGTGGGGACTTCATTCGCTGGCAAAAGAAGATGCACTTTCTACTTGTTATTGTGAATACTATGTGATCGTAAATCCAAGGCCTCCAGAACCTGGTGAAAATGAGGAGGAAAATGTTGGTAAAATGCGTGAAAGGTTGAGGTGGGATTAAGATGATGAAATATGTTACAGACATATCTTGAACGACATGTTCAGCACATTGTTCGATGCCTATCATACTATCAAGACTGCTAAGGAGCTTTGGAACCAATTAAGCATCGCTACAACACCGAGGATTCTACCAATAAGACGTTCATTGTCTCAAATTTTTTTGATTATAAAATGGTTGATGGTAGGTCTGTTATGGAGCAGTTTAATGAAATTTAGAGATTCTTGATCCATATTCCCAACGCAAGTTATCCTTTGATGAATTTGTTATTGTTACATCTATCACTGATAAATTGCCTCATTCTTAGAAAAAAAATTAGTAACATCCTTAAGCATCATAAATAAGACATGAACCTTGACGAGTAGGGTATTCATCTTCAGATTGAGGAAGACTTGCGCAAGGAAGAAATGTCTAAAAACGAAGGCGTTTCTAAAATTTTGGATGTGGAGGAGGGAGAGTCATCCAAGAGGAACTCTCATGAGTAGAACAAAAGAAGGCATCAAGGAAATGATGACAGGGACAAAGACAATAAGAAAAAAACACAAAAGAGAGTGCTATACTATGGCAAACCAGGGCATTATAAGCGTGATTGTCGTGCCTAGAAGAAATAGAAAAAAGCGATCGATAATAATCTAGTCACGATAATTAGTGATGTTAATGTCTTTGAAGATGATTTTGAATGGTGGATTGATTCGGGTACGACAAGGCATGTGTGTAAGAACCAGAGGTTTTATATGAACCAGTGAAAGATGGAAGTATTTGGGGAATTTGTCGTTTGTGCAAATTGTGGGCAATGGAAATGTTGAACTCTAATTCACATCCGAAAAAGTTGTCACCCTCGCACATGTCTCGCACATGTTTGTCATGTGCCTGAGATTAGAAACTATTTAGTTTTGGGTTGTATGCTTAACAAGTTTAGTTTCAAACTTATTTTGGAGGCTAAAAGTTTGTACTATCTAAAGGAGAGATTTTTTAGGGAAAATGATATCTTCGTGACGGAATGTTCAAGCTCAATATTAATAATAAGGAAAATACTTCTTCTTATATTATTGAGTCTTCATCTTTACTTTGGCATAATCGTTTAGGACATCTTAATCATAGAAAATGAATGACATGTTTACTATGGATCTTTTGCCCAGTACGCATGTAGAAAAAAACAAAATACAAAACGTGTATGCTTACTAAAATCACTAGAGTTCCTTTTCCAAATGACAAGGAGAGTCAAAGATTTTAGATTCAATACATAGTGAATTAGGAGATTTTCAATCGACTCATTCAATAGGAGGTAACTCTTATTACGTGACATTCATTGATTATTCTATGTTTATTTGTTACATAATAAAATGATGCCATGCATAGGTTTGTCACATATAAAAATGAGGTAGAAAATTTATGAAATGCAAAAATCAAATACCTTAGAATCGATAGGAGAGGGGAGTACTATGAGCCACCATAGTTTGAAGAAAATGGCATACTACATAAATTTTTTTTTACCTTATACACTACACCAAAATTGTGAGGCAGAAAGGAAGAATAGGACACTAGTCAAAATGGTTAATGCCATGTTCTCCAATCCAGGTCTAAGAAAAGGGTTTTTTTTTGTGAGGAGCTGTAATAACGGGTTGCTACAATTTAAATAGAGTTACTACTAAAGAGAATGATATAACTCCTTATAAATTATGAAAGAAAAGGAAGCCTAATCTGAATTATTTTAAGATTTGGGGCGTGTAGAGACCTTGTAAGAATTTCAAAAAGAAAGAAATCGGGTGAAATAGGCATTAAATATATTTTTATTAATTATGCTTTACACAGAAAGTTTGTGGTAGTGAAACATAATGATTATTATTCTAAGAACATTATCATTGAATCTATAGATACCATCTTTTATGAAAGTAGGTTGCAATCACTTTTGAAGCAAGTTGAGCAATAAGGAAGGTCAACGTAAAGTTGAGGAAAACCATGAAAATGAAGTGGAACCAAGGAGGAGCAAAATAATGAGAATTGTTAAAGACTATGGACCCGGTTTCTATATGTAATTGGTAGAAGTAACTACGAAGGCAGTACACAACTCCATACCAATTATCTTAAATGTGATATCTGATCCTAAAACTTACAATGAGGCTATGAAGTCTCAAGATTCTTCCTTTAAGAAGGAAGCAACAAGTGAAGAACTTGATTCAATCATGGAAAATGGAACATGAAAATTGGTGGATTTACCACGTGGTTTTAAACTCATTGTTTGTAAATAGATCTTCAAGAAAAAGTTAAGGGGTTGATGGATGAATTGAAAATTTTGAGGCGATGTTAGTGGCTAAGGAATTTTTCCATAAGAAAGGTGTCGATTGTTTGACACTTGTGCACCAGTTGCAAGGATAGCCATTATCAGGGTGCTTATAGCACTAGCTTCCAATCTATAAGCTTGTAATTCATCAAATCGATGTTAAAACAACGTTCTTAAATGGTGAACCAGATGCTGAGGTATAAATGCAGCAACCAGAAGGGTTTGTTATACATGGTCAAGAACATAAATTTTGTAAACTTACTAAGTCCTTGTACGGACTTAAGCAAGCTCCAAAACAGTGGCATCAAAAGTTCGATCAGATTGTGCTATTTAATGGTTTCAAAATTTATGACTTGGAACAAGTTGTAACAACAAAGAAATTCTTATCCAACAATTTGGACAGATTCTCGCTGATGTGATTTTATCATAAGAAATAATGGTTCTATAACCTTGTCACAACCTCATTATATTGAGAAGGTGTTAAAAGGTTTGACATTTGGACAGCTTGGTTAGCACTCCGTTTGATGGCGGTATCAAGTTATCTCCCAATGATGGTAGAGATGTGAGACAACTAGAATATGCGAGTGCAATAGGCTGTTTAATGTATGCCATGACTCGTACAAGATCAAATATTGCTTGTGAAATAGGGAAACTGAGTACATATACTAGTTGTTCTATTAATATGCATCGGGGACTGCAGCATATAGGGTCTTTAAGTACCTCAAACGAATCATGAATTTCGGCACATGTTACAATGTGTATCCTTTTGTTTTCGAATGATTCACAGATGCCAGTTGGATTATGAATCAGGAGGATTAAGCTTCCATAAGTGGCTGGATTTTCATACTTGGTGAGGGCGCAATATCCTGAGGTTCGAAGAAGCAGACTTGCATCACTAATTCTACCATAGTAGCAGAGTTCATTGCTTTGGATGCAAGGGGCAAGGAGGCAGAATTGCTAAGGAACTTGCTTTTAGAATTTCCTTTATGGAGTAAGCATGTGGCTCTAATATCTATAAGATGTGATAGTCAAATCAACTCTGTCACGTACGTGTAATGAAGTGTATAATGGATAGTTTAGTTATATTGGTCTTAGACATAACTACGTGACGCAGTTGATTACCGAAGGAGTAATCATATTGGAATATATGAAGTCATTGAAAAATTTGGCAGATCCATTAATCAAAGGGCTTGCAAGGCAAATGGATATTAAGATTTTACAAGTGATAGGTCTCTAACCCATTTATATGATCACCAATGATGGAAATCTTGACTCAACGCTGGCTAACACCAAGTCTTGAGTTCAACGAGTCAAAAGTACATTATAATGGTGATTGCGAGCACTTGAAATTTTCAGTCATCA